>CM050169.1:17507585-17840085 GCA_027410445.1 Discoglossus pictus | reverse complement strand
CATGAAAAATACAACAAATACACACAACAAATACATAAAAAGCTTACCTACAGCAAGAGGGAGCATCCAGGACCTCGAAAACTAAAGTTACACCTCGATTTAAGCACAAATTTTGGAGTTTAGAGACCCGAAAATCACCTTAGCGAGAGAAAAAATGGCCGCCGAACAAAACAAAAACGAGGCTAAAGGACCCTAAACATGCAAAACATCACCATAAACACGCAAAACCCCACTAAACAGCTACGGATATTCCGCAAAAACTCGCACGACATAGAAAACGAAGGACGCTAAATCAGCCACATTATATACACCAAACACCATTAGCTCACTTACAATTTCATTGCCGTCATTTTTTGACGGTCAATTCGCTAGTAGTGGTTATATTTATCAGTATTTAATAGGCCACTGTTTTTTAACATAAAGATCACTGTATTTTGGGGGAAATTATCGAGTTTGGAAGCTAATTAAATTAGCCAAGGTCATAAAAAATGTTTAGAGAAAATTTGACATTGATCTGCTTGTGTCACGAGGACGCCATCTTTGAATGATACTATTCCTGTAGCTAAAACATGAATTTTTATCCTACTGGGACTTGCCCCTCTATTTACTTTTAATGTCAAGTGGTGATTCACAGCTGCAGAATATCAACAGATGGTAATCCTGCAAAATAATTTGTGATGTATCCCTTGCAACTATTCAAGGTGGGTACCTGTTGGTGTTTAGTTGTTTAGTTGTGTGCGTCTCTTCCTGACTTATGGGCCGCAGCACACCAGAACCATCAGTCAGCTACTGCCCCTCTGATCTCCCTCAAGCTCATGTTCATTGCTTCAATGACCTAATCTATCCATCTCTATCTCTTACCTCCTATATCCTTCTTCATTTGCCTTCAATCTTTCCTAGAATCAGAGTCTTCTCTAGGGAATAGTGTTTTCTCATGACATGGCCAAAATATTTGAGATTTAGCCTCATGGTCATATTTTCTAGTGAACAGTATGATTTCACCTTCTGTAGTATGGATTGGCAAGATCTTCTGGAAGAGCAAGGAACTCTAAGCAGTTGTCGCCAAAACCACAATTCAAAGACATCCATATTTACGGAGCTCAGTCTTCCTTTTGGTCCAGCTCTCACATCTGTATAGTTCTAACTATGGGGATCTTTGTTGATAGTGTAATATATTTTTAATAGTTTTGCCCAGACTTGCCATAGCTTTTATCCTCAGTCTTTTAATTGCTGTCGCCATCTGCAGTGATCTTGGAGCCCAGGAAGATAAAATCCGTCACTGCCTCCACTTCTTCCCCCGTCTATTTGCCAGGAACTGAAATTGCAGTTAGCCATGATCTTTGTCTTTTTAATGTTGAGCACCAGGCCAGCTATTGCACTCTCTTCTTTCACCTTCATCAACCTGCTGTTTAGTTTCTCCTCACTTTCAGCCATCAGAGTAGTATCACCCGCATATCTGAGGTTGTTGTTATTTCTTCTATTGATTCCTGATTTGGATTCGTCGTGGTAAAATCCTTCTTGTATAGATTATCAGTGTATTCCTGCCACCTCTTCTTCATCGGATCTAAGTCCCGACCATTTTTGTCTTTAAAAACTTCGGTCCAAGGTTCTTCAGGCATTGTATCTTCCATGTCTAGTCCCTTAAATCTATTCTTTACCACTGTATACTCACAAGATATATTATTTACTAGGAGATTGCCCGTCAAAAATGACAGAAATAAAATTGTAAGGCTGGCAATGCTGTTTGCCACACAATGCAACCTTCGGCGCTCATTGCTAGACTCTCCCCCGTGTAGTCTAGGGGCCTTGTGATGAGTGTTACTGCCTTGGGTTAAGTGTTACTGCTTTGATTTAAATGTTACTGTTTTGCTTTAAGTCATTTTCATCGTCCGCCATTTTTTTTCTCGCTTAGGCAATTTTTGATCTTAAAAAAGCACAAATATGCCTCAAAATAACTTGCAACCTCACTCACAGGCTCCCTGGCTCTCCCCCTGTTCTGTGTGTGAGTGTGTAAGTTATTTTGAGGCATATTTTTTTCTTGGTCTTTTCAGTTTCGTGGTTTGTCCATTACATTTGTAATTTTGCGCAACTGCGTGCCTCAGTTCGCAAGGCCTGCAGTTGCATCTACGTGCTTCGGCACTGATCATGAGCCCCCCTTCAGCTCTCATCGCAGCCAAAGTCCCAAGGGCCGCGAGATGAGTGCCTGTGGCGCTCATCACAAGGCCTGCAATGAGCGCCTTTGGCAATGGCAACTGCGGGCCTCGAGAAGCGTGACAACTTCGCAAACGTGACCAACGTTCTTGGTCCACAACTATTATAGTGATTTAGTATCTGCTTGGCCTGATGGTTATCCCTCTTTTCCTCCATTTAATTATCAACTTTACAATAAAAAGTTCATGGAATTGGACAACTTCAGCCTCTTCAGCATCCATGGTTGGAGCATAGACTTCCATCACTGTGACGTTAAATGGCTTGACTTGAATTTGAATTAAAGTCATTCTGTCATTTATTGGGTTACCCCATTTCTTCTGTGGGCTTCTTGACCAAAGTTGAAGATCTGACAGTTGTCTGATATGAAGTATCTCATTGCAGACCACTTGAGTTCATTAATTCCCAGAATATCAATATTTAATGGTGTCTTCTGATGTTTGACCATGTCAGGTTTGCCATGGATCATACTTCTAGCATTCCACGTTCCTATGCTGAACGTTTCTTTGCAGCAGCGGACATTTCCCTCCAGATATATCCAACCAACCACTTCATTGGATCTGGTGTTGCCCGTAGTCATGCTCTGCTCTTCCCCAGAAATGTGGTAGGCACTTTCTAACTTGAGCATCTTATCTTCTGGTGCCATATTGTTATGTCTCTGGTTGTTCTTATCCATAAGAATAAAAGAAAAAACTTCACACACAAATTAAGATTTCCTCGATCTACCGAGCTCATTTTATATACAAATAGAATATGCAGGGAGAAAAATACTCAATTCCCATAATATTTTCAAAAATGTGTGCATGAATCAGATGACAAAACAATTGGAAGGGACATAGAAAATAAACCCTAAATATCCTTATGGGGTGCCTCCTATCTGGAGGACACAGAAGGAGCTATCAATAAAAAAGTATTTAGCACTGGAATAGATCCAAATGCGCAAAAATATGATCAGTACAGCATTATTAACAAGTATATGAATACTGTACTTAGAGGACCACTGAAGAAAAACTGCACTTGTTTATGAAATATGCAACAAACAATATTAGCAGCTGTATAATATTTGTATGGGTTACCTGGTGGTCCAGTGGTTAGGATTTGGTGTTTTCACTGCTGCGACCTGGGTTCAATTCCATTCAGGGAACCAAGAGGTCATACCACCCTGAAGCCAAGCATTCCTGGTTATTACTTGGATGGGAGACCACCTAGGAATACCAGGAGCTGTATGCTTTGGCCCACTAGAGAAGAAACTGGCAACCCACTCCAGTATGTCTGCCATGAAAACCAAGTGGATCAGCATGACCATGGACATACATATGTGCCTGGTTGGTTACAGTCTGTGAGGTCACGGAGAGTTGAGCACAACTGAACGACAAAGAAACAAATATTTTTGGAAACAACATTTTTTTGTCTTTGTTGCAATACATCCTAGGAGTTGGATCATGAGGAGTGTGGAAGGAGGGTGGGAGAGAAGGGAACATTGAGAGGTGGGGAGACTTTGTTAATTAAATGAAATTGATTAAATCTAACACCAGCCCCTTTTTAACTCATAGACCAAGACGCAGGCTGCTTCCATCAATATATGCCTCTCTCACACATATCATTTTCACCAAAGTATCATGGACACCTCCAGGATCCGCCATCAAAATATATATTTTTTATGAGGGAAACCTATGGCAAGCTTGGACAAGCTAGTAAAAAGTAAAGATATAACACTATCAACAAAGGTCTGCATAGTTAGTACTATGGTATACCCAGTAGTAACATATGGATGAGAGAGGTGGACCATAAAGAAGTCTGAGCGCTGTAGAATTGACATCTTTGAATTGTGGTGTTTGTAAAAACTACTTAGAGTCCATAGGACTGCTAGAATACTTTAGGAAAGCAAGCCAAATTGTTCAATGGAAGCTGTGATCTTGAGGCTGAAGCTCAAATATTTTGGCCATATAATGAGAAGACATGGTTCCCTGATGCTGGGTAAGATTGAAAGGAAATGGATCGCAAAAGTGGAGATAGATAGATGAGGTCATTAAAGCAATGAACACGAACTTGATGGAGTTCAGAAGCTGACAGATGTGCCTGACGTGCCGCAGTCCATGGGTCACGGAGAGTCAGACACGACTAAACAACAACATCCCATAAATACTTATCATTGTCTATACCTCTATTACCCATAATTACCTGCACCCCTCTCCTGAAGTGATTTTATAAGTAAAATAAATAGGTTTAAAGCACTATTAAGGCCTTGGGGGCACATATGGGGCCTTGCAAGTCATTGATCTCGATTGCCACCGACTTCACTTCTACATTGCTATATGTCTTTTTCTTAAATAACCACCATTTACATGAATAATACTGAGACATATAATGAATGGGTATACACCTACATTCTTCCATACTATTATATATAACACTTATTCTTAGCACAGTATGTGTTCACTTGCAGTTCTTTATAATGCTGATTTAATCCATATATCTAAGAAGCAATCTAGAACTCGGCACAAGTTTAAATGTAATCCTTTGTTATCTCGCAGCAGAATCTCTGAAATCCTATTTCACAGTAACTGAAAAAAAATAAGAGTTAGTCGGTTAGAGCTGTAATCTTGTGATTGGGCCATCACTCCCCTACGCCATTTTCTGGTTAAGTGTATACTAAAAACATTAGTGCTGATAAATCTACAGTCGCTAATAGATGTTTTCATTAAATAGATCCTTGCTTTGTTAGAGCCTGTTTGATCAAGACATATCATTTAACCATTGAATTGCCACATAATAATTGTGAATTGGATTAAATGACAGGGCTCTGTCCAGGTGGTTCCATTGTACTGCCCTCTGCTGGACCTTCTTGTTAAATGCATAATAAGAAGTTATTAGCTTTCGGTATCAGTCTGATGGGTTCAATTCTTGTTATTTTACAAAATACATGGGGCCTCATTCAATTGAGATTTGGACAATTGAATAGGGCTCTATATAAGCACAGAGATTTTTTTTTTTTACAGAAGTTTTTAGTTAGTGAACTTCTATCCAAAAGCAAGGTCTTCACTAACTAAAAACTTCTGTAAAAAAATATGCTCTGTGCTTATATAGAGCCCTATTCAATTGGCCAAATCGCAATTGAATGAGCCCCATGGAATTTTACTAAATACATGTACAATTATATCTTTGGTAATAAAATGTACTGTTAACTGGCGCCTAACCAACCGGCACTCTCAAGCAACCGGCACCGGCATCAATTCCCCATTTTAAATTTACTCCTGCCAAACCGGCATAACCGGCACTATCCGGAGTTCGAGACAAAAAAATAAAATGCTAGCCTAAATGGCCCAGTTTAGGTGCTATTGCATTTTGAGGGGTTTTGGGTTGTTTAAGAGTCGTTTAGACCCTTAAATTCTTAGACTCGCGATTAACCGGAAACTACATGTATCCGGCAATAGGGAGTCCCAGAGGGTGCCGGATAATGGGGAGTTTACTGTACTTAGAAATCCTAGTGATACTTCTCAGTGATTTGAAATGTTATTGTACAAACAAATTCATTACACACACACACACAGTACTTAGATGGGAGACCACCGGGGAATACCAGGAGCTATATGCTGTGGCCCACAGGAGAAGGAACTGGCAAACCACTCCAGTATCTCTGCCATGAAAACCAAGTAGATCAGCATGGTGTGTTGTCCATGGGAGTGGGACACGACTGGGCAACGCCATTAACATTTTATATATATATATATATATATATATATATATATATATATATATATATATATATATATATATATAAATATATATAAAAAAAAAAATATATATAAATAAATATAAATATATATATATATATATATAAATAAATACATATATATAATATAAATAAATAAATTATATATATATATATATATTTATTTATATAAAATATAGTCATTACACTGCATTCTGGGAACCACTCCAGTATCTCTGCCATGAATACCAAGTGGATCAGCTTGATGTGTTACGGTCACAGCGAGTCGGACATGACTGAACGATGCAAACACACACACACATATATATTATCTGTGTCACTGATCCCAACCAGGCTCCTCATACCACTGGAAATCACTGTTTAAGATATGGAGATTTCCCTTTGAAGTAACATAACATGACCTCTAATTTTAAAGGTGAACTCAATGACTCATGGCATTACACAGTGTGCATTTTTTATAAGAATAACCCCATTAAAGGGGAGTGCAAATCTTAATTTAAAGTGACACGTATATCTTAATTTTAGAAATACTTATATGTAATCCATTATTTTTTATAACCTGTAGTTGACTATAATTTAAGTGACACAGAGGAGGTCCCAAATTAATGATATTAATAATCTATTTTCCTGTAGAAAATTACATTAAAATTCGCAATTTAACAAGGTGATTTATATGTTTTTTTTTTTTTTAGCTGAAATACAAAAGTATTGGAGTATGCAATTTCATTATCTACCCCTTATTAATAATTGTCATGGAATGTCCCATGGACCTCAACCTTTTACCTAAGAGAGTTACTATCATCCCCTATTGGATTTTGCCCCAATGCCTTGATCCTCTTTCCACCAACCCTATCCGCCTTACATAGGCCCCGATTAAATTCCAAATCATGCCGTGAAATGCTACACACGGGTGCATGATTTACGGTTTAGGATTTCGTCCCGGTAGCCGTGGGCTTGAAATTTGCAACAGTTATAGAGAGATAAAATTGAACAAGCCCGTAGCTTCCTGGCCAAAATCCTAAGCCGTAAATCATGCACATGTGCGTAGCACTTCAAGGCGTGATCCTGATCAATTAAGCAAGGCCGTAACTCCCGATTTAGAAACAGCCAATAGTGAGACGTCATCATGATGTCAGTAACACATGGAGGTTACACCTCAATCAATTAGAGGTCCAATATGTGATCAGACTCGCAATCCAGAAATGTTGCAATCTTAAAAAATTTATAAATCTACTATTCTTGTCCATGCGAGTTGAATGATATCTTTTAACCCATTGATTGCCGGGATCGATATCATCTTACATCACTTTCCCTATCTTTTAAAGTACAGTATTGATTTTGTATTTGCTTTTACAGTGCTAGGAACAGGTGTTTAACCCCCTTGCAAGTCCTCTCTAGCACTAGTATGATTTTTGGCTACATTTGCCATTTACGGGTGTGAAAACAATTGCGGGCTTGAGGAATTGTAGCAATTTAATAGCGATTTCAGCGATTACGGGCTTGACCGATCAAAGGCTTAGCTGGGTCGGAGTTACGATTTTGACAACTGTAGGAATTTTCAGCCAGTAACCCGCAGATCGATTGTGGGTAGCTAAAATAGGCCAATTTAATAGCAGTAACTTTTGCGGGCTACGTTACGGGCTACGGTAACTACAATTTGGACAATTTAATAGGGGCCATACTCTGGGCACATGGAATTAGTCCTGGTCTGCCTATAATGATCTCCCCACATCTAGATACCTTTCTATTAAGGGGAATTTAAGTATAGAAATGGCAACTTTGTGTTCAACTTTTATGGTTCCTTATTGTTCTGCTATGTGTCTTGTGAACCAATATGGTCCCTTTGAAGAAAACGAGCAAGGGCGCTGTTGTTTTTTGTTTTCTAAAGTTTTATCAGATAAGGGAGGTATTTGTCAATCAAATCAAACATGGTTCCAGAGATTTACATCTAATATAAGTTGCCTTAATTAAATGTGTACTTTGTATTACTATGCCATGTGTGACTACACTTACAACCTTCCTTTTTTCACACTGTTTACTATAGTTTCTATCGCGGCTGGTGACATTGTTGACATTACTAAGTGGATCTGATGTGAATCACAAGTAACTCTGCTCCTTAGTATTAGATGGTTGTGTTAATGAGGTACGGGCAACATCTGGCACTGAGCATCTGGAGGAGACCAAGTAAACAATATTTCTTTCAACACTTAAATTAACTAAAGCTCCGAAACGGTCCTCACAGTGGCCATGTGAAAAAATAAAAATATGATTTTTTTGGCGTTGGACAAACATGGATGTAAACAATATTTCTTTCAACACTCAAATTAACTAAAGCTCCGAAACGGTCCTCACAGTGGCCATGTGAAAAAATAAAAATATGATTTTTTTGGCGTTGGTCAAACATGGATGTTTTGAAGTCGGTCGGATGTATTGTTATAGTAGGTTATAGACGCTCATGGCTCTGTCCATATACAAAAAGCCACTTAATTTATCAACATTTGGACCACATCACAGTAAAGATCTCCTAAAAGCCAAAAAGGGGGTGAGGATACAACTGAAAATAAGACAATTAATTAGCAAGAGTACAGAAATGGAGAACAATACAAAATGATAAACGGTAGAGTTAGTAGTACAGATGGGCTAAGGATAGGAAAATTATAATAAACTAGCGACTTGCCGGTCAAAAATGACGGCAAGAAAATTTTAAGGCTGGCTATGCTGTTTGCCACACAATGCGAGGCTTTGCCCACTCTGAGCACCTCCGGCGCTCATAGCAAGCCCCGCGAGCTAAATGATTGTGGTTAAACCCCCATGTTTTACTGACGTCATGATGACAGTCTCAGTTACTATTGGCTGTTTCTAAATCGGTAGTTACGGCCTTGCTTAATTGATCATGATCACGCTCTGAAATGCTACTTACGGCTGCATGGTTTACAGTTTAGGCTATTGGCCAGGAAGCTGCGGGCTTGATCAATTGAATCAATCTGTAACTGTTGCAATTGAATAAGGCCCTTAGCCTGGTAAACGTGATAACTTGTGTCTACAAGAGCTGAGTGCACTACAGCTGCTAAACAAACTAAATATAACTAAATGTAGCTTTCATCATTGCAATTAGATGGGGGTCATCAGGGGTACATGTGTGAGGGCAATAGAGAATAAATCCTGAAGGCTCTAGATTGATATTGTGTTCTCTAGTAGATTTAATAATCATTATATATGTACTAGCGACTTGCCCGTCAAAAATGACGGCAATCAAATTTGAAGACTGGCAATGCTATTGGTCACACAATGCAAGGCTCTCCACCCTCTATCTTGCAGGGGTTGCAATGAGCGCTGAAGCCTCTTCCCCCATCTTCGATGAGCCCCGCAATGAGCGGGCGAAGCCAACCCGCCACTTTCATGCCTCGCAATAAGCACCTTTGGCGCTCATCTCGAGCCCCGCGATGAGCGCCAAAGCTTCTTCCACCATCTACTTTATGGGCCTCGTGGTGAGCGCCTTCAATGAGCCCCACAATGAGCGGCAAAGCCAACCCGCCACTTTCATGCCTCGCCTTGAGCACCTTTGGCACTCATCTCAAGTGGCAGGTTGGATGACGTCTACAATGAGCGCTAATTGCAGAGTTCGTGAAGAGCACCAAAGGCGCTCATTGCAAACCCCTCCCCACTCTCTGACCCCTGTGTCTGTTTCCCCCCTCTCCCTTCCATGTGTCTGTTTCCCCCTCTCTCCCTCCTGCCCTCTTTCTGGCCTGCCACCCCCCCTTATTTCCCCCCTGAGTCTCTTTCCACACACTCTCGCCCCTGTGTCTTCCTCCTTTCTCTCTCTGCTCCAGTGTTGCGGACCTGGCGTTGTTCGGCTAAGTGTTACGGGCTTCGGCCTTGTTTTGATCTATTTTAAAAGCATTTTCATTTTTCTGGCCGCCATTTTTTTCCTTGCTTAGCTGATTTTCGATCTCTGATCTGTTAAGCCTCAAATTATCTTGCAACCTCACTCACAGGCTCCCTGCCCCTCCCCCTGTGCTGTGCGTGACCTCCCGCAACTTTCGGGCCTCGCGCATATAACTTTTCTTTTCTCAGCTAATTCTGTTTTTGCAGGGTTCTGTATGTTTAAAAACAAATGAGCTAACCATTAGTTCTATTGAAAACACTGGCAGTTGTAGATCCACCATCCCACTGTGCAGATAGTATCCTCTTACCAAAATAGTACAGCCCCCAGTTGCTAATTGCATAATAAATTAGTAATAAATTAGAGGTTGTATTTTTCATTTTATATACTAAAATAGTTTTTCTCATTTTCAAATGCAGCTCTTTTCAAATTTGTATATTTACAATATAGATGACCACAGTGGCCCTTTAAATTGCCAGAACTTCTACACGTCGTTTTAAGTGACGAAACACGTTACAATCTATGTATGTTTTATATAAAAAATATATAAAATGAGTATGAAATACTCTTGAAATGTAATATACAGCACAAATGAAAAACAGGCCAAAATATATGTGTAAAGTGTTCAGTTTTACCGTCAGACATTGATCTCCGATTTACAATAATCCCCTCACACTCCAGTCCCCTCACCCAGCTTAATCCTTCCTCACAAATGGTATTTGTATTCCCATAAAGGCAATAGGTCTTTACTCCATTTGCTGCGCTGTCAGATTCAGTGTTAAAAGAGAAATGAAATCTTTACCTTGATAAATGAAAGACTATTGTGGCACCAATCTAAAAAGAATGAAAAAACAGTTTGATAGATCCAACAAATACAAGTAATCAGGAAAATATTTAATCATGCCTAAAATACATTTAAAAATAACTATATATTTTTTAAACAAGTGACTGTGATATTTATCTTACCAGAAATCCACTACAGACTTTACGTATTGAGTTTAATAAAAAAAAAACATTTTTTAACACAACGGTATAATTATTTAAAAATCTTTTAAATTATTTTTGAATAAAATTTATATTAAAGTATATTTATTTAAATGCATCTTGTTGAGTTTATTTTAGCAGGTTCTGTGCTAGGGTTCATTTTTTTCAACTAATATAATTTATTTTCCATATAAAAATAACGTTTGTAAAGTGGAAAATATGATTTAAAGGAACAATAGAAAAGTTTGGAATATAGTGGCTGTATACGTCAGCCTCTAGGAGAAACATGCAGATGGAAAGTAAAACAAGAGTTCACATTAGGGCATATATTTTATGGATTTTTTTTTTGCATTCAATTTTTTTCTGAAGAGTAGGGCCCCACATCCCGGCCTAACCCTCCATGGCCCCACTGGGATCCCCCCCCCCCCCCCCTCTGGGACCCCCCTGTGCCTCCTTGGCCGCACACCTGCCTGGTCTGAATTTGATGTGTGTCTGTTTAAAAAATAAAATTTATACTGAAGCTCCAACAGATGGCAGCGTGAAGTAGTTCAGCATGCTGGGAATGTGTATCAGGGAAGAAGACAAGAGAGCAAGGGCTGTAAGGGAGGAACAATGGAGATAGGGTTGGGTGCTATGTGATGTGGATGCTAAGAGGGGTTTGGTGCTGACAAGAACTGGGTGCTATGTAGGAATGGATGCTAAGTGGGGTGACTGTGTGTAATGATGAATATATGTATGTATGTGTATATATGTGTATAAATATGTGTACATATCTTTTCGTAGAGGATGTCACAGGAAAGCGGAGTGCGTGCGTCCTGGAGCTGTGCTGCAGGCTGAGGAGCTTCAAGCAGGCAAGAGGTAAGGCTAGGGGAGCAGCTATGGAAAGAGATCTTGGGGTGGAGCAGCAATGGGTAAGGGTTGTGGGAAGTTTGCTGTTATGGGAAGGGGTCTTCGGAAGGGGAGTACTATGGAGGAGGAGCACTGAGTGATTTGGTCCCAATGGGGCCCAGCGCAAAATATTTTTTATATACCCCTTGGGGGCTCAACATTTTATTTTGGAACCTGGTCCCTCCATTCTTTTGCTCCACCACTGATCCTGTGACATTAGTATATATTGAGTTTGGTTATACTACAGCAATAGATGGGGAGTGGGGACACTCATGTAAATGGACGTGGTGACCTATATGTTTGAATGGGACCAGGGCAGCATAAAAACAAAATATGCCAATGATATATCCACTGTACAGAACTGTTGTTTTTTTATCTTTCAGCTTTGCCAGGTAACTTTACTTAGCACCCTTGTGTGCTTTCTCTGCTCCTCTAGTCTTTGCCAGTTCCCAATGGGACAGGGTCAGAGCCCTCCAGTAGGAATTGGTGACATCATCACGTTCATGGCCGCACAAAGAAAACAGTGACTGACACTTTGAGGCCAGTGCAGGGTATTCTAAAAGAGCTCCTGGCTTGCCCCTTGTATAATAAAGAGTAGCAAATGACCCTTCTTGGAAAAGACGAGAATTTCCTCTTTCATATGGGGTCTTAAGCTCCTCTAAACATCAGGAAATTGCCAAAAAAAAGAAGTCATGACCCGACAGTCACTACAACCTCTATCTCTCCTCCACAGATAATTAAAAAAAATGGGAGTCCCCTATTTAGAAGTGGCAAGGGATAGCCAAAACATGGTAATCACTTGCCTACACCTTTATTTATGGGCAGTGGGATTTTAAAGGAGCCCCTCCCCTCAACTAGAATGCAGAGGAAAGAATGGGTTTTATAGGTAAGATGTACTGTAGGTTGGGTTCCGTGGTGGTCCCATGGTTAGGATTCAGTGCTTTCACTGCTGCAACCTGGGTTTGACTCCAGTCAGGGAACTACCACCCTGAAGCCAAACAGGGTTGGGCCTGGTCATACCAGGAGCTGTATGCTGTGGTCCAATAGAGAATAAACTGGCAACCCACTCCAGTATCTATGCCTTGAAAACCAAGTGTAGGGCCATGGCCATAAAGGTGTGCCTGGTGTGTTATGGACCATGAGGACATGGAGAGTCAGACATGACTGAACAACAAAGAGCCTGGTTATTGAAAATAGTGAGAGATGTTATCTGTGAGTGGAGGATGATCTGAGTGGGATGAAGTATTCATATATTGAGTGTTTTCTTAATAGTGAGGTGTAACAGCTACAATTATTATGATACTAGCGACTTGCCCGTCAAAAAATGGCGGCAATAAGATTGTAAGGGCTGTAAATTTTGTCGGTGTTCAAAGATGCTGAGCGTCTTCGGTGGTCATTGCGAGGCTGTTGGTTGTGTGCTATGAGTTTTTTTTTTGCTAATGGTAATGAAATAATTAATAAAATAAAACATCAATATACTTTACCTATTTTGAAGTAATATATGCAGGAAGCATTGTGCAGAAGAGCTGGCAATCTGTTTTGATGTTGCTGCAGCATAGAATGTTTTGAGGGCTGTGAAGCTGCTGTGTAAGTGTCAGTAATGTGTGCAGTGTGTAGTGTAAATAGGCTGCGAGCGCGAGGAAAATCCATTAGGGTACCTGTGTACTTCCGCATTGTGTAAGTTAGTGTTGTAAAATGGAGCCTAATGTGTGGTACTCTTCTGTGGCTGATTTGTCGTCCTTGTTCTTGGATCGCATCCGTCTTTTTCGGAAAATCTGTAGGTGTTTGGTGGTGTTTTGTGTCTTTAGAGTCCTGTAGACTCGTTTTCGGTGGCCGTTTTTTCTCTCACTTAGGGGATTTTCGGGTGTCTAAACTCTTGTATTTCGAGTGACATTGAGGTGTAACTTCAGTTTTCGAGGCCCTGGGTGCCCCCCCTTGCTGTAGGTAAGCTTTTTATGTATTTGTTGTGTGCATTTATTGTGTTTTTAATGTTTTCATGTGCGTGGGTTTCGGGCGGTAAGGTCATATTTTTGCAAGATTGTAATGTTTTTTTTTCTAAGTCCCACGTCTCGTATTTGTTTCTCGTAAGTCTGTAAATTTTGCGAGGTCCGCAGTTGCTGGCAAGTAGCGCCTTCGGCGCTTCATGCCAGCAACTGAGGCCCTTGCTTCGCGAGCCGGCAGCGTTAGCAACAACCCGCCTGCTCACAACTATCTATGTGATTCTAAGGAGTGATTGCATCATAGTTTAATAATCTCCAAGAATAGCAGGTAGGTCTTGCCTCATTAGTGAGAACTTCCTCACAATAGCCAACATAACCATTTGCCTTGGTGCTCATTAAATGGTGGGTCTTACCAGCATATTGTATGTTTGTTTGATAAAACTCCGTTCTTTTTTACAAATATAGTATCTTATATAGTTGAAACAGTAACTAATTAGATTAGATCAGTGAAAATCTGTAAATGTCACCAAAAGGAGTGTCACTAACTCAAGATGTTGTGTATAAGAAATGGTTATGGAGACTAAATTTATATCAACAGAGAGAGTGATGGGGCAAGACCAGAGACTAGGTATACAGTTGAAACGGGTTGCAAGAGACACAAGTACAGGAGGCTGAGAATGGAAGACAAGCTAACAGAGGCTTAGGGAGGCTGACAGACTGTAATGGAGTGCAAACCAGGAAGCTGAGTGGCCTAGATACCCGGCTTAAAGAGTGGGGACAAGAAGTGTGGTGGACTATGAATGGGACCTGGGTTTTGAATATTTTCCTATTTAGTGTCTTGTATTTGTAAAGAAAATAAATGTTTAAAGGCATATTAAAGTGAGGTGGGTTATGAATGCATCCTGTAGAGGAGCTTTATAACCGACCTAGCAAAAATGTTTGCATGAAAAAATGTTGCAGGTGATGTTTACACCCTCAGGATTGAGCTAGGCTTCTCATGGTATGATTTTGTAAAAGTGTACCCAGTCCACGTGAGCATGCTCAGATATGCAGCCAATCAGTAATGCTGAATGCAGCCAGCAAAGATGACAATTACACTGGGACCTTAAAGGACCATAAATCGATATTCAAGTAAAAATGCTTGAGCGGTTACATGGTTGTTCTTTAGACATACACCCTCTCCTTGATAAATTCTGACAAATTATAATTGTACTGAAACCAAACATTTCAGCTTCTTCTTCCTATTCTAATTTGTCTTTTAGGCGAATGAGCATTTATGCTTGATTTATGGTCCTGCAATGACCTGCAAGAGCCAGCCATAGTTTATGTGCATGTATCTCTCTGTGAGTGAGTGCATGCAATTTACTTGGACTGGGGGAGCTAATGGGGCAAAATCACTGGGGCTGAGAGAGATCACAGGGGCAATTCACTGGGGTTGGGGGAGGTAGTGGGGCAATTCACTGAACCTGGGGGAGGTAATGGGGCAATTCACTGGGGCTGGGGAAGGTAGTGGGCAGTTCACTGGGGCTGGGAGAGGTAATGGGGCAATTCACTGTAGCTGGAAGAGATCACAGGGGCAATTCACTGGGGTGGGGGAGGTGATGGGGTAAATCATGGGGCTGAAAGGGGGGGGGGGGGGGGTTACAGGGACAAATAACTGGGGCTGGAGGAAGTATCACCAGGGATGTAGGTAAAACAATCAGTGAACGAAGAGACACAGAGCTTGTACTGGTTATTACAGAAATCTAAAATAAAGCTGCCAGCACAGTCACCAGGCCAAAAAGATACAATGTATTAGTTATGCTAATTTCAGCTGGGAATTTCAGAGGGTGTCAACATTGACAGAAAACAGTTTGCAAATGCAAGAAATTCAGCAAGCTTTAGGGTAACAGTTTAAATGATGATTTTTTTTTCATGCAAATAATTTTTTTTATAAACTACTAATTCTCCTCTATCAGATGCATTAATAACCCAGCTCACTTGAATATGCCTTTAAGTATCTAATTTAGGGTTTCCAGTTATCATTTGTTTCATCACAAAATCCACATACCGTAAATGAATTGGCTCACTGTCACACATGTAGATAAGCTCCTGGATGCTGATACTGCTCCAGTGTGGATCACCTTATGTCATAGTGGATGACATCACTATGTGTCACAGTGCATGACATCATAAAGCCTGACCACTATATAAGTAGCTGTATTATGAGTTTAAAGTCATTTTCAGCTGTCTGTAGCATGGGAGCTGGTTGCAGGCAATGGATCATATGAATGGTCCTCATGAAGGTCTGATGGAGAGAAACTCAAGCTTCCAAATGTTGCTTATATCAAGTAATGAAGGTGAGATTGTTTCCTTTAGGAGTTTGGTAAATAAGGGGTAGGATGATGGTGAGAACATGATCTATTTGTAAAATTTGGGATGTAAGTAGCGAGTTATAATTATTGTATAGATAAGGTAATGGATAAGGTTTAAGAGGCCAGAGAGATTATGGATGAGATGTAATGATCTGTAAAAGGTGGATGCTCTATTTGTTGGATGCAGTCAGTGTCAGATCTACCATTTTGGCGCCCTGAAGCAGTCAAATAGAGGAGACCCTGCGAGTGCGTGTACAAGGTATATATGTCACTCTCTTGCTGTATGAGCAAATCACAGACATTTCCGTGTAACAGACATAACTATTCATGCACACACTGAGCAATTACTTGTTTATTAAAGGCCTTTGATGGTGGGCCGTATTCTTTATATATTTCTATGGGAGGACAGCGAGCATATGTTACTCAAACATATATCATGATCACTTGTATCCGACATAAAATGGAGAAATTATGAGCGTTAAAGGGCCACTGCACTATGGAAACAGAAATTGTTTGAAAAAATAAGTAATCAGGAATAAAGTCATACAGCTAGTTTTTCAATTAGATACAATAACTTTTGATGCCTCTGCTGGGCCCGGGGATAATCAATGATACATATATATCACATATATAGTTGTCAGCAAGCGGGTTGTTGGTAACGCTTGAGGGTTTGTGTAGCGAGCCCACCGCAACTGCGGCCATCGCAGGCTCATTGCAGGCCGCAAATGCGGACCCTTGCAAAGCGGAGTTGGAGGCTCTACGGCGCCTCACAACTGGTTACAAACGACCACACAAGCGGGTCTTGCAAAAAAAAAACCTTAAGCATGCAATGACTAACTACGGACTTACACAAAAATATACGAGCCGCGGCAAACATTAAAAAACACACAAATGGGGCGTGGCTAAGCAGCCAAAGCGAGAGGACGCGTTGAGCTGGAGCTCCGTGTCGGCCTACAACAAAAAGGCTTCTATATTGGCCTTATTCGGCAGCTATAGCTGCAGTGATCTCCAGAGGAGGCTCCCCCACCTCCAGAGTATATCTGGGAGCGTTCTCCCTACCTCCGGATACCCCGTCGGGAGGACCCGGCAACGAGGCCTGTCGGGGCCTTGCAACGCAGACCTCTCCCCAGCTCCCTTCTAGCTCTCCCCCGTTTACCAGCACGGGGGGGTGCAGGTGAGGCTGACAGACGCCCTGTGCCAGGGAGAGTGAGTACCGGAGGCAGCGTCAGAGGACGCAGTGGCGGATTGGCCGCCACCAGAAGCCAAGAGCCGGCGCTTGGAAGCGCGCCAGGGCTAAGAAGGGCGCCAAGAGGCTGCATCTACCCCCCAGCCACACCGGAGGACCGGGACAGGAGCTGGGAACCCAGAGGACCGTCAGGGGGTAAGAAGGGAACCTGGCCCTGCGCTTGGTGGCCCCTGTTGAGTGCTGGGGGAAGGAGTGAGGGAAGGAGGAGGAAGAGCTGAGACGCTGCACCCCTTGGCCCTCTAGGGGTATCCTGGCTGCCTGGCCACTACCAGCAGCAGATGTGAGAGAGCCCCTAGAGATATTCCCCTAGCTCATACCCTGTCTTACTCTCCTAAAACCAACAACAAGGGAGAGAGGGGTACCGAAGAGGACTGAGAGACTGAATGCTTGGCTAGGCTTTTTGGAGCTGGGTAACTTTTGTGCTGAACTTTTATCATTGACTAACCTGGGCTTCAGTTTTTTTCTATATTGCCTGCCGCACCCTTAGAGTGTTTTCCAGCAAAACAACAACCTTGTCTCCAGCCTGGAGAGCGACACTGCCATCTAGTGGCGCTTCAGCCACAGTGCGGCCTGAATTCCCCAAAAATTACCTCTCTGCTGCCCTGCAATCTGGAAGGGGCTTGCTAATGCAGTGAATGGAGCTGGCCGGTAGGGGCTAAGCAAACTTTTGAGTATGATCTGATCTCTTTTTTCTTTTATTGCAACTCTGAGAGAACAGCCAGCTTGGGCCTTGTGAGGGGTGCAACTGGAGTCCCTGCCTTATTTCCTGACCAAGACTTTGCAACAATATCACAGCTAATATACGGCGAGTCAAAAACACAGACAAGATGGGAAAAACCAAGAAAGCCCTGCCTTCTAAAAAAATTGAGGAGCATTTCAAGATGGCCGGGGCCCCACAGACATCTACGCAAACTTCTTGTCCGGAACATTCGGACCAATCTGACTCTGATTCGGTTCCAGAGACCGTACACCCGGAGGTCAACATAGCTGACAACTCTATGGCGAAGTTTGAGGCCCTTCTAGAGTCCCATATCAATAGAGCAGTCACGGCTCTACAAAAAGAACTGCATGACATTGGACAGCGGACCAATATCCTGGAGGAGTCAATGGATCAAGTAGTGGAGGCCCTGGAACAAGATAGGAGTGCCATAGGGGAGAATACCTCTCGCATCACTTCCCTTGAAGACAAACTGGAAGACTTGGAGAATCGCTCTCGAAGATTCAATATCCGGATAAGAGGGGTTCCAACTGCAATAATAGATCTACCCAGATATCTCAAAGCAACTATTGACCAGATCCTGGTAGGCTTTCCGGATCACATTTGGGAAGTAGAGCGAGCCCACAGGGCCTTGGGTGGAAATAAAAACCCTGACTTGCCAAAGGACATAATAGTGAGACTACTCCGTCAGCAATCCAGAGACTTAATTCTGGCCACCACCCGTAAAATGACGACCATCCAGGGCCCCGACGGATCCTCTTTGCAGTTCTTTGCAGACCTTTCTCCTCCAACCCTACAAAAACGGAGACTGATGAAGCCTGCTCTGGAGATTCTTATTCGGCATGGCATCAGGTACAGATGGGGCTTTCCTTTTGCCCTTACGTTCTCTCATAGTGGCGCATCTCATTCCGTGCGTTCCTTGGAGGAATGCCTGGATCTTCTTCAGAGACTGAACCTGGCCACTGGAGCAACAGTCCGGACACAGGGAGCCCCTCTGCCTCTCCCCCTACCCCAGAGACAGTGGACTCCTTCATCCAAACAGAAGAGGACAGTTGACCCAACTCCCCAAATAGTCTCTCAAAGACCGAGGCAGGAACTGGAGGCCGGGGCTACTTGACTCTAGGAGCCGGTCAAGGGGCCGGCCTATAGAGGCACATTTTCCCCTCTATGACAGAGACTTTACCGCAGGATTCTTGTTTTGGTTACCATGTTTTATAACTATGCTGATTGTCTCTTACATGCTTGTTTCATGTTTGTTTTTTCCCCTGAGCAGGTCTAAATACCTTAGATTAGGGTAATAGCTTCAGAGCTCTTTAAGAGAACAACAGATATAAGAAGGGCTGTAGCGCCAGTTTTATCTAAGATAAGGGACGTTCCAACCCAAGTTATAGTTAAGAGTCTCCATGCTCAGTAAGGTTCATCCAAAAATATTCCCTAGCCTTATCTTAATACCCCTACCGGCTAGGATTTAGACGGATATAGATTAGATTTGAGGAAAACGGTTAGATTTAGGTCGGGCTAGACTAGTTCGTTAAGTTTGGAATTGCACAATGGTAAATTGTATTTTTTCTCTTTGTTTTCTTGCTTTCACCTTCCTCTTCTCCCCTCTAACAGACTTGAACAGGTTAATTGCTACTTTTCTCTACTTCCTGATCCCCACAAAGCCTTGGCTTCACAAGCTACTTCTCTCTCTACTCAATCTCTCTTGCTTCTCACCCTATCCTGAGGCAGTAAACCCGGAGAGGTATTATATGTTTCAAACTATGGTAAAGCCAGTTTTATGCCCGCTGGGCGGATGGCTAGGTTTAATGGAACTAATACAGAGCAGACTTGATAGGGAGCTACTTCCCTTAAGTAATGGCTTTAGAATATGCTGGCTAACTCTGCTGAACCCAACTAATGCTTGTCTTTTTGCTCCCACTTTCGTCTTCATCAGATCAGCTCTGTCCACAGAGATCCGACAGGACCCTCCAACTCCTCCTCGCCCTGGCCTGGGAAAACCGCTCCTCGCTTACTCTTGTTCAGCTGCTATTAAAGGTACGTGGCCATTAGCTATACACATGCTTACTCCAACAGCATACCCATGACATCTTCCACAAAGATACTCACCCACAATGTAAAAGGGTTTAACTCTCCCTTCAAGCGTAGGAAGGCTTTTTTGTATTATAAAACCCACAAACCCAGCATTATCTTCCTTCAGGAAACCCATTTTGCTAAGAATAAAACTCCTGCCTACCTGAACAAAGATTATCCCCAATTTTTTTGCACCACCCAGGCTTCGAAAAAAGAGGGAGTTGCGATCCTTTTACACAAGGATTTTCAGTTCCAGCTAGATTCCAAAATTATAGACAGGGAGGGGTATTATATTATCTTGAAAGGGAAGGTATTGGGTACCCCTACGTCGCTTATTTCTTTCTACGCCCCCACCGTTGCCCCACACAAAGCGCTGATTAGACTTTTAAGGACACTGGAGGGGGGGGAGTGGGGGAAATTGTTAATTGGGGGAGACCTAAATTTGGTCCTAGACCAGAGCATGGATAAATCCACCGTATCTAAGCACATCCGCTTTTCTAAGAGGATTAAACAGATTAAAAAACTGCTCCATTCTTTAGACCTTGTGGATGCTTGGAGGGGGCACCACCCGAAAGGTAGAGAGTACACCTTCTTCTCCCCCACTCATAAGTCCTACTCCCGTATTGACGCCCTTCTTATTAGTTCCTCGCTTTTCGACAGCTCGGATAAGGCGGATATTGTCCCCTGCACGTGGTCGGACCACGCTGCAGTCTCCTTAGAGGTTGACTTGGGATCCCAATCCAGACTACCTTTTGCCTGGAAATTAAACGAATATTTGCTCTCGATACCTACATACCAGGAACAAGTTACTTCTGAACTGGCAGCCTACTTTGTGTCCAATGCGGGTGGGGAAACTTCGCCAGGTTGGGTCTGGGTGGCTCATAAGGCTTATATTAGGGGTACGTGCATTAAATTGGCTTCACAACATAAAAAAGCAATTCGTCTAACTGAGGATAACCTCGTTAAAAATTTAGCTCAATTAGAGAAACAGAATCAAATTTCCCCTTCTTCCTCGTTAAGAGACCAAATTGACAAGGCCAGGCTGGAGCTAGACGGTATTTTATCTATTAGAACAGATAAAGCCCTGAGAAGAACGCAGCATCTCTTCTATGCTAAAGCGAATAAACCAGACAAATTATTGGCAAAAAGTCTGAGGGCAAGGTACTCTCAGTCCAAAATTTCTCAAATTAGAACCAAAGAGGGAGTACTCACGTTTAGCCAAAATGAGATACAAAAGACCTTTAAGGAATTTTACCAGCACATCTACTCCTCCCACAACTCCCCTCCAGAGAACGCTATTAGGTCCTACCTGAACTCCTTAGATTTGCCTAGAATATCAGAGTCAGATCTTCTTAACCTAAACAAAGAGGTATCGGTAGAGGAGGTTAAGGAGGCAATCAAAGACCTAAAAATGGGGAAATCTCCTGGCCCTGATGGCTTTACCAACATTTATTATAAAAAGTTTTCGGACATTTTGTCCCCACACTTATGCAGCCTGTTTAACACAATTTTGAAAGGGGACCCAATGCCCCCGGAACTTAACTTCGCGGATCTGACCCTTTTCCCCAAGGAAGGTAGGGACCCAAAGGAGGCAAAGAATTACAGGCCAATCTCGCTCCTTAATGGGGATATCAAACTCCTTGCTAAAATCTTCTCACAAAGGATTTCTGTCTTTTTGCCCTCCCTGATTCACAAGGACCAATCTGGCTTCATTCCATACAGGCAGACAAGTGATAATATTAGAAGGACCCTAAACATCATCCACTTGGCTAGACATAGAAACACCCCGGTTTGCCTGCTCGCATTGGACATAGAGAAGGCCTTCGATACCCTGGAATGGCCTTTCTTATATGCCGCTCTGGATAAATTTGGGTTCAAAGGCCAATTTTTAAACCTGCTTCGCACATATTATAATCTTCCCAAGGCTAACTTAAAACTCCCGGGCTCCCAGAAGGCGGTTATAGAGATAGGGCGTGGAACGAGACAGGGATGCCCTCTTTCCCCTCTCCTTTTTGCCCTTGCAATAGAGCCGCTGGCTCAGGCGATTAGGGCGAATTCCTCTATTGAGGGTCTGCGAGTGGGAAACCAGCATTTAAAGTGCTCCTTATTTGCTGATGATCTATTGTGTACTCTGACTAACCCTTGCTCCTCTATTGAAGCTCTGCTGGACACAATAGGTTTATTTAGCTCACTTTCTGGACTTAGATTAAATCAGGACAAAACGGAGGCACTAGGCATAGGCATACCCTTAGATACTCTATCCCAGTTGAAATCAAGCCATAAGTTTATTTGGCCGGCCAATCATATTCACTACTTGGGGATAAATATTACTAGTTCCATAGCGGGAATTTATAAGGCCAATTTCCCCCCCCTCTTCAGGGTTCTTCAGAGGGACTTGAGCATTTGGACGAGGAAGCATATTTCTTGGACGGGTCGGATAACCTCGGTGAAGATGAATATCCTCCCGAGGCTCCTGTACCTAGCCAGAACCCTTCCTGTTCAAGTTAATAACTCAGAATTGGCTCGCTTTCAGTCCCTGGTGTTCAGGTTCATCTGGAGGAATAGACCCCCGAAAATAGCGAGGAAGGTCATGTATAGACATAAATCCAAGGGAGGTCTCTCATGCCCGAATTTTTCTAACTATTTCAGAGCGGCACAACTGGCCTTTATTCCTCTGGCACATTCCACTTCCCTCCAGCCTAATTGGGTTTTCATAGAGGAGGCACAAATGCCCCCCCTCACGTGGGGTACTATCCTGTGGGCACCAAATTCAAATACTCTTAGGTCTTACATAAGTAATCCAATAACTAAATTTACTTTAAAAATCTGGAACTGGGCCAAGAAAACCCACAATTTAGCATACCCGGTAACTCCTCTTACCTCGATTTTCACTTCCCCCACCCTCTCGGCTTCCCTCTCTTCTAACTCTAAACAATTTTGGATTCTGCAAAAATTAGATAAGTTAGGCTCATGGCTGGAAGGGGGGAAGATTATCTCTCTAGGAACAGTTTGCAGTGGGAGGGAGTTTCCTGATACGGAAATATTTAACTATATTAAAATCAGGCACTGGATAGAAGAAGTTCTTAGGGAATTTGGCCCGCCTAAAGACTCTTGGCTCACCACAATTTGCAAACACTCAGCCCTTACTAAGGGTACACTGGGAGCAATATATAGCATAATTAATGCTCCCCCCTTGGATTCACCAAAGCCTTCCTTTATGCTGAAGTGAGAGCTAGACTTGGAACAGACTTGGGATGGGCCCTCTTGGTCTAAAGCTCTCTCTAGCCTTTCTAAAGGGTCCCTTAATTTTAGCTTGTTAGAAACCTCGCTGAAAATCCTACATAGGGCGTATATGACCCCCGCTAGACTAAATAGAATTGTGCCTACAAATTCGGATAAATGTTTTAGGGGATGTCAGGAACGAGGGGACTTCATCCACGCGTGGTGGAAATGTCCTATGGTCTCTGAAACCTGGGCTAGAGCGGCTGATCTACTTTCCAGATTATTTAGTATCCCACTTAAACCTTCCATAGCGACATGTCTCTTAGGCAGGAATTATAAGGAACTGGGAGGGGTAGGCAATAAATTGACACAATTGATTTATCTGGCAGTAAAAAACATCATAGCTAGAAGGTGGAAGGATAATTCCATTAACTTCCAGGAAATCAAAAACAAAATAAACTTCCTATTTATACATGAGAGAATGACTCATACACTATTGGACACTCATCAAAAGTTTCTGGAAATTTGGGAACCCTGGATCTCCTCCCCCGACTGCATTTCTTAGGTAGTGGGGGGACGAGTTGAATTTTTGCTAGGGAGGCTTTTTACAATTGGAAGAGGAGTGGAGCGGGGGGCGGACTGGAACAGGCGGAGCGGGAGAGGACACTGGAGGCTACTTCGGACGAAAGGTAACGACAGTAAAACTAAGATTGGGTAGCACAGGAACTGGAGAGGCCACGGTATAGTCAAATCCTGACCTTTTGTAGTAGAGGAGCGGATGGGAAGCAATTATCTACTATTTGCTCTTTTCCTTTTACTTCTTCATTTCTTTGGTTATTTGTTTATTTTTCTCTTCTTTTCTTCACTTCTTTCTCTTTCTCTCTTCTCAGGTGTTCATGGAATATATTGATTGTAACACGATTGTTTATTTAAACTAATTTATGCACTGAAAACGTTAAAATTATATTAAGGAATAATTCAACAAAGAGAAGCAGTTGCTTAGGATAGCAATTATCCTTTCTTGACATGTGGAATTATGTTTTATAGTATGTGCTTATCTTTGTACAAGTTTTTTCTTGATTATTCTTAATAAAAACTTTATGGAAAAAAAAAAAAAAAACACACAAATACACACAAACAGAAACAAAAAAACCCTTACCCACACCAAGGAGGAACACTCAGGACCTCAACACTGCTCAAATATCGAATTCAAAGTCAAATTTACATAGTTTAGCCACTCGAAAATCTCCTAAGCGAGAGAAAAAATGGCAGCTGAAAAAAACGAAAACGCTAAATTCCACAAAGCAAATACAGCTTTTACAAAAACCCGAACGACCTACTACATACAGCATTAGCAAGGTACGCTTCATCATACAAACCTGCCTACCACATACACATTCGCCGCCATTTTACAACACTAACTTACAGAATGCGGAAGTACCCAGCTACGCTAACGGCTTCCCCTCGCGCACGCAGCCTATTTACACTACACACTGCACACATTGCTGACACTTACACCTCAGCTCCACAACACTAGAAAGCTACATTGTATGCTGCAGGAACATTGAAACAGATTGTCAGCTCTTCAGCACAATGCTTCCTGCATGTATTACTTACAAATAGATAAGTATATTAATTTATTAATTTAATACTTTTTTAATTAGCAGCACAAAATGCATATACACAAAAAACAAAAAAAAACCCTATCACAATAAATGCAAACTACATTCACTGCGCGCCTCACAACGAGCACCAATGCTGCTCATAGCACACAAACTACACCACGGACAGCCTTACAAAAAGCACAAAAAACAGATCAGCGCCGTCCTTACAATGACAGCAAAAGTGCCTCTGATAAAAAAAATACAACAACCAAGATGCTCAGCGCGAGCCTCGCAATCAGCGCTGAGATCTCACACCACCATAAAAAATAATGCCGTCATTTTGTGATGGGCAATTCGCTAGTATATATATATATATAATTTTAATATAGCATTCTAAAGTCTAACACCCTCCCAGATTAACATTTCACCAGCCGCCTCTGGGTTCCCTACATATAAATGTAATCATATTCAGTCAAGATCACTTTTTCTCATACCATCTAAACATATTAGACCAGGGCCTGTTAATATTACATCAGCATTCACTAAGAGCTCACTATAATTATAATACAAGCGTATACATAATCAGCTGGGGTCCCCTGCATTGAAATAAGTATACATATATTCAACCATGGTCCTATGCAATCAAATAAATATGTATATATTTTCATATTTAGGTCCCCTCTAATACTATATATTTGCACATATTGAAATAGGGTCGCCTATAATCATGTTAATGTATACATATTCAGAGAGGGTCATCTGTAATCATCAAAGTAATACAGTATATCATTATTTAGTCAATGTCTCATACAAACACATATTCAGCCAAGGGCTTTATAATGTAAATATTCAACCTCAATTGTCTACTATTATATTAATGTATACATATTCATGTTATATTTGCCTATAATCATATGAATGTATACATATTCAGCTATGTTCACCTATAATTGTAAATGCATACATATTTAATCAGAGTCATCTATAACCATAATTCCTCCAGGGTGTCCTATTATTATTTTTTACATACATATTCAGCCAGGATTCCCTAAAATCATATACATTTACATATATTCACCCAGCGCATATATATTTAACCAGCTTCACCTATAAGCATACAAATGTATGAATAGTCAGCTAGGGTCACCAATAATTATAATGCCAATACATAAATATTTAACCAGTATCAACTATAATTAAACAAATGTACACACATTCAGCAAGGGTCAACATATAATTAGCATAGCAATATATACATGTAAAGTCAGGGTCTCTTATTATTATAATATAAATACATAAATAAATATTAAGCCAGGAATACCTATAATCTAATAAATAGCCATTCAGACGGAATACCTACAATCAAGCAAATAACCTACCTGCAGAAATAATTACTGAAGAATACTATTGAGGAGCTACTTTCTACCAGTATTTCCTTTCAAAAAATAATTTTAGTGAAAAAAACTCATATAAACTTACTAATGGTGTCTCTGTTTAACTGATGCACTTTCTGCCCTTTCTATACACTCAGCAGGGAACACATGGGATGTAGAATGGAGGGAACAGTGAGCACTCTACACTCTAATTCCAGTCTTTGAACTGCAGTACTTAATTTTTAAGCTCTGAAAAGTAAGTATTTTTTAGGTTTTTTTAAAAAATGGGCATCCCTCACTGGGAAGCTCTCAATGGTGACCACCTAGTTTGCCTAAAGGGTAATATGGTCATGGATGCAGTATTATTAAACACAGAAATACTGATGCACATAGGGCTATATTAAATAAGGTGTGTGGAGAAACCTCTGAATATATATATATATATATATATATATACACATATATATATATATATATATATATATATATACATATATATATATATATATATATATATATATATATACACTGCTCAAAAAAATAAAGGGAACACTTAAACAACACAATGTAACTCCAAGTCAATCACACTTCTGTAAAATCAAACTGTCCACTTAGGAAGCAACACTGAGTGACAATCAATTTCACATGCTGTTGTGCAAATGGGATAGACAACAGGTGGAAATTATGGGCAATTAGCAAGACACCCCCAATAAAGGTGTGATTCTGCAGATGGTGACCACAGACCACTTCTCAGTTCCTATGCTTTCTGGCTGATGTTTTGGTCACTTTTTAATGCTGGTGGTGCTTTCACTCTAGTGGTAGCATGAGACAGAGTCTACAACCCACACAAGTGGCTCAGGTAGTGCAGCTCATCCAGGATAGCACATCAATGCGAGCTGTGGCAAGAAGGTTTGCTGTGTCTGTCAGCGTAGTGTCCAGAGCATGGAGGCGCTACCAGGAGACAGGCCAGTACATCAGGAGATGTGGAGGAGGCCGTATGAGGGCAACAACCCAGCATCAGGACCGCTACCTCCGCCTTTGTGCAAGGAGGAACAGGAAGAGCACTGCCAGAGCCCTGCAAAATGACCTCCAGCAGGTCACAAATGTGCATGTGTCTGCTCAAATGGTCAGAAACAGACTCCATGAGGGTGGTATGAGGGCACCAACATCCACCGGTGGGGGTTGTGCTTACAGCCCAACACCGTGCAGTATGTTTGGCATTTGCCAGAGAACACCAAGATTGACAAATTTGCCACGGGCGCCCTGTGCTCTTCACAGATGAAAGCAGGTTCACACTGAGCACATGTGACAGACGTGACAGGGTCTGGAGACGCTATGGAGAACGTTCTGCTGCCTGCAACATCATCCAGAATGACCTGTTTGGCAGTGGATCAGTAATGGTGTGGGGTGGCATTTCTTTGGGGGGCCACACAGCCCTCCATGTGCTCGCCAGAGGTAGCCTGACTGCCAATAGGTACCGAGATGAGATCCTCAGACCCCTTGTGAGACCATATGCTAGTGTGGTTGGCCCTGGGTTCCTCCTAATGCAAGACAATGCTAGAACTCATGTGGCTGGAGTGTATCAGCAGTTCCTGCAAGACAAAGGCATTGATGCTATGGACTGGCCCGCCCGTTCCCCAGACTTGAATCCAATTGAGCACATCTGTGACATCATGTCTCGCTCCATCCACCAACGTCACGTTGCACCACAGACTGTCCAGGAGTTGGCAGATGCTTTAGTCCAGGTCTTGGAGGAGATCCCTCAGGAGACCATCCGCCACCACATCAGGAGCATGCCCAGGCGTTGTAGGGAGGTCATACAGGCACGTAGAGGCCACACACACTACTGAGCCTCATGTTGACTTGTTTTAAGGACATTACATCAAAGTTGGATCAGCCTGTAGTGTGTTTTTCCACTTTCATAATGGGGGTGACTCCAAATCCAGACCTCCATGGGTTGAAAAATGTGATTTCCATTTTTTTATTTTTGTGTGATTTTGTTGTCAGCACATTCAACTATGTAAAGAACAAAGTATTTCATAAGAATATTTAATTCATTCAGATCTAGGATGTGTTATTTTAGTGTTCCCTTTATTTTTTTGAGCAGTGTATATATATATCACAAAAGAGAGTACTCCCCTTACATTTTTGTAAATATTTTATTATATCTTTTCATGTGACAACACTGAATAAATGAAACTCTGCTACAATGTAAAGTAGTAAGTCTACAGCCCGTATAACAGTGTAAATTTGCTGTCCCTTCAAAATAACTCAACACACAGCCATTAATGTCTAAACCATTGGCAACAAAAGTGAGTACACCCTAAGTAGAAATGTCCAAATTGGGCCCAATTAGCCATTTTCCCTCCCATGTGTCATGTGACTCCTTAGTGTTACAAGGTCTCAGGTGTGAATAGGGAGCAGGTGTGTTAATTTTGGTGTTATTACTCTCACACTATCTCATACTGGTCACTGGAAGTTCAACATGGCACCTCATAGCAAAGAACTCTCTGAGGATTCAAAAAAAAGAATTGCTGCTCTACATAAAGATGGCCTAGGCTATAAGAAGATTGCCAAGAAGCCTGAACCCTGAAGCTGAGCTGCAGAGCGGTGGGCAAGACCATACATCGGTTTCACAGGACAGGTTCCACTCAGAACAGGCCTCGCCATGGTTGACCAAAGAAGTTTAGTGCACATGCTCAGTGTCATATCCAGAGGTTGTCTTTGGGAAAGAGATGTATGAGTGCTGCAGAGGTTGAAGGGGTGGGGGGTCAGCCTGTCAGTGCTCAGACCATAAGCCGCACACTGCATCAAATTGGTCTGCATGGCTGTCGTCCCAGAAGGAAGCCTCTTCTAAAGATAATGCACAAGAAAGCCCACAAACAGTTTGCTGAAGACAAGCAGACTAAGGGCATGGATTACTGGAACCAAGTCCCGTGATCCAATTAGACAAAGATAAACTTATTTGGTTCAGATGGTGTCAAGCGTGCGTGGTGGCAATTAAGTGAGGAGTACAAAGACAAGTGTGTCTTGCCTACAGTCAAGCATGGTGGTGGGAGTGTCATAGTCTGGGCCTGCATGAGTGTCGCCGGCACTGGGGAGCTACAGTTCATTGAGGGTACCATGAATTCCAAAATGTACTGTGACATACTGAAGCAGAGCATGATCCCCTCCCTTTGGAGACTGGGCCACAGGGCAGTATTCCAACATGATAACGGCCCCAAACACACCTCCAAGATGACCACTGCCTTGCTAAAGAAGCTGAAGGTAAAGGTGATGGACTGGCCAAGCATGCCACCAGACCTAAATCCTATTGAGCATCTGTGGGGCATCCTCAAATGGAAGGTGGGGGAGTACAAGGTCTCTAACATCCACCAGGTCCGTGATGTCATCATGGAGGAGTGGAAGAGGACTCCACTGGCAACCTGTGAAGCTCTGGTGAACTCCATGCCCATGAGGGTTAAGGCAGTGCTGGAAAATAATGGTGGCCACACAAAATATTGACACTTTGGTCCCAATTTGGACATTTCCACTTAGGGTTGTACTCACTTTTGTTGCCAATGGTTTAGACATTAATGGCTGTGTGTTGAGTTATTTTGAGGGGACAGCACATTTACACTGTTATACAGGCTGTACACCCACTACTTTACATTGTAGCAGAGGGTCATTTCTTCAGTGTTGTCACATGAAAAGATATAATAAAATATTTACAAAAATGTGAGGGATGTACTCACTTTTGTGAGATACTGTATATATATATATATATATATATATATATATATACTTGCATGAGCAGCGACCACAGTCTTCCATCCTGGTTATCTGAATGTCATCTGAAACTTTAACAACCTCCTCAATAAATGTTCAATATACTGTTATACTGCAATGTAACATATATTATTTAATGATGTAACCACACCTTTTAAAACACAATTCTTGTTGTTTAGTAGTTCAGTCGTGGTTGACTCTCTCGTGATTCTGTGGTCCGCAGCCCGCCAGGCACAATTGTCAGCCACTGTCCCTCTGAGTTTCACTAAGCTCATGTTAATTGTCTAAAATCAGAATTCACAGATTACTGGTTAATATTTATATACTAGCGAATTGCCCGTCAAAAAATGACGGCAATGAAATTGTAAGGTAGCTAATGCTGTTTGGTGTATAATAATGAAAGATGTAATACATTAATAAATGAATATACTTTACCTATTTTGAAGCATTGTGTTGAAGAGCTGTCAATCTGTTTTGATGTTGCTGCAGCATTAGTGGTGTGGAGCTGCTGTGTAAGCGTGCTGAATGTGTGCAGTGTAATAGTGTGCGTGCGCGAGACCAAACCGTTAGCGTAGTGGTGTACTTCCGCATTGGCGTAAAATGGCGGGTTATCCGTGTTATGCGTCTTTGCAGATTATCCGTCGGTGCTTTGTGGTGTTTTTTGAGTTTCGTGTGTTGTTTTGCGAGTGTGTTGTGGTGTTTTACGTGTTGAGAGTGCTGTAGCCTCGTTTTCGTTTTGTTCGTCTGCCATTTTTTCTGTCGCTTAGTGATTTCATTAGTGTCTAAAGTGTTTTATTTTTATTTAAATGAAGGTGTAACTTGTTTTTTTGAGGTGCTGGATGGTTCCTCTTGCTGTAGGTAAGCTTTTTATGTGTGTGTTAGGTGTATTTATTGTGTTTGAAATGTTTGTATGTCGGCGTGTTGCGTCCGATGTTTGCGAGGTCGTAATATGTGGTAACGTGTCTCGTATGGTGTTTGCGTGTGTAGCCTCGTTTTCGTTTTGTTCGGCGGCCATTTTTTCTCTCTCTTAGCAAATTTTTTATTGTCTAAACTCTTTTATTTTGAGTGAAATGAAGTTGTTTTTTTGAGGTCCTGGGTGCTCCCTCTTGCTGTAGGTAAGGTTTTTATGTATGTGCTGTGTGTATGTATTGTGTTTTTAATTTTGTGAACGTGTGTAGTATGTTGTTTGTGAGTGTCGTAATGTGTGTGTCGTGTTATTTGCGTTGCGACGTGAAGTTTGCGAGGGTCGCAGTTGCTGGCATGGAGCACCTTCGGCGCTCCATGCCAGCAACTGTGGCTCTTGCCCAGTTCCCCTTGCTTTGCGAGGGCCGCGGGCTCGCTACGCGAGCCCGCAAGCGTTAGCAACAACTCGCATGCTCACAAGTATATATGTGATAATGACAACGGGCCTCATTCAATTGTGATGCGGCCAATTGAAAAGGCCTCTATAAAAGCACATAGAATATTTTTTTTACTGAAGTTTTTAGTTAGTGATCTTCTATCCAAAATCAAGGTCTTCACTAACTAAACACTTCTGTAAAAAAATATGCTATGTGCTTATATAGAGCCCTATTCAATTGGCCAAACCGCATTTGAATGAGGCCCAAAGAACGTGAGGTCAGGGGTTCACCATACACTTGTCTCTCTGTCTGTGTCCCTCCTGTCTCTCTCTGTCTGTGTCCCTCCTGTCTGTGTCCCTCCTGTCTCTCTCTGTCCCTCCTGTCTCTCTCTGTCTGTGTCCCTGCTGTCTCTCTGTCTGTGTCCCTCCTGTCTCTCTCTGTCTGTGTCCCTCCTGTCTCTCTTTCTGTGTCCCTCCTGTCTCTCTCTGTCTGTGTCCCTCCTGTCTCTCTCTGTCTGTGTCCCTCCTGTCTCTCTCTGTCTGTGTCCCTCCTGTCTCTCTTTCTGTGTCCCTCCTGTCTCTCTCTGTCTGTGTCCCTCCTGTCTCTCTCTGTCTGTGTCCCTCCTGTCTCTCTGTCTGTGTCCCTCCTGTCTCTCTTTCTGTGTCCCTCCTGTCTCTCTCTGTCTGTGTCCCTCCTGTCTCTCTCTGTCTGTGTCCCTCCTGTCTCTCTGTGTCTGTGTCCCTCCTGTCTCTCTCTGTCTGTGTCCCTCCTGTCTCTCTTTCTGTGTCCCTCCTGTCTCTGTCTGTGTCCCTCCTGTCTCTCTGTCTGTGTCCCTCCTGTCTCTCTATCTGTGTCCCTCCTGTCTCTCTCTGTCTGTGTCCCTGCTGTCTCTCTGTCTGTGTCCCTCCTGTCTCTCTCTGTCTGTGTCCCTCCTGTCTCTCTCTGTCTGTGTCCCTCCTGTCTCTCTTTCTGTGTCCCTCCTGTCTCTCTCTGTCTGTGTCCCTCCTGTCTCTCTCTGTCTGTGTCCCTCCTGTCTCTCTCTGTGTCCCTCCTGTCTCTCTCTCTGTCTGTGTCCCCCCTGTCTCTCTCTGTCTGTGTCCCTCCTGTCTCTCTGTCTGTGTCCCCCCTGTCTCTCTCTGTCTGTGTCCCTCCTGTCTCTCTCTGTCTGTGTCCCTCCTGTCTCTCTGTCTGTGTCCCTCCTGTCTCTCTGTCTGTGTCCCTCCTGTCTCTCTGTCTGTGTCCCTGCTGTCTCTCTCTGTCTGTGTCCCTCCTGTCTCTCTCTGTCTGTGTCCCTCCTGTCTCTCTCTGTCTGTGTCCCTCCTGTCTCTCTCTGTCTGTGTCCCTCCTGTCTCTCTCTCTCTGTCTGTGTCCCTCCTGTTTCTCTGTCTGTGTCCCTCCTGTCTCTCTCTATCTGTGTCCCTCCTGTCTCTCTGTCTGTGTCCCTCCTGTCTCTCTTTCTGTGTCCCTCCTGTCTCTCTCTGTCTGTGTCCCTCCTGTCTCTCTGTCTGTGTCCCTCCTGTCTCTCTCTGTCTGTGTCCCTCCTGTCTCTCTCTGTCTGTGTCCCTCCTGTCTCTCTCTGTCTGTGTCCCTCCTGTCTCTCTCTGTCTGTGTCCCTCCTGTCTCTCTGTCTGTGTCCCTGCTGTCTCTCTGTCTGTGTCCCTCCTGTCTCTCTCTGTCCCTCCTGTCTCTCTGTCTGTGTCCCTGCTGTCTCTCTGTCTGTGTCCCTCCTGTCTCTCTCTGTCCCTCCTGTCTCTCTCTGTCTGTGTCCCTCTTGTCTCTCTGTCTGTGTCCCTCCTGTCTCTCTCTGTCCCTCCTGTCTCTCTCTGTCTGTGTCCCTCCTGTCTCTCTGTCTGTGTCCCTCCTGTCTCTCTCTGTCTGTGTCCCTCCTGTCTCTCTCTGTCTGTGTCCCTCCTGTCTCTCTCTGTCTGTGTCCCTCCTGTCTCTCTCTGTCTGTGTCCCTGCTGTCTCTCTGTCTGTGTCCCTCCTGTCTCTCTCTGTCTGTGTCCCTCCTGTCTCTCTCTGTCTGTGTCCCTCCTGTCTCTCTGTCTGTGTCCCTGCTGTCTCTCTGTCTCTCTCTGCCTGTGTCCCTCCTGTCTCTCTGTCTGTGTCCCTCCTGTCTCTCTGTCTGTGGCCCTCCTGTCTCTCTGTCTGTGTCCCTCCTGTCTCTCTCTGTCTGTGTCCCTCCTGTCTCTCTCTGTCTGTGTCCCTCCTGTCTCTCTGTCTGTGTCCCTGTTGTCTCTCTGTCTGTGTCCCTCCTGTCTCTCTCTGTCTGTGTCCCTCCTGTCTCTCTGTCTGTGTCCCTCCTGTCTCTCTCTGTCTGTGTCCCTCCTGTCTGTGTCCCTCCTGTCTCTCTCTGTCTGTGTCCCTCCTGTCTCTCTTTTTGTGTCCCTCCTGTCTCTCTCTGTCTGTGTCCCTCCTGTCTCTCTTTCTGTGTCCCTCCTGTCTCTCTCTGTCTGTGTCCCTCCTGTCTCTCTCTGTCTGTGTCCCTCCTGTCTCTCTGTCTGTGTCCCTCCTGTCTCTCTCTGTCTGTGTCCCTCCTGTCTGTGTCCCTCCTGTCTCTCTCTGTCTGTGTCCCTCCTGTCTCTCTTTCTGTGTCCCTCCTGTCTCTCTCTGTCTGTGTCCCTCCTGTCTCTCTGTCTGTGTCCCTGCTGTCTCTCTGTCTGTGTCCCTCCTGTCTCTCTCTGCCTGTGTCCCTCCTGTCTCTCTGTCTGTGTCCCTCCTGTCTCTCTGTCTGTGGCCCTCCTGTCTCTCTGTCTGTGTCCCTCCTGTCTCTCTCTGTCTGTGTCCCTCCTGTCTCTCTCTGTCTGTGTCCCTCCTGTCTCTCTGTCTGTGTCCCTCCTGTCTCTCTGTCTGTGTCCCTCCTGTCTCTCTCTGTCTGTGTCCCTCCTGTCTCTCTCTGTCTGTGTCCCTCCTGTCTCTCTCTGTCTGTGTCCCTCCTGTCTCTCTCTGTCTGTGTCCCTCCTGTCTCTCTTTCTGTGTCCCTCCTGTCTCTCTCTGTCTGTGTCCCTCCTGTCTCTCTTTTTGTGTCCCTCCTGTCTCTCTCTGTCTGTGTCCCTCCTGTCTCTCTCTGTCTGTGTCCCTCCTGTCTCTCTTTCTGTGTCCCTCCTGTCTCTCTGTCTGTGTCCCTCCTGTCTCTCTCTGTCTGTGTCCCTCCTGTCTCTCTCTGTCTGTGTCCCTCCTGTCTCTCTCTGTCCCTCCTGTCTCTCTCTGTCTGTGTCCCTCCTGTCTCTCTGTCTGTGTCCCTCCTGTCTCTCTCTGTCTGTGTCCCTCCTGTCTCTCTGTCTGTGTCCCTCCTGTCTCTCTGGGTCTGTGTCCCTCCTGTCTCTCTCTGTCTGTGTCCCTCCTGTCTCTCTCTGTCTGTGTCCCTCCTGTCTCTCTTTCTGTGTCCCTCCTGTCTCTCTCTGTCTGTGTCCCTCCTGTCTCTCTTTCTGTGTCCCTCCTGTCTCTCTCTGTCTGTGTCCCTCCTGTCTCTCTCTGTCTGTGTCCCTCCTGTCTCTCTGTCTGTGTCCCTCCTGTCTCTCTCTGTCTGTGTCCCTCCTGTCTGTGTCCCTCCTGTCTCTCTCTGTCTGTGTCCCTCCTGTCTCTCTTTCTGTGTCCCTCCTGTCTCTCTCTGTCTGTGTCCCTCCTGTCTCTCTGTCTGTGTCCCTGCTGTCTCTCTGTCTGTGTCCCTCCTGTCTCTCTCTGTCCCTCCTGTCTCTCTCTGTCTGTGTCCCTCCTGTCTCTCTGTCTGTGTCCCTGCTGTCTCTCTGTCTGTGTCCCTCCTGTCTCTCTCTGTCTGTGTCCCTCCTGTCTCTCTCTGTCTGTGTCCCTCCTGTCTCTCTCTGTCTGTGTCCCTCCTGTCTCTCTTTCTGTGTCCCTCCTGTCTCTCTCTGTCTGTGTCCCTCCTGTCTCTCTTTTTGTGTCCCTCCTGTCTCTCTCTGTCTGTGTCCCTCCTGTCTCTCTCTGTCTGTGTCCCTCCTGTCTCTCTTTCTGTGTCCCTCCTGTCTCTCTCTGTCTGTGTCCCTCCTGTCTCTCTCTGTCTGTGTCCCTCCTGTCTCTCTCTGTCTGTGTCCCTCCTGTCTCTCTTTCTGTGTCCCTGCTGTCTCTCTGTCTGTGTCCCTCCTGTCTCTCTGTCTCTCTCTGCCTGTGTCCCTCCTGTCTCTCTGTCTCTCTCTGCCTGTGTCCCTCCTGTCTCTCTGTCTGTGTCCCTCCTGTCTCTCTCTGTCTGTGTCCCTCCTGTCTCTCTCTGTCTGTGTCCCTCCTGTCTCTCTCTGTCCCTCCTGTCTCTCTCTGTCTGTGTCCCTCCTGTCTCTCTCTGTCTGTGTCCCTCCTGTCTCTCAGTCTGTGTCCCTCCTGTCTCTCTGTGTCTGTGTCCCTCCTGTCTCTCTCTGTCTGTGTCCCTCCAGTCTCTCTCTGTCTGTGTCCCTCCTGTCTCTCTGTCTGTGTCCCTCCTGTCTCTCTGTCTGTGTCCCTCCTGTCTCTCTGTCTGTGTCCCTCCTGTCTCTCTCTGTCTGTGTCCCTCCTGTCTCTCTGTCTGTGTCCCTCCTGTCTCTCTCTGTCTGTGTCCCTCCTGTCTCTCTGTCTGTGTCCCTCCTGTCTCTCTCTGTCTGTGTCCCTCCTGTCTCTCTCTGTCTGTGTCCCTCCTGTCTCTCTCTGTCCCTCCTGTCTCTCTCTGTCTGTGTCCCTCCTGTCTCTCTCTGTCTGTGTCCCTCCTGTCTCTCTGTCTGTGTCCCTCCTGTCTCTCTGTCTGTGTCCCTCCTGTCTCTCTCTGTCTGTGTCCCTCCTGTCTCTCTGTCTGTGTCCCTCCTGTCTCTCTCTGTCTGTGTCCTCCCTCTCTGTCTGTGTCCCTCCTGTCTCTCTGTCTGTGTCCCTCCTGTCTCTCTCTTTCTGTGTCCCTCCTGTCTCTCTCTGTCTGTGTCCCTCCTGTCTCTCTTTTTGTGTCCCTCCTGTCTCTCTCTGTCTGTGTCCCTCCTGTCTCTCTCTGTCTGTGTCCCTCCTGTCTCTCTTTCTGTGTCCCTCCTGTCTCTCTGTCTGTGTCCCTCCTGTCTCTCTCTGTCTGTGTCCCTCCTGTCTCTCTCTGTCTGTGTCCCTCCTGTCTCTCTCTGTCCCTCCTGTCTCTCTCTGTCTGTGTCCCTCCTGTCTCTCTCTGTCTGTGTCCCTCCTGTCTCTCTGTCTGTGTCCCTCCTGTCTCTCTGTGTCTGTGTCCCTCCTGTCTCTCTCTGTCTGTGTCCCTCCTGTCTCTCTCTGTCTGTGTCCCTCCTGTCTCTCTGTCTGTGTCCCTCCTGTCTCTCTGTCTGTGTCCCTCCTGTCTCTCTGTCTGTGTCCCTCCTGTCTCTCTCTGTCTGTGTCCCTCCTGTCTCTCTGTCTGTGTCCCTCCTGTCTCTCTCTGTCTGTGTCCCTCCTGTCTCTCTGTCTGTGTCCCTCCTGTCTCTCTCTGTCTGTGTCCCTCCTGTCTCTCTCTGTCTGTGTCCCTCCTGTCTCTCTCTGTCCCTCCTGTCTCTCTCTGTCTGTGTCCCTCCTGTCTCTCTCTGTCTGTGTCCCTCCTGTCTCTCTGTCTGTGTCCCTCCTGTCTCTCTGTCTGTGTCCCTCCTGTCTCTCTCTGTCTGTGTCCCTCCTGTCTCTCTGTCTGTGTCCCTCCTGTCTCTCTCTGTCTGTGTCCTCCCTCTCTGTCTGTGTCCCTCCTGTCTCTCTGTCTGTGTCCCTCCTGTCTCTCTCTTTCTGTGTCCCTCCTGTCTCTCTCTGTCTGTGTCCCTCCTGTCTCTCTTTTTGTGTCCCTCCTGTCTCTCTCTGTCTGTGTCCCTCCTGTCTCTCTCTGTCTGTGTCCCTCCTGTCTCTCTTTCTGTGTCCCTCCTGTCTCTCTGTCTGTGTCCCTCCTGTCTCTCTCTGTCTGTGTCCCTCCTGTCTCTCTCTGTCTGTGTCCCTCCTGTCTCTCTCTGTCTGTGTCCCTCCTGTCTCTCTCTGTCCCTCCTGTCTCTCTGTCTGTGTCCCTCCTGTCTCTCTCTGTCTGTGTCCCTCCTGTCTCTCTCTGTCCCTCCTGTCTCTCTCTGTCTGTGTCCCTCCTGTCTCTCTCTGTCTGTGTCCCTCCTGTCTCTCTGTCTGTGTCCCTCCTGTCTCTCTGTGTCTGTGTCCCTCCTGTCTCTCTCTGTCTGTGTCCCTCCTGTCTCTCTCTGTCTGTGTCCCTCCTGTCTCTCTGTCTGTGTCCCTCCTGTCTCTCTGTCTGTGTCCCTCCTGTCTCTCTGTCTGTGTCCCTCCTGTCTCTCTCTGTCTGTGTCCCTCCTGTCTCTCTGTCTGTGTCCCTCCTGTCTCTCTCTGTCTGTGTCCCTCCTGTCTCTCTGTCTGTGTCCCTCCTGTCTCTCTCTGTCTGTGTCCCTCCTGTCTCTCTCTGTCTGTGTCCCTCCTGTCTCTCTCTGTCCCTCCTGTCTCTCTCTGTCTGTGTCCCTCCTGTCTCTCTCTGTCTGTGTCCCTCCTGTCTCTCTGTCTGTGTCCCTCCTGTCTCTCTGTCTGTGTCCCTCCTGTCTCTCTCTGTCTGTGTCCCTCCTGTCTCTCTGTCTGTGTCCCTCCTGTCTCTCTCTGTCTGTGTCCTCCCTCTCTGTCTGTGTCCCTCCTGTCTCTCTGTCTGTGTCCCTGCTGTCTCTCTGTCCCTCTTGTCTCTCTTTCCCTCCAGGCTGTCTCTTTTACCTCAGTCCCCAACATGTCTGCCGGTCCCTCCCCAGGGAGGAGTTGAGAGCAGCAGGGGGAGGAGTTGAGAGCATCTGGGGGGAGATGTTGAGAGCAGCCGGGGGAGGAGTTAAGCACAACAGGGAAGGAGTTAAGATGGGCAGGGGAGGAGTTAAGAGTGGCGGGGGAGGAGTTAAGAGCGGCGAGCGTGCAGGAGGAGTTGTGAGTTGTGCGAGCCCGCAAGCGTGAGCAACGGCTCGAGCGGGCTCGTATGCTCACAACTATATATGTGACTAGCGAATTGCCCGTCAAAAAATGACGGCAATGAAATTGTAAGGTAGCTAAATTAGTAAATGAATATAGTGTACCTATTTTGAAGCATTGTGATGAAGAGCTGGCAATCTGTGTTGATGTTGCTGCAGCATTAGTGGTGTGGAGCTGCTGTGTAAGCATGCTGAATGTGTGCAGTGTAACACTGTGCGTGCGCAAGACCAAACCGTTAGAGTAGTCGTGTACTTCCGCATTGGTGTAAAATGGCGAGTAATGTGTGGTATAGGTCTGTATCGGAATATCCGTAGGTGTTTTGTGGTGTTTTGCGAGTTTAGAGTGCTGTAGCCTCGTTTTCGTTTTGTTCGGCGGCCATTTTTTCTCTCGCTTAGATTTTTTTTAGTCTCTAAAGTGTTTTATTTCGAGTAAAATCGAGGTGTAAGTTGCATTTTTGAGGTCCTGGGTGCTCCCTCTTGGTGTAGGTAAGTTTTTTATGTATGTGCTGTGTGTATGTATTGTGTTTTAAATGTTTGTATGTCGGCGTGTTGCGTCCGATGTTTGCGAGGTCGTAATGTGTGGTAACGTGTTTCGTACGTTGTTTGCGTTCCTCGTAAAATTTAGCGAGTGTCGTAATTTGTGTGTCGTGTTTTTTGAGTAGCGACGTGAATTTTGCGAGGGTTTGAGGCCCTTGCCCAGTGACCTCGCCAGCAACTGAGTCCCTCGCTTCGCGAGGGGCCTCAGTTGCTGGCATGGAGCGCCTTCGGCGCTCCATGCCAGCAACTGAGGCCCTTGCCCAGTGACCTCGCCAGCAACTGAGGCCCTCGCTTCGCGAGGGGCCTCAGTTGCTGACATGGAGCGCCTTCGGCGCTCCATGCCAGCAACTGAGGCCCGTGCCCAGTGACCTCGCCAGCAACTGAGGCCCTCGCTTCGCGATGGGCCTCAGTTGCTGGCATGGAGCGCCTTCGGCGCTCCATGCCAGCAACTGAGGCCCTTGCCCAGTGACCTCGCTACGCGAGGGCCGCGGCTCGCTGCGCGAGCCGCGGCCCTCGCTTCGCGAGGCCTGCGGCTCGCTACGCGAGGGCCGCGGCTCGCTTCGCGAGCCACGGCCCTCGCTTCGCGAGGGCCGCGGGCTCGCTACGCGAGCCCGCAAGCGTGAGCAACGACTCGTACACTCACAACTATATATGTGATATAGTTTTAGAGCAGTTTTTTTTCCCCGCAGACCTATTTCAAAGAGTCAAAGATAAGGACCGAATCTTCAATCAACATGGATGGCCAGCTTATCTAGGCCAGAATATTAAGGACCAGAGCTAGAGCTTTGTTGATTATCTCTTGAGGGTGTTCAATGATAGATAAAGTATTATTTTGACCCTTTACAGGAGTACTGTAGTTTTTTTTTTTTTTTGTATTGCTTTTTTATGGGTGTTCAATGATTGGTAAAGTATTATTTTGCACCAGTGGCGGCTGGTGACTTTTCAAGTTGGAGGGGCGACAGGGTGAAACATAGCCACTCCCCCTTTTTCAAACCACACCCATTTTTATAACTCCTCCCCTGACATCATAATGACCTTTATAAGCCCCGCCCAATGACCTTATGCTTGTAAAGCCCATTGAAATACATGATCTGCAATGCAGAAATGTCAAGAAGTAAAGTAACAATGTCTTAAATTCATTGGTATACAATATAGATTGAAAAAACTCATGTGACAAGACTACAGCAATATCATAATTGCACCTATACGTATTAACAGAAAAATTAAAGGAGTGACACCTACCATTAGTCGGCTCTTCTTCTCAGGGTATTCACGTTCATTAAGTTGACCAATGAGTAGAAACAAATCTGCAGCCACATAGGGTTTGCACCTGGGGTTGAAAGAAAACAAGCAAATCAATCATACCATTCAAGAACAAAACCATACTTAAAAAACATTAAACGACCAAGTGGAACCATATAGGCCCCAAACATACCTTAGAAGACCAAGTGTGACCATATAGGCCTCAAACATACCTTAGAAGACCAAGTGTGACCATAGGCCCCAAACATACATTAGAAGACCAAGTGGAACTATATAGGCCCCAAACATACCTTAGAAGACCAAGTGTGACTATATAGGCCCCAAACATACCTTAGAAGACCAAGTGTGACTATATAAGCCCCAAACATACCTTAGAAGACCAAGTGTGACCATATAGGCCCCAAACATACCTTAGAAGACCAAGTGTGACCATATAGGCCTCAAACATACCTTAGAAGACCAAGTGTGACCATAGGCCCCAAACATACATTAGAAGACCAAGTGGAACTATATAGGCCCCAAACATACCTTAGAAGACCAAGTGGAACTATATAGGCCCCAAATATACCTTAGAAGACCAAGTGTGACCATAGGCCCCAAACATACCTTAGAAGACCAATCAGCACTGTATAGGCCCAAACCAGTGGATCTTGGGATTCAAGAAAACAACAACATTTAACTTCTGTTTAGACAACACAATAATCAATGTCAAACAAACACGTTGAATTAGCATATGGATAACCATATGAGCAGTAACGCCACGCCAAGGCTTCAACAATTGTTACTGACCATTCACACACCTCTCATAGCTCCTTCAATATGCACACCCACACACCATTCATACTTTACTTACCACTAGTTATTTTTGGTAGTGAGGTGGTGCCATTTCTGAGAACTTTACGTACCCTTGAAGGTGCCTCCAATTCCTTCAAACCAATGCATTTAACCGCTACAGGGCCATGGTGCTTTTTAATTACTTTTTTTATCCTCTTCAATGTGGAGAAGCATCTTTCTGGTTCTTTAGTAGTCTTCGTTGTTGTAAGCAGGATTGCTTATAGCTTCACTCTGTTAAATTATGTAGATTAAATTGATGCTAAAGTTGCTGCAGAGCAACAGCACTTGTACAGACATGGAATTCTTGCTTCCCGTACACAAGTGACAGCTACCCTTGGAAGTGCCTCCAATTCCTTCAAACCACGCCAAGGCTTGTTACTGACCATGCACACACCTTTCATAGCTCCTTCCATATGCACACCCACACACCGTTCATACTTTACTTACCACTAGTTATGTTTGGTAGTGTGAGGTGGTGCTGCTTAACGCAGTTTATCTTTGCACACCTTGGGGGTATGCATTCTTCTTTGCTTCAATCACTTGTATTTTAATTTTGCACGGCGATCTTTCAAAGAAGAAAACTTCTCAATGGTTTTTTCATTGAAGTCTGGGATCTCAGAAATCAGTTGCTTTTCCATTGAGAGCATCGCCAATGCATTCAACCGCTCCAGGGACATGGTGCTTCTTAAAAAGGTTTTTATCCTCTTCAATGTGGAGAAGCATCTTTCTGATTCTGCAGTGGTCATCGTTGTTGTAATCAGGATTCTTAATAATTTTACAGTCTCTGTGAAATCATTCTGCAGATTAAATTGATGGAAAAGTTTGTGCAGAGCAACAGCACTTGTACAAGTATGAAAATCTGTCTTCCCATACAGAAGTGACAGCTCAGTGCGTAATTGTTCCTTCTTCAGTATTGGATATGCTTGCACGGTGTCTTCCAGAGCTTGGGTTGGAAAGCAAGTGTCATGGGTTTTATACAAGTCACTTTGAACAAGTTTGGCACTGACTAGGTGATTTGAAAATAAAAAACGTTCTTTTGCATGAACCACCACTATGTCACATACCTCTCTTGAAAGTTGTCTCAAGGTTGAGATCTCCGCACTCCGTCTGTTGACTGTTACATCGCTCAGCAAACTTGCTTCTATCTCTTCAACAGAATGACAGATTTTCTGGATGCTGGCGACAAAGTCTTCTGTGACTTTTTTGATATAAACAGTATCCGTGTCTCGTGTCTCGCTTCTGAAGCTGACTATAGAGGATGTCTACATGTGGCATTATTAAATGAAATAATTTAAGGAAGTAAAGGAACTCCCTGTCTTCCAGCATTCCAATGAAACCTGCGGCTTCCCGTATAGATGTTGGATCAAAGTTTAGACATGCTTCAATTGTCTGGAAACACTCAAGTAGCGCATCTCTGTTCTCGTAGATTACGTTCACGGTCCTAACGTTGAAGTTCCATCGTGTTGGTGCACCTCTTGGAAGTCTTCTACCAACTACCTCATCCAGAACTCCAGTCCTTTTTGGAGAGCGTGAAAAAAAAGATGGTATGCCGCCTATGTTGGAAAAAAAAACTCGAACTCTTCCAATCCTTGAAACTGCTTTCTCCATTATTAGGTTCAGTTGGTGAGCATAGCAATGGACGTAGTGTGCGTTCGGGTACACGTCTTTTATTTTTCTTTGAACTCCTCCTTGATCTCCACGCATCACACTGGCACCATCGTAGCTTTGAGCTATGAGTTTCTTCTTGTCTTCTGGCTCTGGGAGAACAGTATTCAGTGTTTCCAGCACAACAGCAGCAATCGAGTCTGCATCCGTTGATTTCATTTCCGTGAAGCCATCAAATCTTTCCACCACTTGATGCTTCTTGTCAATGTAGCGATAGACTACAACGCACTGTGTCCTAGCGGAAATATCGGTTGTTTCATCCGCTTGGATTGCCACAAACTGGGCTTCCTTAAGCTCTTGGTGAATCACTTCCTTAATAACTTCATGCATGCAGTCCAGTAGCTCATTCTGCACGGTTTTGGACGTGCCCTTAAACACAGTTGCAGTCTTCAAATGCTGTTCCATTGCACTATCGATACTGCCAACCAAATCCACCAGGCCTCTAAACACTCCTGGATTTAGCTATGTTTCACTCTCGTCGTGTCCTCTTAATGCCAGTTCAAAAGCGCCACAAAAGCGAACACAATCAATTATCTTGGAAAGGATGTACCGGTTCTTAGCCACTTCTTCGTTGTGTTTTTGAATGCTGACTTGGTATCCTTGGTCCAGTTGAACAGCAATGTTCGCCTGTTCAAGCATCTCAAACTTGATCCTGTTATCCAAGTGAGCTTTAGAACTTTTGTGTTTCGCCAATTTATCAGCTAGATGTTTGACGTCAGTCACTCCAGTTTTGGTCCAAGCAGCGTCACCACCAAATAGGATGCATGGGAAACAATATAAGGACTTCCTAGAAACGCTTCCAGAAAGCCAGTAGTTCTTCTTGTACCATTCAGTATTGAAATTACGGACATATTGCTTCCCTCTATCTCTTGCGATTTGCTGCAGATTTATCTCTGGTTGGTCAGCTCCTAACCGTTTTACTTCCACCTTCTCCTCATACGTTAGGGTGCCGAAAGGCTTCACAAGTAGAGAGTCAATAGTATTCATTTCTGATACCAATAGAAGAAAGAGATCACGGTATATTAATTTCTATTATGTCACAAAATTACTTTAAAATAACAGTGTGTTGAATTCATTGGTATACATTACAGATTGCAAACCCTCATGTGACAAGACTACATCAACATCAAATTTGCACCTATACGCATGGACAGAAAATTAAAAGCAATGATACTCACCTACAGTTGACTCTCCTTCTCGGGGTATTCACGTCCAGTAAGTCAACCAACGAGTCCAAACAAATCTACTTTCACAGATAGTTTGCACCTGGGGGGTGATAGAAAACAACAAAAAAAACATTAGAAATCTCAAGACCCAAACCGTAACTTTTAAAACCTTAAAAGACCAAGTGTGACCATATAGGCCCCAACCGCACCTTAAAAACCTTAAAAGTCCAAGTGTGACCATATACTCACCAACAGTTGACTCTCCTTCTCGGGGTATTCACGTCCAGTAAGTCAACCAACGAGTCCAAACAAATCTGACTCCACAGATAGTTTGCACCTGGGAAGTGATAGAAAACAAACAAAAAAAAACATTAGAACGTTTAAGACCCAAACCGTAACTTTTAAAACCTTAAAAGAGCCAGTGTGACCATATAGGCCCCAACCGCACCTTAAAAACCGTAAATAACAAATTGGGACCATATAGGCCCCAACCGCACCTTAAAAACCCTAAATAACAAATTGGGACCATATAGGCCCCAACCGCACCTTAAAAACCCTAAATAACAAATTGGGACCATATAGGCCCCAACCGCACCTTAAAAACCTTAAATAACCAATTTTGACCATATAGGCCCCAACCGCACCTTAAAAACCTTAAATAACCAATTTTGACCATATAGGCCCCAACCGCACCTTAAAAACCTTAAATAACCAATTTTGACCATATAGGCCCCAACCGCACCTTAAAAACCTTAAAAGACCAAGTGTGACCATATAGGCCCCAACCGCACCTTAAAAACCTTAAATAACCAATTTTGACCATATAGGCCCCAACCGCACCTTAAAAATCTTAAATAACCAATTTTGACCATATAGGCCCCAACCGCACCTTAAAAACCTTAAATAACCAATTTTGACCATATAGGCCCCAACCGCACCTTAAAAACCTTAAAAGACCAAGTGTGACCAAATAGGCCCCAACCGCACCTTAAAAACCTTAAATAACCAAGTGTGACCATATAGGCCCCAACCGCACCTTAAAAACCTTAAATAACCAATTTTGATCATATAGGCCCCAACCGCACCTTAAAAACCTTAAATAACCAATTTTGACCATATAGGCCCAAATTGTAAATATATATATATATATATATATATATATATATATATATATATATATATATATATATATATTGATTGATAGATATATTGATTGATATATATATATATATTTATATATATATATATATATATATATATATATATATAAAAAAATTGATATCAAAATATCACAATAAATAAATATATATATATATATATATATATATCAAATTGATATATATATATATATATATATTTATTTATTATGATATATTGATATCAATTTATATATATATATATATATATATATATCCAAATATATATATATACGCAGAAAAAATACACATAAATATACATAAACATATACATACAACAATATATATTAATTGATATTTATTATTTGATTAATTGATGTTCTTTATTACTTGTTATATTATATTGTTCATGCATTTCTATTACACATTATTTTTTATACATATTACAGTGCTATTTTTTGGCTATACATGTTACAGGATATTATCCTGTAACATGTATATCACATAAAATAGCCCTGTAATATGTATAATACATACAGGGTCAAACAAGTTCACACTAACCTTTTTTACCCTTACAGGCTTCCATACCTGCTTGCTGATTTGCTAATTTTTTAAAGACTCTCATTGGTTGAAATCGATGTCAATCAAAAATTTCAGCCAATCAGAGTCCTTCAAAAATTAGTATATATAGCAGACCGTGGGAAAAAAACAATTAATCGCGGGAGGGGCTCCTTGTAGGAGGAGCTCTTTTAGTTTGTTGTTTTTTTTTTTTTAGAGCGTCGTTTTTTTTTTGTGGAGGCCTCTTTCAATGGGCCACAATGGATGGATGGACAATGGCTTCAATCAAGATTGGATTATTTGACCATTGGCTTCAATCAACATTGGATTATTTTGACCATTGGCTTCAATCAACATTGGATTACCCCCATGTGGGCCTGTGCCACCCCGCTCACCACCCGACTACCCCGATCCCGTGATCGGGGTAATCCGGCGGTGGCATGATGGCATAGCATAGGGCAGGCCTGATCGGGGGTGGCACAGGCCACATGGGGGTGATGGCTGGGGGTGGCACTGGCACCAGGCATTGTAGGCCTAGGGTCGTCGGTGGTAGTTGGTGGGTGGCTGGGTAGGTGGCAGGCCAGGCAGGCATAGTGGGGGTAACTGGTCACCTCTAACTTTTATTAGGGGCTACTAGGGGTTTTGGTTTGGCCAGGGGCAGGGCAGGTGCCAGGCAGGTAGACTTACTGTGTTAGGCAGGCAGAGCAGATGTGAGTAGATTCAGCCAGGGAGGTCTCTCAGTCTCAGCGTGACCAGGGTCAGGAAACAGAAAGGGGGAAGGGACAGGCAACTGGTGGTTTTATTGACTGTATCAGTCAATCAAAATGATAACTCGAGGCCCTATTTGCTGGCGGGCGCTCAGGGCTAACGGTCTGGGTGGGTTTAGATTGATCACTAAGTAACTGGACAGCCTTCCATCATTGATTGGTCAATGATGGAAGACTGTCAGTTATTAATTGATACATTTATGACCGCCCATGCATATCGTCACTGTGATGGTGGGCGGCATGCATTAACGGTCAGGGGGCCAGGCCAGGACTCATTGAAGAGAAGAGAAGAGTCTAAAGGTTAGTGTACACAGTACTAGTGTAATTTGATCACACAGGGTGCAGGCAGGGGGCTATATAGATACACAGCATTAGTTAATGTAGCGCAAGGGATATCTTAAAGTGACAGTGTCCCTTTACTAACTTTACTTCATTTTAATACTATTGAGACTTGAAATGATGATGTACACCTTATATTTATTTGTTTTTGGGTTATACTAATACATTGTTGTGTTTTTTTTATTGCAGGGTGAAGAAAATATTTGGGGGGGCGTTTGCCCTGACGCCCCAATGGACGGGCCGCCCCTGTTTTGCACCCTTACCGGTGTACTAGTACTAGTTTTTATTTTTTGTATTTTTGGTAATTATTTTGGTAATTCTTAGTATTCGGGACTAAGACCCTCATGGGGTAGTTTGGTTACATTAGGATCCGAAATGGACTCCTGTGGTGGTCCCGCAATGACACTGATGTTAACGTTAGATGCCATGGGAGTCCTCCCCATGACATGGATGTTAACGTTAGGAACCATGGGAGTCCATGATGACCCCCATAGAATTTGTTTACTGATAAGTGCCATAGGGGTCCAGCTTATCACATATATAGTTCTGAGCATGCGGGTCGTTGCTAACGCTGCAGGCTCGCGTAGCAAGGCGCTCTTTGCCAGCAACTGCGGACCTTGCAAAATTAACGGACTTACGACACAAAAATACGAGACGCATTACAACCCATTACGACCTCGCAAAAAACGCCCGAAACTCGTGCACAGGAAAACATGAAAAACTCAATAAATACACACAACAAATACATAAAAAGCTTACCTACAGCAAGGGGGGGGGGGGGGGGGGGGGGGGGGGGCACCCAGGACCTTGCAAACTGAAGTTACACCTCAATTTAATTAAAAATAAAAGAGTTTAGACACCCGAAAATCCCCTAAGCAAGAGAAAAAATGGCAGCCGAAATAAACGAAAACGAGGCTACAGCACTCTAAAGACACAAAACACCACCAAACACCTATGGATTTTCCGAAAAAGACGTACAAGATCCGAAAACAAGGACGCAACCCGCACGACCCAAAAAACATTAGAAACACAATAAATACACACAACAAACACATAAAAAGCTTACCCACAGCATGGGGGGGGGGCGGCACCCAGGACCTCTGCAAGTGAAGTTACAGTTCGATTTAAGTCCAAATTTCTGAGTTTAGACACCCGAAAATCACCTAAGCAAGAGAAAAAATGGCCGCCGAACAAAACTAAAACGAGGCTAAAGGACCCTAAACACGCAAAACATCACCAAATACCTACAGATTTTCCTGAAAAAGTCAGATGACATCCGAAAACAAGGACGCAAAATCAGCCACAGCCGCATACCACACATTAGGCGCCATTTTAGAACACTAACTTATACAATCCGGAAGTACACAGCTACCCTAACGGATTTGCCTCACGCACGCACACTATTACACTGCACACTGCACGCATTCCTGACACTTACACAGCTCCACAGCACTGATGCTGCAGCAACATGAAAACAGATTGCCAGCTCTTCAACACAATGCTTCCTGCATATATTACTTCACAATAGGTAAAGTATATTAATTTCTTATTTTATTAATTATTCATTGCCATACCAAAAAAAACACCAACGCTGCTCATAGCACACAAACAACCAGGAGCCTCACAATGAGCGCCAAAACACCAACAAAATAAATTTCGCACACAAACAACATTACCTGCCTTACAATCTTATTGCCGTCATTTTTTGACGGGCAAGTCGCTAGTGTAAACATGTCAACGACCATAAGAACTTACAAGGAACTCTAACAGTGCTCTGTTTAACTTCTGGAACAACACATAACAATGGGACAGTTACTCATGGGTACCTCAGGAGCATTAACAGGGCATTTCTTGTAAGTTTTTTTAATAGTGTGTGAAGTACCGTGATTGCTAATAGCTAATGAGTACATTTTACCTATAGAATGCATGGAATGGAGCCTAAGATGCGCTTTTTATACTTTGAGGCAGGAAAGACCTCTAATCAAATGCATGTTTTGCTGTGAATATTTCACTAACAACATTTTTATTTAAAAAAACAAAAAACAAAGTATGTTCAAATGCTACTTAATGTAGTAATGTAGCCTTGTAATGCCTCAAAGACATTCATTCTGACAGCAAAAACCCAGTTATTATTCAGAAATGAAAAAGTACACATTTTAACTAGCATAATTAACCCAAGCTTAGAGGTTGATGTATTTTAAATATAAATTATCTATAAAGGCTGTGAATTAAAAAATGGAAAAGAACAAAGATCTCTGGGACTAATGGACATAATTCACATCCTAAAATCACATTTATGAAATAGTATAAAAACATATGTGCAGTTATATTCAAGGCTCAGTAAAATGGCATAATGGACACACTAAGCACGGAGACACTCAGGTAGTTGTTGGATTTTTGAGTACCCCAATGCCAAATCTGGAATGTATAGGTCTGGTTTATACAGCAATCTGTACCTAGGGAAGGCTAACAAGGATCTGGGTACACCAACTATGTACCACCAAAATTACCGAATGCATTTCAACTTGCACATGGGGCATTTTTTAGGAGCAAATGAATTCTTCAGACACTACCTAAATTTAGAATTTATCTAAGAAGGATCTGCCTATTTCTGTCTCTTTTTATTTTGTGCCATTAATTACTTTCACTTATTTTTTAAATAATAACCAAATGTAATTATTTTAGTGCATATTTTTCAATATTATAATATACTAGCGAATTGCCCGATAAAAAAATGATGGCAACAAAATTGGAAGCCAAGCAATGCTGTTTGCCACACAATGCGAGGCTATGGGCCCTCTGAGCATCTTCAGCGCTCATTGCTTCCGTGCTCATCGCATGTCTTGCAATGAGAGCCATCGCCGCTCATTGCGAGCCTCCATGTACTTTATAGGCCTGTGTAGTTTAGGGCCCTACTGCCTTGGGTTAAATGTTAGTGCCTTCAATGAAATTGTAAGGCTGGCAATGCTGGTTGCCATACAATGTGAGGCTTTTGGTCCTCGTTGGTTGTATTTTCAAAGTCCTACGTGCCTGGCGTGGTTAGTGTGTTACTGTTTGCGCCCTTGTGTATTTTGTAAGTTCTGCGTGCCTGGTGTTGCAGAGCCTCGTTTTCATCCTGTTTTCCAGTTTGTATGTTTTTCGTCCGCCATTTTTTTTTCACTTAGCCAATTTTCGAGTGACGAAACACGATAAATAACGCTTAAAATCACTTGCAACTTCCCTCCCAGGCTTTCTGGCTCTCGCCCTGTGCTGTGTGTGAGTGTGTTTTTATATTTTTGTTATTATTTTTGTTATTTGTCATGTTTTTTGGCGAGGCGCACAAGCGTGACGACAAATATTATATGTGTCTTGCGACTTGCCCATCAAAAGTGACGGGGCAATAAAATTTGAAGCCATGGCAATGCTGTTTGCCACACAAAGTAAAGTTTTTTTCTACTCTGAGGACCTTCGGCGCTCTTTGCGAGCCACTCATGTACTTTTGCTCCTCTGAGCACCTTTGGCGCTCATCACAAAGACAGATATATATACCTATATTTTGTTAACTAATAATTAATTAATTAGTTACTTTAAAAATGTATATATACTTTACCTATTTCTAATTAATATATCCAGCAATGAATAGCTTGAACAATCTTTATTTATTTTCCTGCAGCATACAATGTACAGTTGTAGTGTTGCTGCCCTGAGGAGAAAGTGTAATGAATGTCCCAACTGTGCATTAGAAATAGGCTGTGTGCACGAGGGCAAACCGTTGGTTTAGTTGCGTAATGCCCCATTTTGGAATCGTAATGTTATTAGTTGCAAGTTAGTGTTGTAAAGTGACGTTGTTTGTCACTATGTGTTACGTGGCTCGCGAGCATTTTCCGCCATGTGTAATAGTGTATTTTGTACCTTGTACGTTCCTGTGTGAAAGTGCTACACGGATGGTGGTGTTTTGTGCGGCCCGGGGTCGTGTAGCCTCGTTTTCATTTTTTTTTTATGCACCCATTTTTTTTCTCGCTTAGGCGATTTTCGAGTCCCGAAACTCGGCCAAATTGACTCAAATTCACGTTCCACCTCACTCCCAGACATCCCGGCTGTTCCCCCGTGCTGTGTGTGATGTTTTTGTTGTATTTTTATTTTTTGTGGTTTTTGTGTGTTTTTTGGTTTGCACGGGTCAGTCGTTAATTTCGTATTTTTCGTATGTCATATTTTTTTCCTTTGTAATAGTATATTTTGTACCTCGTACGTTCCTGTGTGAAAGTGCTATGCAGTTGGTGGTGTTTTGCACGGCCCGGGTCGTGTAATCTTGTTTTTATTTTTTGGGGCGCCCATTTTTTTCTTGCTTAGGTGATTTTCGAGTGTCGAAACTCGCACAAATCAAATTAAATTTGCTTTCCATGTCACTCACGGACGTCCTGCCCGTTCCATCCGTGCTTTGTGTGATGTTTTTGTTTTTTGTATTTTGTGTGTTTTTAGTGTTTTTTGCTTTGCGAGGTTCGACCGTTAACTTCGTATTTTTCCTATCACATAATTTTTTTTTTCTAAGACCGGCGTTGGTCAACTGCTTGTAGCCTAAGGCGATCCTGCATTTACTAAGTGTTTGGTGGGTAAGTCCGCATGTTTCATTGGCTTCACTGTTCGCCTTGCAGGCAATAAGCGCCTTCGGCGCTCATCGCCTTTCTGCTGTGAGTTTTAGTGCCTTAATGGCTTGCCTCGCTCGTGCAGAAATGTTTTTTGTGAATATCAGCTTTTACAATTATATTAAAAACCCAAAGTAATAAGCTGCTCTTTATTCTATGCTCTTGTGATCCAGCTCCTTGCATTGCTTCACTGTCTGAGTTTTGATTATGCTTCAGATCACATGAGCTTCTAGTGACATTAATCAAGGCTCCAAGTCTAGCACTGGAGAATGAGCCATTACATTCATCTGCTGTAGCGAAAGCTACATATGTCTTCAGAAAATATGATTTATAGTAGATTGTGAACTGCATTTCTGTGAACAGGTTCTCAGTTTTTTAGGGGATTTATTTTAATGTCAATGAGAATTTTCAGATGTATTTTTGCAAACTGATATATTTTATTAAAAGTATATGGAAGTTTCCCTGTTTTTACCTTTTTTTCTGATCTAACACATGCTGCTTATATCAGAAACACACATTACATTGATTAATTCTATACACATAAAAATGTTTTCCACACCTCCTACGTAGGCATCTGGTACCTTCAAATAGAAGCACTGCCTTCAAATAGAAGTTTGTTTTTAAACCTATATTAACCTTCAAGCCAACAGTAGCACAATGCAGAAATCCACAGAGCAATGTCTGAGCTCCTTCTTACTTCTTTAGGGAAGTAGAAAAAGACTAACACAAACTGACTTCCCAGACATTGAAGCAATGTTTTGGCTGCATGTGATTGGCCAAAACGAATTATGAAGTTTATTCTAATTTAGCTAAGGTTTTTAAGGGGCATTCCTTCTCAAAATCAAGTGACAAAAACCTGGAACAATTTGCAAATGTTTATTAATTTCTATTTATTTTTTCATGCAAAAATGTTTTCATAGACTACTGATTCTCCTATGACGGGTGCATTCATAACCCATGAAAATTAAACATGCCTTTAAAGGACCACTAAGAAGTTAAAAGGCCACTGCACAATAGAAAAATAAAATATATGTTTGAAAACCGCGAGCCCGATTCAATAAGAAGCCCGCATCTCACTGTATACAGGCCACATATACAATTCCGGTGCGTTTCAGTTGAACAAGCTCGCAAGATAGGGGCCAAAAGCCGAAACCGTAAACCATGCACTTGTATATGGAACAGTTCAGGGAGGGAACATGATTAATTAAACAAGGCCGTAACAACTCATTTAGAAACAGCCAATAGAAAATGACACTGTCATCATTAGGTCAATAAAACATGGAGGTTACATGTCAATCAGTTAGTGTTTGGGGGTCCGATATGCGATTGGACTCTTAAAACCGCAAAATACAAAATAATAAAATTGAATGCCAATACTGTTATAGTCCATGTGGGTGGCCTAATATGTATTAACTACGGTAATTGATTCCCGAGATCAATATAATCCCCAAAATTAAACATGAAAATTTTTTTTTTTTGATTGCTGATTTGCGAATTCAAAAATTATACCCTACCTCATTAGAACACTTAGACTTGCCTCACATGCTGGATTTAGACACTTCAGTCTGGATTGGGTGCTGGACAATTGCACCGTAGGGAACTGGGTGATTGACTGGTCACCTTCCATTATCTGGTTACTCTTGGGAATTGCTATGTATAAACAACCAAAAGACTTTGACTTGCTTAAAGGAACCCTTCATTTTATTGTTTTATTATCACTTGTTTGTACGTTCTTTTTGTTTTGTTTCTTTTCTTTTTACTTTAATATTTATATGTTCGAACTTAGTATCTATGATCTGATGTTTTGTATTGTTTTCTGCCACATCAGATTTTAAAGGAGAAATTACTGTAACACGATGGTTTTATGTTTCCTATGTTTATAATGTAAAGAAATTAAGTTGGAGGTTATACTTAAATTAGTCAAGCGAGAAATATATAGAGTGAAAGAAATACTCCTAAGATTGTATTTCAACATTTTATTGAACAAACTGTCTGTTGCATTTGTAACTATAAAAAATTATTGAAACAATTTTTTTTTTTAACTTTTCATTTGTGAGATACCGAATTCTTACTGTCACTTTAAGAAGATATAATAGGTTGGATATAGATTATCCAATTGAGCTGTAAATGGTATGAGGGTATAGTAAGGCAACACTAAATTACTAGGTTCAGTTGCAGTCAACTATGGAGCATTTACAAGCTCCTGATCCAGAAAATGGCAGTAATGCTCAGTGGCGCATTGGCACAAAGTAATAAAAATGCAATAGGAGTGAAAGACTTCTCAATCACCCTATAATGGTAACCATTGAATCCCTCACTAACAATAGAAAAAAAAAGCAGAGCCTTTAATGAATTAGATAAATTTTCTCTGAATAAAACCCTTGTGAAGAATAGTAAGCCAGAGATATTGATGGTAGTTCTTTCAAACAATAAGATAAATAGAAAAGAAGAATAAAAAGTAAAAAAAAAGTGGGCTTAAGTGGGTGTTTTATTTGGTTGCTGCTACCAGACATCTCTTCTAATCACAAAAAAAGAAATGTGTGTTATATAGTAAACAATAACACCTCGCTTAATTCAAATTATTTTGGATCTGTTGGTATTTGCCTCATGTGCTGGTGCTATCTCATCCTCTTTTCCGGCACATGGCTCCCTTTGTTTCTCTGGAAGCCATGATGTATGCATTCCTTTCATCTGGTAGTTGTTTATTTATTCAGGAGTTGAGACTTTTCTCTCCCAAACCCTTTGTTGTGTGACCAAGTCCCGACATGATGTAATTAGTGACCTCAATGTATTTTTAATAACAAAAGAATAAGATCTGGTAATCTGATACTCCTCTGTAACTGATAACTATTTCCTGGCTGGACGAGGTCATCAGAAGCAGGGAAGACACTCAATAAATTAATATCAGAAGAAACTGTCCAACATCTTTAGCCAATGGCACGTTCAGAGATGAAAGGAATGCCTATGTCATGGCTATCAGACTGACATTGTGAGTCATATAGAGAAAAACATAGAGAAAGACCCAGCACCTCAGGCAGGTAAACTTCTTTACAGATGCCATTATTGTTGACTTTTTAAATTCACGTTTTTAACTAACTTCAAATGGTGAACTATATGCTCACAGCTCTTCATTTGGCACATACAATGGCCCTCCAAATGGTATTAAAGCTGGATCATTACAGTTACCCTTTAAATGTCAATAACTAACTCAGAGAGTATAAATGATAATAAACTTGCACTTGAGAACAGCATTGATTAGAGAGGTCAAACGTCATTGAAAGATTAAATATCATATATTAAAGTATATTATGGAGAGTATACTGATCTACAGAGCTGTTACTTAACTCAAGTACCCTTAACAAGTTAGATGTTAACCATGAACAAATAGTTCATATATACTGTAAATAAGCATATAACTGCCGCACCTACAGTATCAGCAATCTCTATTAGAAGACAGTTTAAATGATCAATATAATTATATATTTAGCATATACTATTCTGAAAAACGTCATTTGAAAATAGGTACAGTGGGTTGTAAAAGTAAAAAAAATAATAATACAGCCTTAAATTAATTACTATTACATGCAATTATGCTGCCAAATAATCAACCATTTTAGTTTCTGCTAATCTACTTCATGGGCTGTGAGTAGGCCTTGACAGTAGAACAAGCATTTGTCTGCATCATTTGGAAAGTTCAAAAAGTTTTTTGAAGGAGTAATGGAAATCGCATTAGTTTACCAAGGTACATCCTCCTGGGAGAATCAGTTTAGCTGAGAAAATGCAACAGAGCGAAGAAAAAAATAAATTCAAAAGATAAGCATTTTAAAAATGGCTATAATTACTTATTTTTTTCTAAAAATAATATTTCCTATTTTCAAGGATAGTTATTCTAAAAACCCATATGACAAATATGGGTCCAAAGTGCTCCTTTAATTAGACTCTGTACTAAATTTTGATCCAACATTTTTTCTAAAATTGCCCTACCTGAAACACAGATCCTGATACTTCTAACGTTGCCAATTTTAGAATTTTAAAATAAATTGTTAAGACATTTTTGTTATTTGAAATACAATATAATTTTTTTTTGGATGATATTCACTATTCCATATTGAAAAGAAAATTAACTTAAGCAAATAGTTTCCAACACTGGTAATTAAAAGGTAGGGGAATCTAAGGAAAGGGTGTACAATCTGGGGGGGGGGGGGGGGGAATTATATGATGGCTTATAATGGGTCCAATTGTAGAGCAAGTGATTGGAGGACCCTGGTCCAAAATAATTTGTGGCTACTTATATACAATTTAGGTGCCAATGGGGTAAATAAAATATTGAAACATATGTAAGTGGTCTTATTACCTATAAGAATATTTATCTGTCCCTCTTTCCTGATAAATTAATATTCCACTTTTACCCCAATATGTTGCTATTAGTAGTGGGACTTAATGGGATCCTGAAACACAAAGAATGAGAGACATCCAACTAAATTATTCATTGAAATTGAAATTTAGTAAAGGAAGAGAGAAAAAAGATAAAAGATGGGTAGCAGTAGAGGAAGAAAGGGGAGTAGAAGGATCCCATTGCTTTTTGGCTTTTGGACAATGGGAAGTGGCTTAAGAGGTCCATCTACTTTATGGCAGCCTTTGTACCAGGAACATATGAGTCCTGTGGAAACTGTGGAGGTATCAACTCACCTCCAACAATATCCAAAAGTTGTTATAAATTTTCCAGTTCAGTCCTATCAGAAGTAAACATAAAGTAGAAATAGTGAAACTTCTTATTTATCAAAAACAACTTAAAAAAAAAAAATCGGTGTGATCATTTATTAGTTTGTGACATTCTTACAAACCAGTTAAGAACGACCTTGTATTGTATACTATAACTTTCTATCATTACTTCCACAGATCTGACACAGCTTTAATTCTTTGTATACATTGTTTTTAGGACTAAAATGCCCATCAATCAAATGGACCTGTATTTATCCATCAATCAAATAGACCTGTATTTATCAAATTAGAGTCTAAGAATCAAAGGTTTACAAGAGTGCTGAGAAGGTTACACAACATACTTATTCTATCTCTTGCACTCAATTATTATGATAATTAGCTTTGCATTTTCTACAGTAATAAATACAAGGGGAAAATGTATTGGACACAATTGGATGTGGGTCAAGGAATACTTCTTGACTAGGTCAGAAATATAGGGGCGAGAGAGCTTTGTAGGTCAAGATTACTCTTTTTAATTTTATTCTGTAGGATGTGGGAGCCAATGGATGGACTGCGAGATACCGTGGAGGAGATGTGGTGAGTAGGGTGAGCCTTGTTGAGGACATTATGATAAAATAATTAGACATAAATTGTTGGTAGTTGGATAGGTAGGTACAGAGAGTAATTACAGTACTCAAAGTAGGACAAAACTGACAACCCCATTAAATTGCTACGATTTTAGAAATTGTAGCCCGTAAAGGAGCCCGCAAGAGTTACTGCTGTTAAATTGGCCTCTTTCAGCTGTTCTCAAACGATCTGCGGGTTACAGGCGGAAAACCCTACGGTCCGTCAAAATCTGAACTCCGTTCCAGCTAAGCCTTTGATCTGTCAAGCCCGTAAATGTTACATTCGCAAATCGCTATTAATTCGCTACAAATCCCCAAGGACGCACTGGCGTTCAAACCCGTAAACAGCAAATGGAGCCAAAAGTACAGTAGTGTTTGTATATTTGCATTTACAGTGATACGGATTGGACCCCTCTAGTACCCTTTGGCTTCTTGGCTACATTTGTGTGTTACGGGCTTGAACACAAGTGCATTTGTTGCAATTTAATAGCATGATTGGAAATGTAACAGTTACGGGCTTGACAGATGAAAGGATTTGTGGGCGCGCAGTTTGAATTTCCACGTCCCGTAGCCTTATCTCGCTCTTACCCCACAAGTTGTTGGTGGGTTGCTTTACGGGGCCAATTTAATAGCCGTAAGTCTTGCGGGCTACGTTACGGGCTACAGTTTTCAACATTGAGCTAATTTAATAGGGTTGAAAGTTTGGAGGGACGGCACGTTCTAGGCCAATATTCAATTCAAGTTCAACATGCTAATTAGCATTATGCATCCATTGTGCAGCTTTCAATGCTTACCATATTATTCTCTATAGTGGGAAAGCATGTGTCTCATTCACAATACAAATACATTTTCAATCCTAACCACTGTCTATATTATATTTTGCAATTTCCCGCTCCCCAAATATACTGAATATACTATTTTCTATTGTAATTTTCTATTGCCCCCACAAAATACTTCCAATTACCATTTATTTCATACTATTCCCGCCATAACATACCTCTCTCTGCTTAAAAATGTTGCTATGTAACGAAAATACGTAATAAAAAATAAATGCATTTATGCTGTATGAGCATAAAGGCATTTTTAGACATAATTCTCAAATATTCCCTCTTCTCTGGCTTAAACACTTCTTGATAGCTTGGAGACTGAGGAGCTGTTGTTATCTTATCATATAATGGATGTAATGTTGGGTGAATAAGAGCAGGATTTGGAACTTTTAGAAATTGATACCTACCAGGGGTGTAGGAGCCAGAATAATTGTATACACAAGCTTTAAAATAGCATTTATGTACATACAAACATAGAAAAATATGGGGAGGATTTGTCCCTCCCACCCCCCCAGTTCCTACACCCATGATATCTACTCCCTTTCCCTGCACATGTTCAAACCCAGACAGCCTGAAATGGTAACTGCAAGCTCTGCTCATGTAGACATATAAATGCCCCTCTCACACATACAACCTTCACCCAAATATTATAGATGTCTCCAAATAGAGGCATTCATATTTTTTCTAATTAAAACTAGTGTTATGACATTTTTCTTGCCTAATTATGTTCTTAGTTAAACTTAAATTGTTAAAAAGATATATATGTTTCATCTTACAGTGTCACTTCAATATCTTTGGAGAACAATAACAGGGTCTTCAAGTGAGAAGCTTTATAATAATAAATCGATTTTATTTAGAAGTACTGATTATTCCTAATATTACACATTCTGCACAGTTTATATATCTTCCATTAATATATTTTATAGTAATAATTGTATCATCCCCATTTAACCCATTCTTTTCTGAGCATATAATTTCACCTTTCAGTTGTATGTTTTTTTTTTTAATCGTTCTGAATATTCTACCAATTTAGGGGTCTGCAGACTGTTACTCAGTGCAGACCATCATATATCTGTGTGTGACCCACAATTATAGGCAGATAGCTAGCCAGTGGTGAAGCATTAGGAGCTGCTTTCTCCTATCTAGGCAACAGAATATTATTGAGAACTCACGTCAGTGACTGTTTGCTTGTTTTCTTATGTGTTCGTTTCAATTAACATAACATACAGACTTCTTTGAACAATAAAAGGTAAAACAGCCATTTTCCATAATGATTTCAGACTCATAACTGGCTCTCAATGTATTTTTTTTCTATTAATTAGCAATAATCTTAAATTGTACAGTTTTATTTAAGTTATTTATTTTGTGTCTCTTGTTAATATTTTACTTAGTAGTTTTGCTCTCCAGTTAAAAAGGTCTCAGACCTCTGTACTAGTTAACAATGTATTGGTTCTTTCCCAACATTTGTAAACTAACAAAAAAGAAATGAGAAGTACATAAACAAGTTAGTAAAATTGCAAGTAATTTTGAGTTGAAATTATAGATAATTTAGCACAGCTTTATGGCCACAGCCTGGTGAAATAGGTACAAGGAGCTTCTGATTTAAGAGAAAACAACAGTTTTCAGTGTAAGTTTTCTCACAAAAGATCATTAGTTGTTTATATTGATCTTTACTATTTAATTATGGAGACTGTGAGTGTTAAAATGACAGCAGATCTGCCCAGGAAGCTGTCCTCATAAGAATCGACATGCTGGGTAGATGATGTGGTCACAGTAGACAAGCCTAGTCAAGTCAGAAAAAGATCCAGGACAGCTTCCTGGGCTGACTCTCTCACTGGATACGTAATAGTCAAGTGACTTGACCAGTGTCTCAATTTTTCTTATTTAATTACTGGTGCTCACACCCGAATATCCTGTAAATATGGCCTTTGAGGACCTGAGCTGGACGAACCTGTTTACAATGGTGTTCGAGAGTAGCGAAATGTGGCATGAGGTCAAAGGGGATAAATTGCCTGATCTATTTGCATATCACTACCCAGAATCCTTAGCTGCAGTCAAAGCTCTGTGTACTAAGAGATCTTGTGGGACAACATGGTTACTGAGCTGGCTTTAATCCCAATATTTTTATTTCCTTAATGTTTATAGTAGAACGTTTCCCACCAGAAGATATTTATGTACTTTGTTAGAATAACTTAGTGAATATCGTCCATTGTCTAATATATATTTATATACATTTATTTAATCTCTTGCATTTGGAAAGTACCCAGGTAATCTGATGCTGAATTATCTCTTTCTTTTACACAATGCCTCATTGTACTTTCAAATTCCTCAATACCCACATAGCCCTTTATTTCCTTGTCTTAATAATAAAATAGTTGGTCTGTAAAATGAATGTTATGACCTAAGTGATTATCTGGCATAATTCCCTCCCTCTCATTTAATGAATTACTTTTTTAAGTACCCGGTAGGTTGGAAAGTTTGTCTCTTCTTCATGGCAGATAACTGAATAAATGGTTTGAAGCTTGAAATGGAAACTGGGGCATTATTTTACCTAAATGGTGTTCCAGGAATCTTAAGTCTTCACTGTGAGGGACGCCAACAGAATTGCATTTAATAATAAAAGTAAGAATTAGGTTAAATTAAAAAACATTTTTTAAATGACATATCAAGTCATCTACATTTTATTTTAGTTGAGGGGAGCACATTAATATGTGAAATATATATATTTATATATATAAAGCTGCTGTTTCATTAATATAGGAATTATTCTGTATAAAATGTCACTCCCATATAATCAAAATACACCTCTCAAAGGTAACAGCAACCTTGATAATAAAAGCAGGACCAAGACTCTGTGCTATGACCTGCCCATCGTGGTTGACCCTACATGGAATAGCCCACAGCTTTATTTAAGTACACAAGACCCTTCGCTTCGACAAGGCTAGCGATCCAGAAGGGGGTATTAATAATTCTCACATATAGGGACACGGACATTTTCTGGATTTCAATCACATATTATAATTGTCTAACTGCGATTCGTCGTCACACTTCAGACGAATCGCAGTTAGACAATTACAAACTGCTGCGCATTGCGCAGAGAGCGCGGCGCGAGCCGTGCTTGCGCAGAGCGAGACGCGAGCCGCGCATGCGCAGAGTGCGGCGCAAGACGCGCTCTGCGCATTACGCAGAGCGCGGCACGAGCCGCGCATGCTCGGAGCGCGGCGCAGGCCGCGCTTGCGCGCAGCGCGGAGCCGAGAGCAGAGGAAAGAGTGGGGAAGAGGGGAGGGAGAGGCACAGAGGGAGAGTGGGGAAGAGGGGAGGGAGAGGCACAGAGGGAGAGTGGGGAAGAGGGAGAGTGGGGAAGAGGGGAGGGAGAGGCACAGCACAGAGGGAGAGTGGGGAAGAGGCACAGAGGGAGAGTGGGGAAGAGACACAGAGGGAGGGGGGAGAGACACAGAGGGATAGGTGGGAAAGAGACACAGGGGAGGTAGAGGAGGGGGAAAAGACACACGGGAGGGAGAACAGGGGGAAGATACACATGGGAGGGAAATGGGGGGGGAGAGGGGAACAGACACAGGGGGAAGGGGGAAAGAGACACAGGCCAGGGGGGAACAGGCACAGAGGGAGAGGGGGGAACAGGCACAGAGGGAGAGGGGGGAAGAGGCACAGAGGGAGAGGGGGGAAGAGACACAGGGGGGAGAGATACATAGGGTGAGGGAGGAAGAGACACAGAGGGGGGGGGGAAGAGGTACAGAGAGAGGGGGAAAGAGGCACAGAGGGGGGGGGGGAACAGAGGAAGGGGTGAAGAGACACAGTGGCGAGACACACAGAGAGAGGCGGGGGAAGAGGCACAGAGGGAGAGGGTGGAAGACACAGAGTGGGGAGAGACACAGAGGGTGAGGGGGAAGAGACAGGGAGGAAGAGGCACAGAAAGAGGAGGGGGAAGAGACACAGGGGAGTGAGAGGAGGGGGAAGAGACACAGGGGAGAGAGTGCAGGGGGGAAGATACACAAGGGAGGGAAATGGAGGGCACGAGGAAGGCCGTAACAGACACAGGGGGAGGGGGAAAGAGACACAGGCCAGGGGGGGAACAGACACAGGGGAGGGTTGGGGGAGACACAGGGAGGATTGGGGGAGACACAGGGGGGGGAAGAGATGCATGGGAGGGAGAAGGGGGAAAGAGACACAGGGGAGGGGTTTAGAGACACGGGAGGGAGAGGGAGGTAAAAACACAGGGGGGCAGGAGATACAAAGGAGGTAGACGAGGTGGAAGGAGACACAAGGGAGGGAGAGGAGGGGGGAAATAAGACACGAGGGAGGAAGTAGACAGAGGGAGAGACTCGCAATGAGCTCCAAAGGGGCTCATTGCAAGGCCTGTGATGAGCGCCAAAGGCGCTCATTACAAGGCCAGTAAAGTAGAGGGGGAGAGGCTTACATTGTGTGGCAAACAGCATTGCCAGGCTTCAGTTTTTATTGCCGTCATTTTTTGACGGGCAATACGCTAGTAGTAATATAATATACTTGAGTTTCTATTTTATTTTATACTAGTCGTTTACCCGTCATAAATGATGGTATAATATTACATGTGTCTCTTCCCCCTCTCCCTCGCCTGTGTCTCTCTACCCCCTTTCCCTTCTCTTTGTCTCTTCTCCCTATCTCCCTCCCCTGTTTCTCTTCCTGCCATCTCCCTCCCTGTGTCTCTTCCCCCTCTCCCTCCCCTGTGTTTCTTTCCCCCTCCTCCCTCACATGTGTCTCTTCCCCCTTTCCCTTGTGTCTCTTCCCCCCCCGTGTCTCTTTCCCCCTGTGTCTCCCCCCTCCCCTGTTTCTCTTTCCCCCCTCTCCCTCCTCTTTGTCTCTTCCCCTGTGTCTCTTCCTGACATCTCCCTCCCCTGTGTGTCTTCCCCCCTCTCTCTCCCCTGTGTCTCTCCCCCCTCTCCCTTCCCTGTGTCTCTTTCCCCCTCTGTCTCTCCCCGCCCCCGTCGCTGCGCTGTTCACATGCACAGCTGATGCCGTGCATGCACATTGCGGCATGTACAATATCCGCACAAATAGTTTCTAAAGTGCGCATGCGCTCCCACTGGAGCTTTACGCACACTTTACAAACTATATCAGCAATACTTTATTTTATTAAGAAGTGCTTAGAAGCTCTGTTTATTCTAAAATCACAATTTGCCCTGTGTAGCTCATGAATACACAGACTGTGCAGGGCAGTGTTTCAAACTAGCCCATCGGTGACCTTTCTCAAGCGGCATGTTGCAGAATGTTGCCACTGATTGGTTACTATGAGACAGTGCAACTCAAGTCTTCATGAGCTGCAGAGGGGAGAAACCAGTAAGAAAAAAAATACAGATCTTGTAAGCACTTTTTAATAAAATGAAGGACATAAAAGTAAATAGTCTTAGGTATATCATATAGCTTGAAGATGAAGATCTTGAGAGCATGTTACACTGCCATGTGGCTGTTCTAGTTACATGTCAGCTCAGCAGGTCATGTAAGGTAAGCTTGGGAACAGAGAATGTGAGGCGAGTAATAGAAGTATATGGAAGAATGTGCACGTGGGGAGGGTAATAAGAGGAAACGTGAATCTGGAAAATTTAAGATTTATTTCTGAGGAAAGTGGGAATAAACAAAAAAGATACAGTCAGTCGGCATGAATTGTCATGTAATTGGTAGTAAATTAAAAGCTGTATTATGTTTTTTTAACATTCTAAAAATAATTATGTCTATTTTTCAAGAACAGTTCTTTAAATATAAGATTATATTGAATCTTTACAATAAGACCTGCCATAAAAAAATTATAAGAAGATAAAAAGCACTGTAAAAAATGACTGATAATTGACGGAAAAAGAATAACATCCTACTGCAAGATACCAATCTGTCTGCAAATCCTTGCAAGATGCAAGATGATGAAGCCAGTTTGTAGCCTCTCACACAACTAACAGCTCTATGAACTAATTACGGTAGTTAAAGCATGTATTGATTGGCATATCCCATGCAAGTGAATGAGACTTAATGTCCATTAATAGCTTTTGACTTAGCAAATAGATCCCTTGAGGAATTATTAATAACTACTGTAAGTCTTCGCAAACATATGCTGTTCATCAGTGTCCCCTTCAGTATATTACTTCAGAAAGCTATTGACTTAAAGGGATATATATATATATAAAGGAGAATTAGTAGTGTATGAAAACAAAATAATTCTCACATATAGGGACATGGACATTTTCTGGATTACAATAGTCATATAGTATACTTGCGTTTCTATTTTATTTTATCCTAGTGTTTTATCCATCATAAATGACAGTATGTTACATGTGTCTCTCCCCCCACCTGTGTCTCTCCCCCCCTGTGTCTTTTCCCCCCTCTCCCTCCCCTGTGTCGCTTCCCCCAACTCCCTCCCCTGTGTCTCTTCCCCCCTCTCCCTCCCCTGTGTCTATCCCCCTCCCCTATGCACAAAAGTCAAATCCAGCTGTTCACACCCACAGGACACTTACATAATCTGGGTACACACAGGAAATACAGCATGGTACATATTTTGACCTTTCTGGTACAGAGCACAGGAAGTAACTATTGCAGTTTTTATACAGAAGCCACTGAGGTGAAGCATGATACAATGTATTAGCCTGATTCTGAATTTTAATGTTATGCTAATTCAGGTGAGATTTTCTGTCGGCGTACACTATCAAATGCAAATGCCAAAATCTTAGGAAGTTTTGCTAACTTCAAGCTAATTAATGTTTATTTTGGGATATTTTCATGCAAATTTTTTTTTCATACATTACTAATTCACATCTATCAAATGTATTCATAATCCAGCTCACTTATATATCCCTTTAAAGCAGAAGTTCTAACTGACAAGACTGAGAATGTGCAAATTCCAGGAAATTGTAATTAGTTTAGTTACTCCCTGGGTGTGAGCATGCTCAGTCTTTTCAGTTTTGCATCACTTTTCATCGAAAAACCCCCCAATACATTTAGGGCCTCAGGGATGATTAGCAATTATTGTCAATACACAACCATTAGAAAGAGGCATGGCCTATGCAGAATGGGTGGATCATACAAGCTGATTGACATGTGAGTTTTTTTTAAAGAAAAGCCAATCTTTAAAAAAATATTAAACTGAAAAAGTGTTTGTTATTATCTATAATTTTAAGCTGAGCAATATATGGAAGCTCCAAGTTGTCCAGTTAAAGAGATTCAGCTAGGAGGATTAAATGGCTACTGCAGTTTGGAAAACATTTCATATGTTTATGAAATATTCACCGAACTGGTAACATCAACTTTGTAATTATAATTATCAGAAACAGTGTATATATATATATATATAGAGAGATAAAACAACAACAAATAACAACATGACCTATAACATCAGAGGGTTATTTTTATGCACATCCTCCAATGTGGTTTACTTAATACAATGTACTTTATGTGAAAGTGGCTGTTACATTGGGGAAACAGTAAAAAAATGAAATCTAAGGAAGAATCTGCACAGACATTCCATCAGAAAGCACAATGAGGACAGCTATTGTTCACCAGGAAAGAAAAGCATTTGAATTGAAGATGATCACGTTCTTACAAACTACAGGATTTAATATGGATTTGGGATTTTCATCACATTATCAAATGTGTTGTGACCCTACCCAAGGGTGTAGAAACTGGGGGCGGGGGGGGGGGGGGGGGGTCATGGGGGACTAATGCCCCCAGATTTCTCAATGTGTGTGTTTATGTGTAGAGAAGCAGTTGTGTGGGATTTTTATACTATCTGAGGTATCCCCCCCAGATTTTCTTTGGCTCCTACACCCATGAGTCCCTGCCACATTACTTCTCATGTTATTTATTTTTTTTATTGTGGTTTTTCTACTTCTAAATATGTGAGGATATTTATGGTCCTAACTTCTATTTTTCTGGTTTTCTCTTATCTAATTTTTGTGCAGAGACCTGCACACTTGATCTCTCAGTACATTATTCATGATGTTTGTCACAGTGAATCTCTTCTCTGTATTCTACTGCTTATATTTATTCAGTATTGCTTCTGCATTGAAAAAGAGAGATGTTACTTTTATACTCCATTTACTGTAATTTTTTGGGGTGTATTTAGTGTGTTTTTATAGTTTTTTCGTTTTCGTCGTTCGCCGGTAATCTTGTATCTTTTTTTTTTAAGTCCCGTGTTTGTCAACCACTTGCACACCAAGGCGATCCAGCATTTATAAAGTGTTTTTAGACTAAGTCCTGCGTGTTTCTTTTTTCTCCTCGTATTTGTGCTGATAGTTGCAGTGGTTTAATGGCTCGCCTCGCTACCCAAGTGCTACGTGTTAACGGGGCCAAGTGCTACGCGTTAACAGAGCTGGGGCTGTGTTACACATTAACGGGCCTGGGGCTGTGCTATGCGTTAATGGGGCTGAGGGCTAAGTGCTACGCGTTAACGGGGCTAAGTGCTACGTGTTAACGGGGCTAAGTGCTACACGTTAACGGGGCTAAGTGCTACATGTTAACGGGGCTGGGGCTTAGTGCTACACGTTAATGGGGCTAAGTGCTACGCGTTGACGGCTCGCGGCTAAGTGCTACGCGTTAACGTACGCACCACGCAAAGCGTGATAACGTCTCGTAGTTAGACAATTATAATATGTGATATATATATATATATATATATATATAAAGCTTCAAGTGAGAAAATCTAACACTGAGGGTCAATGGTGGGAGAGGAAAACCAAATAAATCATAGACTATTTAATACAGTTTTATATTGAATAATTGTAATTGGAGCACCAAGATATATTTATAAACTGGTGAAGGATTGTAACCCCCCAAAAGGCCTATACAAAAAGACAATGATCAGATTCATTGTATACAAAGTATCACAAAATAAACACATTTATATGTATTGGATCTTAATATAAAACGTTCTTGTAAAGAATATAATCATACATGTAAAGAACTGTTCTTGAAAATAGACATAATTGTTTTTAGAATGTTGAAAAAACATAATACAGCTTTTCATTTATTACCAGTTACATGCATTTACAAATTCTGACAGACTCAAAGTTTTATACATATATTTACATTTTTACATTGTACATAAAAATAAAAAGCTCTATCTCAACTGCAGCTCCTTATTTTAGTAATAAAGTAGCAGGCAGGGAAAATAAACGAACAAAAGTAATTTACCAGTAATTTCTAATAAGTCCTGACCTGTGATTATGGCGACAGTCCTCTACATGTTTCTTACAGGTTTTGTCAGGCTGATGAAATAAATGAAGTTGCACCATTATTATTACACTATCAATACTGAAATCCATCATTTTATATTATTTCCCAGTCATGCAGTCACATGTATGTCTTCTGTCAGGTATGCATGTGTATTGACACTTTAACATAACCGACAATCATCTGGAGAGGATACCTGCTGAGCTGAAAAGTTTTAATTGCTAATTATCTGAAAATATATCCTCTCTATAAAACCATTACAATGTGCGTAATAATATGAAGCTAATTCTCAATTGGTGATAATAAATAATAATAAGGCTTTAAAACCTAAATGTTTTTATTAGTTATCCACCTTAACATATTGTTCTTCCTTATCACCCCCTTTATAAGAATCTTTCATATAATTTAAGCTTAAAATACCTAACTTTCCAGCACTTTTGCTGTGTCACTTTAACTATTTCAGACATTGGACTCTATTTTGCTCCCAAATGTACTGACAGAAGCCAAGGTTCCCAAATAACTGTCATGGAAACCCCCATGCCCCCTCCACCCCTTGGACCCCAGATTATGTGTTAAAGGCCATGAGGTTAATTTATCCGAGGATATTATTGAGCCACTGGAATTCTCAATCACTTGACAGAGTGATATACTCAAAAGATAAAATAAAAACTTTTCAGTAAAACCAATTTAAAAAATATTCAATGAAAATATAATTTTTAATCTATTGATTTTTTTTCCATTTACAAATATGATTTAATGGGTGGTCTTTAATACACATACTCATATTCCATTCTTTAGCCCATACCCAGTATATTAGCTTCTATCAGCTGTTAAGTCGTTCAGTCTTGTCCGACACCCCGTGACCCTGTGGACTACAGGATGCCAGGCACATCTTGTCATATCATTATGTCTCTGGTTTTGCTTGTTCATATGGTTTTCTTGGTAAATATAATAGAGTGGCTGGCCAGTTCCTTCTCCAGTGGACCTGAGTATGTCTGACCTCTCTGCTATGACCTGCCCATCTTGGGTAACCCTACATGGTATAGCTCATGGCTTCATTGAGGTAAAGAAGCCCCTTCAGAATGTAGCGATCCAGAAGGGGGTCAGTGTATAATTGTATAATTGTATCATTGGGTATGATAATTGGTTCATGTTTGAATGTTTGGTTTCTAAATGGTGTTTAAGCTTACTTGGAAGCATGCACTCTGAAGCCAAAATCTCCAAACACTCTACACACTTCACCGTTGACATATGTTGACCGTTGACACCCTCCGCTAGTTTGTGGTGCATCCACTTCATTTCCAGCCCTGGTGTACTTCTTAAAGTTGAGTAAAAACTTGTCCATTTTGATCACAACACCATACGGAGGGTTCAGTCTTCAAAAACTAAGGACACAGACATCAATTAAAGGGTCATTTACCTCACTATAAGTTTTCTTCACTGTGTGGAAAAGCACAATATTCTATGTTAAAGTAATCTATTGATTTTTTAAATTAAACTAAGAACAGTTCAACATTTTCAGTCTTAGGTTTGTTTACAGACACACTGCTGACTGCTCCATGATTTACAGCATCTGCCGACAACGGCCGTTCCAAGCTCCGTGAACAGAAATAATTATGGTTTTATGGCTTTCAGGAATGTAATCAGCCATAAGTTAACCCACAAGTAACAGCAGTCATTTCCTTGCACAGAGCTCTTGCTGTCAGTCTCTCTGGAGGAATGCCTAATTATCATGTAAACAGAACTTCATTTATTTTTTTTTGTGAAAAATGCACCTATTTCAGAAATTAAAAAAGTATTTCAACATGTTTTCAGGAATACATTACAGTGGTGTGCTCCAAGTTGTGCAGAATTAACTGGCCCTTTAATATATGAGATAACACTCCCCTATTCTCTCTCTCTTACTCCCTCCTTCTCTCTCTCATTCTCACAGTATTATTTTTTGGAGTGTACTTTATGAATTGTAATATATAAAGAGCAGTAGACTTTTAGATACATTTGTGGTTAGGAATTTCTTGATCACATATTTGTAGTTAATCCACAAAGTTTGTGCATTATAATTCCTAGATTTAATACAGATATATAAAATATCTCAGTGGAGCAGTGACCCACAGGTATTATTATGCGTTTATTTTACATCTATAATAAGACTTTTCGGCAGTCTCCGCAAATATTATCTGATCAATATCTTAGTGAACCCTTCTTTTTTGGCGTTTCTGCTAGAGCAGTGGTGGCGAACCTATGGCACGCGTGCCACAGGTGGCACGCTGTGCCCCTTCTGTGGGCACGCGGCCATAGGTCGCCGGCAGCATGCTGGGTCTGCTCATCGTGCGCGAGCACGGCGCTTGAGCGCTCTCCCGGAAGGAAGGGCTGTGCTAGCGTGCGCAGCGCAGGCGAACAGACTCTCCTCGAGATCCGCAGGGGGAGAGGCAAGGGGAAGGTAAGAGTTATGGGGCAGGGGAGAGACAAGGGAGAGGGGGAGAGAGAAGAGGGTTGAGACAAGGGGGAGGGAGAAGGGGAGAGACAAGAGTGGAGGGAGAGACAATGGTGTAGGGAGCCAATGGGGAGTTGGACAGATAAGGGAGAAGGGGAGAGACAATGGAGAAGGGGGAGACAAGGGGAAGTGGAGACACAAGAGGGGAAAGAGAAGGGTGGGGGATACAAGTTAGAAGGGGACAGAGAAGGGGGAAGACAGTGGAGAATGGGAAAGAGAAGTGTGGGAGAGAGATAGAAGGGTGTGGGAGACAAGGGAGAATGGGAGAGACAAGGTTGGGTGAAACAAGGGGGTAGAGAGAGCAGGGTGGGAGAGACCAGGGGGAGAGACAAGGGTAATGGGAGACACAAGGGGAAGGGGAGAGACAAGGGGGGAGACAATGGGGAGGGGAGAGACAAGGGGGAGAGAGAGTTAATGGTGGGAGAGACAATAGTGAAGTACAAGGAGAGACAGGGGTGGGGGTAGAGACAAGAGTGAAGGAGATACAAGGGTGGGGGAGAGATAAGCAGAGAAAGAGGGAGGGAGGGAGGAAGAAAGGAGAGCAGAGAGAAGGGAGGATGGAGAGAAAGAAAATATGGAGAGGCAGAAGGGAAAGGAAGAAGTAAGAGAGTGAGATGGGAGAGAAGGTAGAGGCACATGAGAGGAAGGGAGAGGAGAGAGAAAGGAAGAGGGAGATGCAAAAGGGAGAGGTAGAGAAGGGAGAGGTAGAGAAGGGAGGAGTGAGAGAGAGGGGAGAGGCAAAAGGGAGAGGTAGAGAATGGAAAGAAAGGAGGAGGGAGAGACACAGGGAAGGAAAGAGACAAGGGGGGGGGGGTAGAGGCAAGGGAGAAAACAGAGACAATTGTGAGCAGTCCAAGAGAGGAGAAATAAGGGTGGGAGAGAGAGAAGGATGGAGGGAAGAGACAAAGTAGAAGGGGAGATACAGGGGTGGTGGGAGACAAGGAGAAAGGGGAGAGACAAGGGTAGGGGAGAGAGAAGGGTGTATGATCCAAGGGGGGGGGGGAGACAAGGGAGGAAAGGAAGAGACAAGGCTGGAGGGAGAGACAAGGGGGAGGGGAGAGACAAGAGGCGAGAGAGGAGGGTGGGGGGAGAGGGAAAAATGGGGGAAGAGACAAGGGGGAAGGGGAGATACAAGGGTGGGGGAGAGACAAGGGGGAAGGGGGGACATAAGGGGCAGGGGAGAGACAAGGGAGAATGGGAGAGAGAGAAGGGTGTAAGAGACAAGGGGGAGTGAGAAAGTGAGAGACAAGAGTGGAGGGAGAGACAATGATGTGGGGAGACAAGAGGGAGTGGTAGTCAAGAGAGAAGGGGAGAGACAAGGGAGAAGGGGGCGACAAGGGGAAGCGGGCATATGCATTAAGGGAGCAATGTATAAAATTGCTATTTTTGGATTGAAAGAGTGAGGTGCATTGTATTCTCATTTGCATGGCCCTGCCTTTTAGACATGTGAATGGGCTTATTAATGAAATATTAATTTCCTCTCACTAAAAATGTATTTATATATACATACAGTGGGGGGGGGAGTATTTGATCCCCTTCGGATTTTTTTTGTCCATGACAAAGAAATGATCAGTCTATAATTTTATCAAAAATGACGGGAATACAATTGCAAGGCTGGCAATGCTGTTTGCCACATAATGTGAGGCTTTTGCTCCTCTGAGCACCATTTGCGTGGCGCGCACTAACTGCCATTTGTTTTATTTTCAACGTTCTGCGTTCCTGACGTTGTTCGTCTAAGACTCAGTATTCAGGTTTAATTGCCGTGTTGGCACTTAGAGGAAAAAAAAGTTGGCATGTATTGCGGTTTGGGCACTCGGGCTCAAAAAGGTTCGCCATCACTGTGCTAGAGGATTCACTGGGTCTGAGAGTACTGATGTGATGTGTGTGTGTGGGGGGGGGGGACACAGTTTAAACTCATCACCCAGCCCAAGGTTATTTTCCAGCAGAGATGGGGTTACAGTGCAGCAATTGCTTCTTCTCTGATGATCACCATCACTGTCATGCAGAGCTCCTTGCTCTCTGTGGGCCTCATTCAATTGCGATTTGGCCAATTGAATAGGGCTCTATATAAGCACAGAGCATATTATTTTACAGAAGTTTTTAGTTAGTGAACTTCTATCCAAACGCAAGGTCTTCACCAACTAAAAACTTCTGTAAAAAAAATATGCTATGTGCTTATATAGAGCCCTATTCAATTGACCAAATCGTATTTGAATGAGGCCCTGTGTGTGTATTTCTCATCTGGAGCCATTTTATCTCACAATAGGAGCCAGCAGGACCACAGTCTTTTAAATGCACGCTGCTCGTGCAATGTGTGTCCACAAGATCCCCTGGTAGTCCAGTAGAATTTCCCCTTATGCAGATAGTCTTCTTCGCAGGAGCCTTGAATATTTGTGAATGGGCTGCTCTACATCAACTTCTTGCCTCCTGCTGGTGCTGCGCACCATAGAGATGTGTGCATAGGCGGACCGTCACATTGCGTTGCATCGCACCTGTAAACCAGACATGGCGCCCCAGGGTACTGCACGCACCCTTTGAGAACCACTGGTCTAGACAAAGTAGACATTTTGTAAACGGTTTTGTGATTGCATTGTGCATTTTATACAATACTAGAGAATTGCCCGTCAAAAAATGACGGCAATGAAATTGTAAGGTAGCTAATGCTGTTTGGTGTATAATAATGAAATATATAATACATTAATAAATGAATATACTTTAGCTATTTTGAAGCATTGTGTTGAAGAGCTGGCAATCTGTTTTGATGTTGCTGCAGCATTAGTGGTGTGGATCTGCTGTGTAAGCGTGATAAATGTGTGCAGTGTAATACTGTGCGTGCGCGAGACAAAACCGTTAGCGTAGTCGTGTACTTCCGCATTGGCGTAAAATGGCGGGTAATGTGTGGTATGCGTCTTAACGGAATATCCGTAGGTCGTTTGTGGTGTTTTGCGTGTTTCTTGTGGTGTTTTGCGTGTTTAGAGTGGTGTAGCCTCGTTTTCGTTTTGTTCGGCGGCCATTTTTTCTCTCGCTTAGCGAATTTTGTAGTGTTCAAACTCTTTTATTTTTAGTTAAATGAAGGTGTAAGTGGGTTTTTTTGACGTCCTGGATGCTTCCTCTTGCTGTATGTAAGCTTTTTATGTATGTGCTGTGTGAATTTGTTGTGTTTTGATGTAATGTAATGTTCGCGAGTTGCGTCCGATTGCTGCGAGGTTGTAATGTGTGGTAACGTGTCTCGTATGTTGTTTGCGTTGCGCCGTAAAGTTTGCGAGGGTCGAAGTTGCTGGCAAGGAGCGCCTTTGGCACTCCATGCCAGCAACTGAGGCCCTCGCTTGCAGCTTCGCAAGGGCCGCGGTCTCGCTACGCGAGCCCGGAAGCATTAGCAACAACTCGTATGCTCACAACTATATATGTGATATTAACAAAATGCTATATATATCTTATCCATTTCTTTACAGTCTATATATATATATATGCTCTCTGTTTTGCCCTATATACTAAATATTAAATACTATAAAAATTGAATTATTGCTTTAATATATTTGCTTCTGTCCATCCCTATGAGGAGTTCACCGACGGGCGAGAGGGTCGGCCATATAACATTCTTATCTGCCTCCTTCCCTGCAGTGGATATCGTAAAAAAACGACACCAGTCAGAAAGAAAATTAGGACAACCTTCTGGCAGACCCTCTTTTATCTCCTGGACACTCAATTGTAGTTGTTTAGCCATTCAGTCGTGCCCGACTCTCCATGACCCTATGGACCATGATTTGCCTAACCTCTCTGTTATGACCTGCCCATCTTGGGTGACCAAAAATGGTTTAGCTCATAGCTTCATTGAAGTACACAAGGGAGAGATCCAAAAGGGGGGGAACACCTAAGAAGATAAGGATAACATTATATTTGTTGGAAGCATCAATGCTAACGTTCAAATACAAATGTTATTGCTAAATAGACAAATTCAACCCTATTGTTTGACCATTACAGTGGTCCATTAATTGCTTGATAGGCTTCCAGGTCAGTTATCACTAAATAATTAGGTTCTGTGAAATGGGACAGTATAAAATTGCTCTGAGTGATAATAACAATATAGGGGGAAAAAATGCAAAATCATGCAGTTTCAGTGCTAGGGGCTATAACAGTAATGAAAGGAAACATTTATAACAAAAGGCTGTGCGAATAACATCATTTATCATTCCTTTTACATTACTACCTATAACTGGAATAAAAAACTAAATGTTACTTTTATTTGCCTGAAGAATAAAAGAACTGCAAAGTTACATAAAGGAAAGAGTTAAAAATTCAATATATAACTATTTCCATGGCAATAAAATTTTAGAATATTTTCCTAGTCATTAATAACGATTTCAGCACAATGTTTAAAATATGTTTTTTTATTTTATGCAGTATTTTATATGCTCAAATATTACTTTATATGCATTGCCGGTTTCTAGTATTATGGATTGAACTGAAAAATCTATTTAGATATAAATATATGGAAAGGATATATAGAGTAGAGTATAACTGCCAGCATATCTAGAAACTTATTTTTCAAGTCAGAATACCCAGAATTCCTCTCTGCAGTTTTGGATGTTAGAAGCATAGGTTTGAAAGTAGAAAACATGCATTGAATTTGTGTTAAAGCTATGTCTAAATTTACCTTTTTCTAATCTAATCTAGTTTATATCAGACACACATATTACTTTGAGTCATTATATACATATACAGACTTATTTTATTTAAAATAAAATTTGTTTTCCACACCCACAGAGCTGCTTACATAGGCACAGTGTATCTACCAATAGAAACACTGCATTTGGATACAGTTTTTATTCCTATAAAACTCTCAAGTCAACAGCAGCACAATGCAGAGATCCACAGAGCAATGTCCATGCTCTTCATTGTTTCCTTGCGCATGGGAAAACAAGACTACACATTCCATGATCTTGTTGCATAAACTGCCATTACAAATTAAAATAATGTATTAGCTGCCTGTGATTGGCCAAAAGGAATTATGGATTTTATGATAATTTTAGCAGGGATTTCCACGGGTGTTAACTCTCAACATCAACTGCTAGCAAACTCAAGAGATTTAGCAAACTTTAGGGTAAGTTTAGTTAAATAATGTTTAATTTTTGTATTTTTTCATGCAAAAAAATGGCTTTATACACTACTGATTCATCAGATGCATTCATAATACATGAAACTTAAATATGCCTTTAATATGTTTTGTTTTATTAATATACCGTATATTGCTTCCAATGTTTAAAGTCCGTTCAGCTGCCCATTCCCTTATCTATATGTATCAGAATATAATTTACTTCACTGTGCAGACATGAGACGGCTCTAGGGAAGTGCTTGTACACTTTGCCATGATGTTAAGCAATTGTAAAAATGTTTAAGTTCCAGTTTATAGTGGAAAATCTGCTATTTTATTATTATTATCCTTGATTTGTAACACGTTAACATATTCCGTAACACTATACAGGGGTTAAGTACAAGGCAAAAACAATGAGCCTCATTCAATTGAGGCTTTCGGGGGATCCGAGCTCGGAAATGGAGCAAGTTATTTTGCTATTCAATTGGCATCAGTTTGCGGGCCACGATTGAGTTACGGGCTTCGAGCTGTGATTAATAGAGATTTTAAAAATTGCAAGTTAATGCCCTCCAAGCCTTTGATCTTTCACTGCCGCCAGAGTCCCGAACGCTAAAATCGCAAATTGCTATTCAATTGCTCCGATTCCCTCCTCGCTAACCACTCCATCAAGCCCGCAAATGGCAAATATCTAACCACAAGTTACTGGTACCAAGGAGGTCTCGCAAAGTGCTTAATGACAAATCGCAGCACTTAAAAAGCAAATAAAAAAGCAATAGTGTACTTTTATAAAGAGTGAAAGTGATGTTAGGTCTTAGAGTTAATAGCACAACATTCTCCAATACTATATTTAATGTTCAATTACTGTGTTATATCGATCACGCCAATTAATGTGAAGTCCTACGGGCTTCCACCTCCAAGCCCATAGGACGTTGAAATCCAACCAATGGAGGTTGGATTTCAAAGTCAAAAAATGGTAGTTGGATTTCAAAGTCATATGGCCTTCACTTACAAGTTACGGGCTTGGAGGTTGGTCATGATGACTATCTCTGTTTCCATTGGCTGTTTCTGCATTGGGAGTTACGGACTTGCTCCCATAATACGTTCAAGCCCGCAAATGCTACGTCTGACGGCAATGGTTTCCGAATTTCTCTAATCGGCCCCTAACTTGAGGCCATGGCCAGTTGAATAGCACCACAACTTGAGGACAGCAAAACAGCACATTGCGAAAATGGAGGGTTCTGTCGTTATACAAAAACTCTTATAAAGCAGCGACATATACACCAACTTTAATAACTGTAAAAATTCACTTGGTTTTCAGTGCTGTTTGAGGACAATATTGATAAACCACATATCCCTTTAATCACAATTAATTGAAAGATATGTATTCTTATCTTTAATACTTAAAAGTTATGTAAGCTTGGCTCCTAAGGTCACTCGATTATGCCCCATAATAACCAGAGAAACAATGCTTTTTATCTCAGGAATTATTTGCTATAGAGAAAAAAGGCTAGTACAATGAAATGTCAGTACTTAATGTTCTTTGAGATTAAACCAACTACCTGTTAGGGTGACAATGCCCCTTTAATTATTGTCTCCAGCTCATCTGCGTGTCGATTCATCTTTTAAGAAGATAGTGTTGAAAAGGTATCAGGTCCTTAAAGGGACAATGATGAAATCCTCTCCTTAAATACATTCTCTTCACTACAAAAACACATTTAATATTTTTTCCTGTTGAAACCAAAGAAAGAAAAGATGTTTTTTTTATTTGTTACAGCAAACAGGGTGCATTTGCTTGTCGGTTGTGATTTTTGGTTCTTTCATAACCTGCAAACACAAACTCTCTGTGTGCTGCATTTAATTAATAACAGTCAACTATTAATTAACAGTGAAATATGTGTGAATGTTCACAAATCAATTTACACTGTTCTTTTTATGATGTTTTTTTTTTTTTTTTCAGTCATGCAGTCGTGTCCGACTTTCCGCGAGCCTATGGATGCGGCATTCCAGACACATCTTGTGTCTAGTTGTGCTCATCCATAAGGTTTTCTTGGCAAATATACTGGAGTGGTTTGCCAGTCTTCTCTGCTATGACCTGCCCATCTTGGGTGACTCTACATAGCTCACAGCTTCATTGAGATACACAAGCCCCTTCACCACAACAAAGTAGAGATCCTGAAGGGGTTTGATAATTAAGACAAGCCATAAGTTATTTTGCTATTCAATTGGCGTCTTTTTGGGGGCTACAAACGGGTTATGGCCTTGAAATGCTTGCAGTTGTTAAACCCAGAACTTACAGACCATCTAAGCCTTCGATCTTTCACGTCCGCAAGAGTTACTCTCGCTAAACTCAACTAAAATCGCTATTCAGTTGCTACAATTCTCCAAGCCCGCAAATGTTTTCACACCCATAAACGGCAAATGTAGGCGAAAATCCTATGAGTACCAGATAGGACTCGCAAGGGAGTTTAACCCCTGTCCGTAGCACTGAAAATGCAAATAAAAAATCAATAATGCACTGTAAATGACGGGAAAAGAGATAAAAGACATTAGAATTAATTGCATAACAGTCTCAAGCTTGCAAATTGACAATACATTTTTAATTTTTTCATATTTAATTTCGGGATTATATCAATCTCGGGAATCAATGAGTTAATACATATCAGGCCACCCACATGGACTAGAACAGTATTGGCATTTGCATTCATATTTTTGTATTTTTCGGTTTTGCGAGTCTGATCGCATATTGGACCCCCAAACACTAATTGATTGACATGTTACTGCTGTAATGATGGTGGTCTCATTTTCTATTGGTTGTTCTAATGTGTAGTTATGGCCTTGCCTAATTGATCATGTTCTCGCCCTGAACTGCAACGTACAAGTGTATGGTTTATGCTTTCGGCTGTCAGCGCCTAACTTAGTCAATTGAATAGCACCGGAATTGAGTTTAAGCCCGCAGCATGACCGCAGACATTTGCCCTATATATGCGGGCTTCGAATTGAATCGGGCTCTATATTCGCAAACTGACAGTTTCACTTCCAAAGCAAAAGTAAAAAGCTTCATAGCACTCACTAGGCATCTAATTGAATAAAAAAAAAATTAGGTGTCACGATGGCTTATATCCATCATCATTGAATTGTGCGTATAGAATAAATTTAGTTTTATGTTCAGATCTCCTGCTTTACAGTATTATCGTGCCGCAGGACTCAGCGATCATATTTTCCCTCAAAGAAACCAGAACAAAGCACTTTTTTTACTCCGTCTTTGCACAGCTTACTTTACACAGATGGAGCTGCAGCTGGTTCAGAATTAATATTTTACTGCGTATTTGTGGTGTTTTAAAGCACCAGAAGCAATAGAAGTTTTTCCTTCACAAATGTCAGTACTTGTACAACTAGAATATTGCTGGAGGCTGTTGTTAAGTAAATAATATAACAGAGAAGAGAGAGCGCTTTCATGTCTTAGAAATACACATTCTTCTCAACAAAAATAAAAAAGACGGTCTAATCCTTGAGGGGTTAAGTTTAACAAAATACTTCCATGAAATATAAAGATGCGCAAAAGCTAAAATGTATATAAAGAGACCATGGCCCCTATTCAATTGCAAGCCCGTAGTTTACTTTATACCGGCCATAAGTCTGCAGGCTTTAAATTTGCAGAGCGATACAATTGATCAAGCCCGCAGCTACCTGGCCGAAAGCCTAAACCATGCACCTGTAAGTAGCATTTCAGAGCATGATCATGATCAGATAAGCAAGCCCGTAACTACCGATTTAGATACAGCCAATAGTAAATGAGATCGTCATCATGATGTCAGTAAAACATGGAGGTTACACATCAATCAATTAGCATTCAGAAATCCAATATGCGATCCGACTACAGCAATGTACAAAATAATAAAAATGAATGCCGATACTGTTGTAGTCCATGTGGGTGGCCTGATATGTAATAACTTCTTGATTACCGAGATTGATATAACACGGAAATGAAACATAAAAAAAATAACTTTTGATTACAAATTTACGAGCTTGAGACTGTTGTGCAATTAATTCTAACGTCTTTCATCACTTTCCCCGTCTTTTAAAGTGCATGGGTAAAACTGGCCCTGACAAAATCCATCTTACAATGTGATAAGTCTAGATTATATGTTCAATATAAGTGCTAAAGGCTTCCCTGGTGGTAGGTTCGATTCTAGTCATGGAACCAAGAGGTCACACCACCCTGAAGCCAAGCAGGGTTGGGCCTGGTCAGTACTTGGATGGAAGACCACCTTGGAATACTGGGAGTTGTATGCTGTGGCCCACTGGAGAAGGAAGAAGTAACAAAAAAAAACAGTACACTTTTATGTAGCTAATATAATATATGGATTTGCCACATACTAAATAATAAAACTAACCTTTATTATATACATTAAAACAATATATGTTTAAAATTCCATCATTTAAAATGAAAAAAACAACAAAACTCTGAATTGTCGATCCAGAGTAATATGATGACGTCTTAATATAAATTATCCTGCCCATTTTGAAGCAATAGGATATACTATATCTGACTGCTAGTGAATATTGCTTGTAACAACTGTATCTTTCTGTTGTAAATTTGTGAATGTAGCTAATTACATAGCAACAAAAAACATTTTTTCGCTCTCTAAGGGGATTTTCGTGTGTCTAAACTCGGGAATTTGGACTTAAATTGAGGTGTAACTTCAGTTGCAGAGGTCCTGGGTATCCCCCCCCCCTTGCTGTGGGTAATCTTTTTATGTATTTGTGTGTATTTATTGTGTTTAATTTTTTCAGGTGTGCGCGGTTTGGCCGTTAAGGTCGTACTTTTGCGGGATAGTAATTTTTTTTTAAGTCCATTGTCTTGTATTTTTCGTCTCGTACTTTGTTTGGCTAAGTCCCTCTAAAAGTGCTCCGGGTTTCACGGCAATGAGCACCTTTGGCGCTCATTACCTAAGTGCTCTGCGTTTAACGGTGAGCGCCTGAATTTCTTACTACAGCAGCACTGCAGTAGATAATTTACACATAGCAGAGAAAAAGTGCACGTATGCTTCAATCTATAATAATCCACCTTAAGTGAACAGAAGAGGAGAGGCCCCTGCGTCATGTCCTTAGCATATGCCGGCCACTCACAGGAAGAAGACATGCTACTGGGGAGAGAAGAGCAGCAGGAGGTCCTCGCATCAGAGTAAGAAGAGAGGGGAAAGGAGAGAGGGGGGGAGAGAAGGAAGATAAGGGGGAGGGAAGAAGGCGGATAAGGGGTGAGGAGGAGGATGATGAAGGGAAGGAGGGAGGAAGTTGTCAAACTGCGCATTGTCATCCCGCAAGGCCGCAAGTGTGACGACAACTGGCAGTTTGACAATTATTATATGTGATGGTACTCACTGATACATGAACAAGTAAGTATTGTCATATACCTCACGATCTCTATTTTTAGAGATCACTACATTCCCTGCTATGAATGCTTGGGGATATTTTGGTGCCTTTCATATATATCACCAAATTCAAGCTTATATATTGATTTTACCAGTTGAGTATTTACCTCATGTTTATGAACCACTACTATTACCTTGTGGGAATATTGATTTGGGATAACTATTCACTTTACCTCATGGCCCAATTTTTAGGTGTCATTACATCAGTATGAACAAAATCTCATATATATATTAATATGATACTCAAAGTTTAGTGTAGGAAACCAAATAAAAACTATGGCGACATGCATAGTGGAAGGATATTGCTCCATTGCTATTTCCATATTATTGGAAAATGCTGATTTCAAGTGCTCTCTCTCTTTCCATTAATCACACTAAACTTATCTTTTGAGTTTTGTCATGGGTACCGTATGTGAGACTATTATATAATTGAGATATGGGAGTTTTAAAACATATGGATAGTAAACAGATTCAAGGCGATAAAAGCATTGTTTCCAAGAAAAAATACTCAACTTGGACTAGAATTGTAAGTGGAGTGGTATGTGGAGCTCCTCAGTGTTCAATACATATATATATAGAGATAAAGAGGAGTTACAGGGCAGGTGAGATCTATACTGTTATATTTATGGTATATTCTTTTGTGGAAATAACTGTTCACAATGTTTCACCAAGTTTAAAAGATTTGTTCAAGAAACAGAGTACTTCTTTATGATGCATGTAATAAATATAACATTAGCTGCTGTATAAGCAATATACATGACATTTGTTTTAGAGAAAATCAAAATGGTTGAAAATTCTGCTTAGGAATAATATTCTGTTTAGGAAAACGATTTTCTCTTTGTGACACCACTTCCTGAGAGCTAGATCATGACGATATTTTTTTGTATCTAACACTGGAGAGAGTGGTAGAGAAGAACAGGAAGAGGTCAATAAATAATTGAATCAGAAAACAATTGACACCACATCCCTTCCTCCTCATATGCTCAGAAGCAGGAATGTAATAATTCAGGAAGTTAATTAAATCAAGAGAAAATCAAGAACTGCTCTCGCTGGTGCATAGGGGCAAATGGGCAAGCACCCCCTCAAAATTATCCATCACTTTAAGATTGTAATTTATATAAAGAATAAACTTGAATGATATCTGTATATCAGCTTTCATGTCTTCTTTCATATGATTTAGTTAAAAATATGCATCTATCACTTTAAATTAACCCTTTGTGTGCCTTCCCCATTGCCTGGTGTCTTTCCCTAGTGCTGTAGTTTACAGTGTGAGCATTGTGCTGTAACGCTCATCCTAGGTGAATCTACAATCACTATGCAAATAATTGTATCAATTTTCCAGAATTAATTAGAGGCTCATGGGGGTATGTATAGACCCCCATGAGTGATGGGACTTAATTTTAAATGCCTGGGTGGGTGGGGGGTACGTATAGTATTTTATTGGTTGGGATATATAGGGGTCAACCTTGAGTGAAGGGGAGGAGTCTATACTATGGGGTGGAGTCAATGCAAGGGTAGGGGCCTGGTCTCTTTCTTCTGCCCCCCATCTTGGAAGGTCACCAGCCACCACTGCCTTTCACATATCCACCAAAGTGTCATAGATACCTATAGAGTCCAGCAGAGGCAACAATCTATTTTTATCTTGTTAAAAATAAGCTTTAGGACTTTTTCTCTGCTCAAATGTGTTCTTATTTTGACAGTTATTTTGTATTTGTTACTAAATGATAAGATACCTAGATGGCATGTAAGAAAGATAGTATTCTATTCTGTTCTATTGAAAACGGTCCAGTAATTAGCACACTTGATTAGAAAACTCTATGACAGAGTTACGTCCATAGCAGAACTCTCCCCTGTAAACTACAAACATATCAACTGTCTAAAATGTAATTAAAGTATGGCTAAATATATGATTTTCTCTAAAAAATATTTTAGATTCCTTCTGCTAATGTAGTTAAGTTGTTAAGCATGTGATATTTTCCCCAAAATAAAAGCAAAATACAGAGCATTTGTCATACAAAATAAGCATGTGATCACAAATGTAGTTGCGCATGTGCACTGCGCATTGTGAGGCTCGCATTACGTGGCGAAGGGAGGGAGATAGAAGGAAGGAGGGATGGAGGGAGAGAGAGGGAAGGAGGGAGAGAGAGGAGAGAGAGAGAGAGAAGGAGGGAGAGAGAGAGAAGGAGGGAGAGAGAGAAGGAGGGAGAGAGAGAGAAGGAGGGAGAGAGAGAGAAGGAGGGAGAGAGAGAGAAGGAGGGAGGGAGAGAGAGAGAGAGAGAGAGAGAGAAGGAGGGAGATCGAGAGAGAAGGAGGGAGATCAAGAGCGAAGGAGGGAGAGAGAGAAGGAGGGAGAGAGAGAAGGAGAGAGAGAGAAGGAGGGAGAGAGAGAGAAGGAGGGATAGAGAGAGAAGGAGGGAGAGGAAGAGAAGGAGGGAGAGGGAGAGGAGAGATAGAAGATGGGAGGGAGAGAGAGAGGGTGCACAGAGAGAGAGGGAGAGAGAGAGTGAGCACAGAGAGAGAGGGAGAGAGAGTGAGCACAGAGAGAGAGACAAGGTATACAGAGAGATGGCGCACAAACAAACAGAATACAATTTTTAAGACCATATTATAATGTAATTTATGATGGGAAAACGACCAGTTTATACACATCTAATGGTATCCAACATGGAAAAGGATTTAGCAGTGCTTGTGAACAGTCACCTACATATGTAAGAGTGATCAATGCCAAGCAGCCGCTGCAAAGGCAAACTAAATCTTAGCAAGAATTTAAAGACGTCATGATGGCGGTCTAATTTCCTATTGACTGTGTCTAAATCAGTAGTTACGGCCTTGCTTAGTTGATTATGATCATGCCATGAAATGCTACTTACGGTTGCATAGTTTATGGTTTTGGCTTTCGGACATGTAGTTGCGGGCTTGTTCAATTTAATCGCTCTGTAAATGCTGCAAATTTAATAGGGCCCTATGACTAAAGGCTAAATAAATATATTTTCTATAGAAAAATGCACCTACAAGGTGATGTAATACATCCAGGATCAGTATAAAATGTTGCCAGGTAAACTTTTCCTCCCAAGCAGGAACTGATTGATAAAAAGGTCATTCATTGTTATTTGAGGAAAGGATGTTTAACTTTTAACAAAGATAGAAATTCTTAATTGCAAGGGTAGCAAGTTGTGGAACTCTCTATGAAATGAGGTTGTGACAGCATATTCAATATTTAACATTTGGAAAAATGTTATAGGGTTTGGATATATGTTTAGACAAAATGGGAGTGCCATAACAAGATGAGTTAGATAATTTAATTAGGTATTGATTATTAATACAATTAAAATTCAAGTAAATTGAGTTACTGTCAAAGTTCAGACTCCGCTATTGCTGGTATCCAATGTAGGGAGGTGGTTTTGTTTACCAGGAACCTGCTAAATGTTTAGAAATAATGTTTACCATCAACAAAAAGGTTACCATTGGCTGGAGACTTGTTGTGATTTAATTCATTTGTTGTTGGGGAAGCCTATCAATCACATATAATAGTTGTGGCAATTTACGAATGTTGGTCACGCAATGTTAAAAGATCCGGGCCACTCCTCGTGAGGCACGCAACACTTTGAAAAAAATAGGACGCCATTGTTTTCAACCCCGTAATTCCGAAGCCATTGAAAGACCGCCAAAATATGCCAATTACTTCAAAAATGTACTTACAACCTCACACAGAAGACAGGGGGAGAGGCAGGGAGCCTGTGAGTGGGGTTGCAAGTTAATTTGAGGTTTAATTGGCGTTTTTAGGATATCGAAAATCGGCTAAGCGAGAAAACAAATGGCGGCTGTAAACCTGTAATTGTTTGAAAAAAGGTTCAAAACGAGGTCGAAGGCAGTAAAAATTAGCCGCTCATTACGAGCCCTGCAAAATTTTGAAAAGAGAACCAACGGCGCTCATCACAAGGTATGCAAGACTTGAGCAGGGAGAGAGAGGAGAAAGACACATGGGAAGGAGAGGGGGGAGAGGGGGAAAAGAGATACAGGGGAGAGAAATAAGGGAAAAAAAACCCAGGGCAGAGACAGGGGGAGGAAGAGAGGGGGAAACAAACACATGTAAGGGAGAGGGGGGAAACAGACACAGGGTTCAGAGAGTGGGGAGAGGCTCACTATTAGCGCTGAAGGCGCTCAGTGCGAGTCACGAAAGTGGCGGGTTGGACGACGTCTGCAATGAGCACTCATTGCAGGGCCCATAAAGTAGAGGGGGAGACAGGCTCGCAATAAGCACCAAAGACGCTCATTCTGGGGTTCGTGATGAGCACTGAAGGTGCTCATTGCGAGGCATGAAAGTGGCGGGTTGGCCGAGCCCCGCAATAAGCGGCAAAGGCGCTTATCGCAAAGACCGCAAGTTAGAGGGGGGAGAGCCTTGAGTTGTGTGGCAAACAGCATTGCCAGCCTTCAAATTTTATTGCCATCATTTTTGACGGGCAAGTCGCTAGTGATAATATATTTCCCTTATCAAACCTGACTATTCTTAAAACCCTTTAGACTCGTCCCTCAGCCACAATCCCGTTAATGACCTAATCAGGGTGCTGAGAAACTCTCAGCAGGAGGCAGATACTCTGATCTATACAAATGAGTTTAATATTGTATATTGCTTTTATAAATTATTAAACAGGAATTTAATTAATGACCCATGCATAATTAAAATAACTAGCTCCACTTGCTAGAGCATTACAGTGGTCCTTTATTGACAGTTACTTCTTAGACAAATCTTTTCTTCAAACTCAAATACCATGTCACATTTATTTACTCTTCCTACTAATTTAAATTACTTGGATTTTAGCATATATTAAATATTATTCAGTTTTATTAACAATGAGCCCTATTCTATTAAAAGCCGGCAAATGTCTCTAACCTGTCATTTTTGCTGCAGGTGTTTTTTTTTTTTTTCTCTAAATGTTTAGATCTATTCTATTGCCCCAAGCCCAGCAATTAACACCCTTAATCCTAAACTCATAAACCCTGCTCGCACTAGCAAGCTTTTTAGGGGGCGTGATTATATGACGTTCACGTTGTGAAACCAATCCCCCAATTTAAGTGTGCACCACAGGCCTTGGAGCGAATAGCATATGGTCTAATGGATCAGTGATTGACAGGGAGAGATAATAAAGCTGCGAGCTACATGTTAATGCGTTGGCTGTGTTGTAGATTTTCACAAATTAGCACGCAGGTCTAGGTTTTGGTTTTGGAGACTGAGAGTTGGCGATTTTGGAGAATGGTTTGGGTTTTATTGGTTTCTATTTTTCAAATACTTATTTTACACTTAACAAATCAAAACACATATTAACTGATAACACTTAATATACATACACATAAAGTAATAATACACATAGGTACATTCTAACCCCCCCCTCCGCATTCTAAACCCCCCCTCAACCTAAACCCCTCTCCTCAACCTAAACCCCCCTCCTCAACCTAAATCCCCCTCCTCCTCAACCTAAACCCCCCTCACTTACCTGCTTCAGCTCCGGCCTCCGCTCCGCTCCTTGACCCGGTGACGTCACATGTGCGCCAGCGCGCCGCGTCATTAGCATATACCGGGTGCCACCCGTTATATGCTAATGACATGGCGCGCTGGCGCACATGTGACGTCACCGGGTCAAGGAGCGGAGGCCGGAGCAGAAGCAGGTAAGTAAGGGGGGTTTAGGTTGAGGAGGAGGGGGATTCAGGTTGAGGAGGGGGGTTTAGGTTGAGGAGGGGGGTTTAGGTTGAGGGGGGGTTTAGAATGCGGAGGGGGGGTTAGAATGCGGAGGGGGGTTTAGAATGAGGAGGGAGGTTGAGGAGGGGGTTGAGGTTGAGGAGGGGGGCTGAGGATAGGGGGGTTGAGGTTGAGGAGTGAGGATGAGGATAAGGGGGTTAAGGAGGGGGATTTAGGAGGGGGTTGAGGATGAGGGGGTTGAGGAGGGAGGATGAGGAGGGAGGTTGAGGAGGGGGTTGAGGATTAGGAGGGGGTTGAGGATGAGGAGGGAGGTTGAGGATGAGGAGGGGGGTTGAGGATGAGGAGGGGGGTTGAGGATGAGGTGGGGGGTTGAGGATAGGGGGGTTGAGGAAGGAGGATGAGGATTGGGGGGTTGAGGAGGGGGGTTGAGGGGATTTGAGGATGGGGGTTGAGGATGGGGGGGTTGAGGAGGGAGGATGAGGAGGGAGGTTGAGGAGGGGGTTGAGGATGAGGAGGGGGGTTGAGGATGAGGAGGGGGGTTGAGGATTAAGAGGGAGGTTGAGGAGGGGGGTTGAGGTTGAGGAGGGGGGTTGAGGAAGGAGGATGAGGATGGGGGTGGAGGAGGGGGTTGAGGATGGGGGGTTTGAGGGGGAAGGTTGAGGAGGGGGTTGAGGATAAGGAGGGAGGTTGAGGTTGAGGATTTTGCTTCAAAGTTCTTTATTTGAATTTTTTTTCCCCCCTGAAATTCCCATCTTAAAATGAGGTGCGTGTTATACGCCGGTGCGTGTTATATGCCGATAAATACGGTATATATATATATATATATATATATATATTGTAAGTTTGTGAATTTTTAATCTTGAGTCGGTGCATTGTAAACAAGCACTATGTACATTTGATTTGAAGCTCAAAAGCAGGGCCCTCCATTCTTTGTAAGATGTTCATTTTGTTTTTGCCATGTACTTAACCCCTGTATAGCTCTACAGAATATGTTGGCGCGTTACAAATAATATATATATATATATATATATATATATTTATATTAGCGACTTGCCCAGCAAAAATTACGGGGCAATAAAAGAAAGTGTTGAAATGCTGTTTGACACCCAATGTGAGTGTACTGTGTGCCTCAACTAAATAGACCCCTATAACACACTAAGCAACGCATGTAATAACACTATAAGTGCCATGAGAGTCATCCAGGACCCTCATCACCCAAAGTGTAAGCACTACACCATTTTAACCCAGTCTCTTATGGGGGTCTATACAGACCCTCATAAGCCTCTATTTAACTCCATTAGTCCCATAAGGGTATATTATGACAAATGTGCCTGGCGTGCTGTGGCCATATGAGACATGACTGAAGGACTGAACAACAACAACAATGCTGCAACTATCAAAAGGGTATCAATTGTTTTCAGTGTCTCTAAATTTTTTAACAGTTTTTTCTAATTTATAGCTTTTATTGCGTATAGAACATAATGAGAAGTTAAATAATCTTTGGAAGTTAAACGGAGTTGCTCATATTGGACTTTTGTGCACTTCTGTATTTAACTATTGAAATAATGATATAGGTACACAATATTTTTAACTAGGGACTTGCCCTTCAAAAAATGGCGGTCAATAAAAGAAAGTGTTGAAATGCTGTTTGCCACACAATGTGAGTGTACAGTGTGCCTCAACTATATAGACCCCTATAACACACTAATGAACGCATGTAATAACACTATAAGTGCCATGAAGGTCATCCAGGACCCTCATGACCCAAAGTGTAAGCACTACACCATTTTAACCCGGTCACTTATGGGTGTCTATCCAGACCCTCATAAGCCTCTTTTTAACCCCATCAGTCCCATAAAGGTATATTAAGACCATTATGGGCCTGTTACAACCCAACATTAACCACATAAGTGTCATGACGGTCCTCAAGGACCATCATGACACTAAGTTTAAACACTACACTGCACTATAGCCCCCCAATAAACCATGAAATCTAAACTAACCCCACTCTACATTAACCTATTAAGACCTACACTACCTACCCCTTAATATATCCCCCACTATGTCACAAAAAAGAAAAAAAGGAACATTACAGAAAATAAAAAAATACATTACAACCCCCCCTCCGTCCAATGCTGCCTGCATTGGACGGAGGCCTAGGAGGTGAAGAAGGGGCCTGAAATATGATACTCTGGGTGTCTGATACTGCCAAGTCGGCCATGATATCTTAGAGTAGCCTAAGGAGATAATGGATTAATAGTTATGTGCTGTTAGAGGAAGCCAAGAGGCTTACGATAAGAGTTGTATGCTCACATATATTGGTGGGGGAACGTAAGCTTCAGGAACAGGGGGTTGGATGTGGAAAAGTCACTTAGATTATGGCATAGCTGGGCTAAACTGGTCTGAGAACTGACAATGGGACAATGGATATGGAACAGGGTTGGTTTAGTTGTGAAAAGCGCCATTGTAGATTCGTAATGCTATTAATGTGTTTTGCGGCTCGCAAGCATTTTCCGTCATTTGTAATAGTGTATTTTGTAGTTTGTACGCTCCTGTGTGAAAGCGCTATGCTTTTGGCAGTGTTTTGCGCGGCCAGGGGTCATGTAGCCTCGTTTTCACTTTTTTGGGCGGACATTTTTTTCTCACTTTCTGAGTGGCGAAAGTCGGCGAAATCACCGTAAATTTGCGTTCCATCTCACTCCCAGATGTCCTGGCTGTTCCCCCGTGCTGTGTGTGATGTTTTTGTTGTATTTTTTTATTTTATTTACTTTGTGTTTTTTTTTTAATTTTTGCGGTTTGGCCGTTAACCTCGTATTTTTGCTATCTCGGATTTTTCTTTTTTTCAAAGTCCTGCGTCTCGTAATTTTTTTTTCTAACTCCCGCGTTTGTCAAGTGCTGAGAGCATAAGGCGATCCCGCATTTAGTAAGTGTTTGATGGCTAAGTCCCGCGTGTTTCATTGCCTTCACTGCTCGCCTCGCTTTGAGTGGCGAGCAGGCAATGAGCACCTTTGGCACTCATTGCCTTTGTGCTGCGAGTGTTAGTGCCTTAACAGCTCGTCTCGCTACACGAGGCTAGCAGGCGATGAGCGCCGTACGCACCACGTAACGCGCGACGACGTCTCGCGGTTTGACAATTCTTATATGTAATTATGCTCCACATGTTTAAGGATGTGGGGATACAGTTTTTGGGGTAGAAACATATAATTAATGGGGAAAGTGCCAAAAATGCAAACATGAGGAAATGCGAAAAGACCTCTATAATGGTTAGTATTAGAATTATGAGTGTGCAGATTCCACTATGTAGGTGTCACACAGGTACAAATTAACAGAAAAAGTAAATAAGTTTTGCGCACAAAGAATATAGAAAAACACAAAATAACTAGAGAATGCCAGCAGCAGTAGGGAAGCTTGTGGGGTCAAGGGAGGAAAGAGGACAGGAGAGGGTACATGTCGTTCTGCAACGGGGAGTAGGAACAGGCGAGGAGAGATGGACTTGGCTGGTAGGAGAGGCAGTGGGAAAGAAGGCCTAGGGGGAGGCGAAACGAGGAGGGGTAGGTCAGAAAGCGTGACGGAGCCGGTGAGGCAAACTGGGAGAGATGAAAGGCAACACAGTGGGGACAGGATTTAAAGTTTTCAAATATTTTTTTATTGTGCAGCGGTCCTTTAAGAGAAAGCGTAAACAAGCACTCACTGAGACCTGTTAATTGCTTTTTCTTTCTGATTTACATTAAAATGCATAATATGGTATAATAAAGACATCCATAATTAAGTCATCCATAAGTCTCACTGTCCTTGTATTTAATTGAATATAATTATTTACACTATAGATTAATTTGCTATGTTTAAACATGATCTTTTAAATATATGCTAGAATTTTCTGGATTACGATGGATCCTCAATGTAAATATAACCTCAACTACAATTTGGTAATAAAGCAAACGAAACCAACACAAGATAAAGGACATATTGTTAACCTTCGCTATGTTTTGCTTAACAATTTGAGTGACTTGATTATCTGCATTCCTGAGACACGTATGGAAACCATTAAAAAGTTTCAAACCTCCAGGAGAACAAAAATCAATAACGTTAAACCCTAACTCCGGTGCAAGATTTGCAATTATGGCATTTATTGTATGACTCACAGTGCAGAAATACCCAACCCATCATATAATATTTCATGCCCTCAAGATCTTGGGCTTAATTAAAAAAGACTTTTATATCATTTCCAATCTGTTTTGTAGAATATGATAAAAGGTAACACAATGCTGTTCATACAGGGACTTGCCAGTCTGCCAGGAACGGATCAAGACCATACAGCAAAGGAATATATAGCATTTGAAATGATAATTCTGGCTGAATAAAACATGGAAATTGTATATACTATTTCTAAAAACCAAACCATGTGTTTTATTTTGCATGAATGGAAAAATATTGTAAGAATATGTTTGTTCAAGTTACCAAAAGAAGTACAGTAAAAATGTAGTAAAAAAACAACAACTCCTAAATGTTTTTTTTACATGAAAACCTGCTGAACTGAAATCTATTAATTAATCTATTAATTAATTGATATAATGCATCACACCCATATATTAGATTTTGCCACGTCTATCCTTAAAATATTTTTTTGGGGTATTTTGGCACATCCACTGCCATTGTCAATACACTCCTTCCATAAATTGAGTGATGCAGAATGGTGTATATTTTCTGGATTTCAGATCAATAATGTTAAATTAAAAAAATATAAAATTTAAAGCAATATTTAAACCAGTTTGTGCATTTAATACGCTGCTTATTTAAACCTGCTAACAGTTAATACAGGTAAATAACAATCAACCTGTCCTGTAGTGTAGTTCAGAGCAAGATTCTTTTGCACAAATTCTAATACTAAAATTTTTCCAAATTTTCCATTTGCTGAAAATAAACTGTGTTGATATTGAAACATCAAGGACTGTGTGATTTATAAGAAATGGACCTAGAAGATCAACTATTATAATTGGCAATCCAGCTAAGTATAGGCATATAGAGACTTCATCATGTGTGAGAATGTAAACTTGCTGTCTTTTCATGGTTTAGTGCATGAGATTAATGGTGACTAATATGCCCATAACAAATGGTGATAGGCCAAGAAGATGTAGAAGGAGTAGCTTACACATCCTATAACACTTGATAGGGCTCACACTGGAGAGTGGCCATTGTTACCTGTTTGCCGACACTTTGAACCACCTTTGTTTGGACGTTTTCTTTAGACTAGGGCAGACCAAGGGATGTGATTGTTTAAGGGCTGGCGTTTTCTATCACATATATAGTTGTGAGCATACGAGTTGTTGCTAACGCTTGCGGGCTCGCGTTGCGAGCCGCGGCCCTCGCAAAAGGCGCTCCTTGCCAGCAACTGCGACCCTCGCAAACTTTACGTCGTAATGCAAACAAAATACGAGACACGTTACGACCAATTACGACTTCGCAAAAATCGGCCGCAAACCGCGGACATGAAAAAATGAAAAACACAATAAATACATACAACACATACATAAAAAGCTTACCTACAACAAGAGGGAGCATCCAGGACCTCAAAAAATGACGTTTCACCTTAATTTAACTAAAAATTTCAGAGTTTAGACACTAAAAAATTCTCTAAGCGAGAGAAAAAATGGCCGCCGAACAAAACGAAAACGAGGCTACAGGACTCTAAACACGCAAAACACCACCAGAAACACGCAAAACACCACAAAACAGCTATGGATATTCCGCTACAGACGCATACCACACATTAGCCGCCATTTTAGAACAATAACTTATACAATGCGGACACAACTACGCTAACGGTTTGGTCTCGCGCACGCACAATATTTCACTGCACACATTCATCACGCTTACACAGCAGCTCCACACCACTAATGCTGCAGCAACATGAAAACAGATTGCCAGCTCTTCAACACAATGCTTCAAAATAGGTAAAGTATATTAATTTATTAATCTATTAGTTATTTTTTTATTATGCACCAAATAGCATTAGCTCACTTTTTTTGACGGGCAATTCGCTAGTATAGAATATTAGAGAGGGCCTGAAAAGAAAAAAGCTTAATTAAACTTGTACTGTGCATTTAAACAACAACTTACTCATTTTCGAAGGGCCTCTGCAGTTCAAGAAAAAAAGGAAAATGTTTGTCAAGTATGTACCAAACTAACGATATTAGTAGATGGGAACATAAAGCAATTTTTGGGGAAATCTTAATTTTTGATGACTTTGTTTATAAGTACAGGAATCCATATTGTGTTCATTACATCACTGACTCAAAGCTGAATCAGTGGAGAGAGGGCTGGGCAAGGATGGAGCAGAGAGCCATTGTAAAAATAATTATATAAGACTGAAATAGACACAACACTGGCCTAGAAGCAGCAACAATAGCTCTATAGAATTGTAATTGTCGTCTCACAGATTCAACTTCCCCCCAATGTATCAATCAATCTACCTCTAGGGTCCTGCAGAGGAATCAACATTTATTTTTCTAATTAAGAACTTGATGTATGACTTTTTCCTGCTTAAGGAATTTCTGAGTCAAACTAAAAGTTTTCAAACAAATATTTATTGTGCAGTGGTCCTTTAAACAGGCAATATAGCTCATTATCTCTCCACCCCACTGAAGTGGAGTGGGAGCCGCCTAGAGGGGCTCCCTAGAAAGTATATATGTGTATATTGCTAGCAGAAGGATGCACAACGCCTAGTGCAGGTCACCTCTTGTAATTTAAATCCGATCATACAGACATAAAGTGAGACACTCACCGTATGCAACCTCAATTTTTAAGAGGTATTTCAATTGCCTGTGGTTAGTTTTTCTGGAAATCCTTGTAATCTTTTGGAGAATCTCCTTTGTTCAAGTTCTGATATGTATTTTATATGGACATGTGTGCTAGATTTATACAACCAGTGTATGGTTGTATGCACACACTAAAAAGCACTAGCACACCATGTTATAAACCAACTTTGCTTAAAAAGACGCGTTTCACCGTCTCAGTAGCTTCCTCAGTTAGTTTGAAAACCTGAAAATTATATTTTGACCATACAACAGACGCTACAGTGAACAGTGGTGAATTCATTGTTTAAATGAAGAGTAAAAATGTAGAAAACATTCTTCTTATCAAGCCTTACTATTCTTTAGAGAGCACTTTATCAGCTAGAGTGGTTCTTTAAATACAATAGACATCAAACTTCTATACAAATAGGTGACTTTTGTACTTTTTAAATATTATTTCTGTAAATATTATTTGAAATGGAAAATTTAACAGTATTTAAATGCCTCAATAATCCCTGCTGCCTCTTTATCCAAACTTGTGTCCACTTAATTGTCTCATTAACACTTTAGAATGAATCTTGACCATTTTAAAGTTTCATAGGATTTAATGTTATTTTAATGTTAGTGTTTCATAAAAAATGCAATTAAACGATATGCTGAATGGAATGTATATTCATATTCAGGGAGTATTAAATAATTTAAATGTATATCAGATCAAGTACTGTACATATGAAACAGATGTTGGCAGTGAAGTTTCAAAGAACACTTGCAGTGCTGAGTTTTAATAACTTGATGAGTGATTAATACTAATGTACTCAGAAGAATAACATATAATTAGGCAATTTTTATCATGAGATCTCATGTGTAATTTATTTAGTCTGTTACCTGAACTGACCAATGTTCCTCTGTAATAGCCTAACCTGACTATAACCCATTTCATTTCTTCAACACCACTGAAGTTCCGAAAGTATGAAACAAATGAACATCATTAACAGATATGTAAGCCAGAAGCATAAAAGCATTTTCAGAAAATAATCTACACTTTAGCAGACTATGCTAGTGCTTGGAAGCTGCCATGACAGTAATGCTTCCTTTTAAAGGTATGAGGAGGTGGGTACAAAGCAGGGAAAGTTGGATTTCAAATGCTGAAAAGCTAATCTGAATCAAGGAGCCTTCCTCCCTTCTAACTTTTCTTCCTTTTTACTACAAAATAGATAGGCACCCCGATTTCAGCGCAGCTGAGTTATGCGCGGTGACATATTCGCGCCAACGCATGTGCATCACACACAAGCACGACGGTCAAAAAGCACCCCCGATATCTGCGCGCATCCCTCATGGAGACTCATGCTGGCTCCCTGCTTCCCTCTCCTGCTCTCCTGAGCGCCTCCTACCGTTCCTCCCCGGCTTGTGTCACCCGTGTAGATCACTTCTCAGCTAATACAGCATGAATCAGATGGTGAGCAGCGGGCACAGGGCAGGCAAGAGATACCAGAGTGCCAGGCAGGGAGGAGATATCAGAGTGTCAGGCAAGGGTGGGCACAGGCAGAGGTGGGGGCATTACAGTGAGAGGCAGGGGTCGGCACAAGACAGGCTGGAGATACCAGAGTGCCAAGCAGTGATGGGCATGGGGTAAATTAGCAACACCCGAGCAGGGATGGGCACTGGGCATGGTGAAGATAACAAAGTACCTGGGAGGGATGGGCACAGGGTAGGATGGATTGTCCGTGTCCAAGGAAGGGGCTGGTACAAGCAGCTTTTCTAATTATACCCCCAGGGGAAGGCACCAATGTATTAATATATTATTCTCAGGAGAGGACAGACATGGTCAGTGCAGGGGCTGGGGGCTTCCATCTGGGAAGGGTTAGAATGATGACATACAAAATGACAGATGTGAGGGATGTGCGCAGATATCGGGGTGCCTCTAGTTCCATCATTCCATGCCTCTCACTGTAATGCCCCCACCTCTGCCTGGCACCTGTCCTGTGCACACCCTTGCCTGACACTCTGATATCACCACCCTGCCCTGTGCCCTCCCTGCATGGCACTCTGTTAACTCCACCCCTGCCTGTGCCTTCCCTGACTGGTACTCTGGTATCTCTTGCCTGCCCTGTGCCCACGGCTCACTATCTGATTCACGCTGTATTAGCTGAGAAGTGATCTACACCTGTGACACGAGCCAGGGAGGAGTGGGAGGAGGCGCTCAAGAGAGACTGAGAGGGAAGAAGGAAGCCGGCATGAGTATTCATAAGGGATGCGCGCAGATATCGAAGGTGCGCTTTTAGACCGGCGTGCTTGTGTGTGATGCGCATGCGTCGGAGCGAAGGCAACCTGGCTCCTGGCAATTGTTGAGTCCTGTAAAATAAAAATAGAAAATAGAAAAAGTACAGTATTCATTTTTTTTCTGGTTGCTTAAGAGTTCAGGTTTACTGAGAGTCTACTGTATATATTCATAGACATTGTTTTATTTAAAGCATCTCTGAAGAAATCCTGTCTGTATAAAACGTGTAGAAGCCTGTTATGTTGTTTTGCCAATACCACTGTTTTGTGAGTATATTTCTTTCTTAAGAGCAAAATGTACATTGTTTTTTTACAACATCCATATCTGAAGATTAAGAAGAATACTTTTGTCCGGCACTGTATCGGGACTCTGATTTGTTGGCATCTAGATAAGATCATAAAAAAAAAATACACTATTTGCAATACAAGTAATATATTGAGGAATGTTATTGCAGGCAGCCGTGGGCACCCATGAGTTAATCACAATTACTTTGTAGATTGAAAAGGATTTATGATAAATGTTCGCAGCCTGCTTTAATACACTCTGTGTTCTACCCAATACTCTTTATATGAAACAGATGCAAGATCTATAAATCAGACATTTGTACTGCAGAGACTGCTGGTTCTGTATATATTACCATTAAATGAAGAAAGTCTGCATAAGATTTATAGTGTTTGTGCAGAAAGTCATAAGATTATTTCACTCTTATTCCGTTGGTTATTTTCCATATGAGCAAAGAAAAGTCACTTTAACTACTGACTTGAAATCGTCCTCCTAACGGACCACAGTCATGTTTTACTTACATTAAGCTCTTTTGAAAATTTACAGACACAAGCTTTTTATTATGTAAAAAATATCACAGCCTCTGATATATTGCTATGAGGGATGAGGACAGTGTTTTTGAATTTTAATTTTCAAATATATTAAATAAGCCAGTATTTGAATGCTGAATAGTAAATGGTTCTGATGAGGGTCTAATGTTCTGCTTAAAAGTAAAGTATAGGCACAACCTTTCTATCCTGCACTTAAAAGTTACATTTTTAAAGTGATATAGCAAAGATGCCAGTTATTGCAAAAAATAAAATACATATTAATGAATATAATTGTAACGGAGTTGGAACACGAAGTCCAGTATCTCCGCTGGTATACAGTAACATATCCAAGAAGCACTGCAGTCTCACAAGCCCAGACCACCCATATTGGACGACACTCAATTGGGAGTCAAAGAATACTGTCTTTATTTTGTTATGCAGAAATATATATACACATCTCTTTCCACAGGCAATACACATCCCCCATATTTGGCCACACAATACACATAGAGAGACAATAGGTGTGGTCACACCCCCCAGAGGCTACCTGGCTACTTTGATACAATCAGACATTGATCAGATTATCCTTCCCTTTGTTCTTATGTTTCATAATGAAAACACTTTATACAATAGACTTCCTTATTTTATGAGGAGTCTCTGTAATAGGATTATCTATTAGCCTAGTAGCTGTAATATTCTGAGCCAATATATTCTGTGGAACATAAAACAACATATCTACGGTACAACAATGTGATCATATTTTAACCATAACCATAAAACAGGGTAAAACAGGGATGGGTTCCGTTACAATAATTACAATTGGTTGCTCCTAAAAAAAATCAGTGGAAGCATAAGATAATTGAGCTTGAATGTTGGTTATTGTAAGCATGAAAAGATCCTCCCAGTCTCTAATGACTTTATCACTTGATTAATTACTTTTCATATTGTGGGGGTGATAAGACATAAGAACATGCCTGTTAGTCAAAAATTAATAATACAATTAATTAATATTAATTATTATTAATATTAATGCTTAAAGTATCTATATTATGTATCCAACTGGGCATGTTCTTGTGACTTATCCTAAAAAGCCTTAGGATAGAAGGATCATTTCATGCAATTTATCCTTAAAATACCCAACTTTCAAGCTCAATTATCTAAAACTTCCACTTACCATATCTGAAAAAAACTGTGTCACTTTAAATATCACCAAGGTTTTATGATTATTTGCATAAAAAGAATAGATCTATAAAATATAACAATTTTATTAAAATTAGACAGAGATATTTTCTCCATCGCTACCCGGACCTTTTACATAATAGTGTCAGGCTTGGGGATCTAATGTATATACACAAGCTAGAAATGTCATTACTATCCTTACTATCTAAGGTCCTCATTCAATTGCAATTTGGCCAATTGAATAGGGCTCTAAATAAGCACATTTTTTTTTAAAGAAGTTTTTAGTTAGTAGACATCTATCCAAAAGAAAGGTTTTCACTAACTAAAAACTTATTTAAAAAATATATGCTATGTGCTTATTTAGAGCCCTATTCAATTGGCTAAATCCAATTGAATGAGGCCCTAAGGCCCTGGATAAGCCTTCCTTCCAAGATTGTTACAGTTCACCAGAAAGACTAAAATGTAAACTCTTTCTTCCATTTATTTCCATGTTGCCTTTCATGAGAAAAATTGTTATGCATGCTTATTTAAAATGCATAAGGATAGGACTAAATTGTTGTGTTACCATTTACACTATAGGTGCTAATGGGGTTACTATTTCTCGGAATTCTGGGCATGAAACACATTTTTTTAACTTGTTTTAGACGTTCAAATGTGAACACAGATGTACTATTTATTTACTGTTCTGCTGTACGGTGGAGGCTTCTATTTCTATTTTGCCACACCATAAATTACATGATTGTTGTGGTAAACTACCTCCTCAAAAAATACACTACACAAGCTAGGAACAGACCCCACGCTGATGAGAGGTGGCAACCTTGAAACAGCTGTACGTCGGTAGGTTTCCTAGCTTGTGTATAATCCAACTTTAAGGGAAGCCATGTTTGAAATGGTTATGGATTGCAAGAGCGAAGCCTTTGTGGGCTCATTTGCATGTCTCTGCCAAGGTTCCCAGAATGCAGTGTAATAACTGTATTTCTCGGAATTCTGGACAGGAAACTATTCATTTTTATTTATTTTTTTAACTTGTTTTAGACATTCAAATGTGAACACAAATGTACTATTTATTTCCTATATATATATATATATATATATATATATATATATATATATATATATATATATATATATATATATATATATATTGCATTGTTCAGTCGTTTCCAACTCTCAGTGACCTCATGGACAGTAACATACCACATGGTCATGCTGATCTACTTGGTTTTCATGGCAGTTGTATATATATCTATTACAAGGTACTAATTTAATGATTTATTCGGCTATTCTATTCCCTTACGGCAGGAGGCTCCGGCAGGCTTGCGGCCGGTGCCTTGCTATCTCTTGCGGCCGCTCGCGCCGGAGGAAAGCCTTTGATCTAAAACGGCCGCAAGAGTTTCGGCCGTAAGAAATTCCTATTTGCAATTCAATTGCTCCGGGAAACCTCTCTGCAAGGCTAAAAGCGAGCCGCAGCTTACTTGCAGGAAAGAGGTCCCGCTAGCACCAATTAAGCACATAAAATAGCTCAAATAAAGCCATCCTGCACTTTGAGAAGACTATAAAGTGATTTTAGGTGTTAGAAAAAATAGCACATAATTATCCGATACTCAAATCCGTAAAATATTTTATTTTTAATATCCGTAAAATATCCATGTAAAAAGTCCAGAGGGCTTGGAGCACCTCAGACACGCCCACGCCGCAGCCGGAAAATAAACAGTTAATTTGAACTCGGGTTTGGGCAGATGTGCAAGCTTGAGAGGGGGTTACTTTTAATCCTCATGTCCCCCCAATATGATCCCTAGCATTTACAGAGCTGTACAGTGCAGGCTTGAATTTATTTTTGCGTTTTTAGATTTCACAGCTTACGGCCGGTTCCAAGATATGCGGCCGGCCATAAGAGGAGATCCTTGCGGGGCCGTATAATAGAATCGCGAGTTAACAGAACCCCCGCAAGGAATCGCAGCCTTACGGCCGATTTACGGCCGGTAATAGAATGAGGCCCTTAGTGCCTATGTTTATTCTTGTTTCAATGTGTTAACACTTATTACAATGTCCTATCTATGAAATAATACACAATTACTGTAGAACAAGCAAACATCTGCTGTCTGTCCAGTTCTTTAAGCAGACCACCCTGGTGGAGCCATGTTACACACCCCAGCATTTTACAATCAGACCAAATAAACACACGCCACAAAAGCCTTAATTACAAACCTTTTACTTTAATTGCATGTAACTGATCTTGCTTTGTGTTCCTATTTTACATAAATCTGTTGTACCATAAAAGGACACAGAATACAATGTATTTAATTCATTTAAAAGAGCATGTACTAAATATTACAAAAGTTGTTTTCCATGGAAAAAGGGCCCCTTGGTCAAATTGTATCTAAACTTGCAAAGAACAATTAAAAAAATGCCTTTACCGTTTACTTTTAGCAGCTGATTCTGTCTGTTACATTATCAGAAAAGCATGTACATATAAATTAGTAATTTTTCCATTGCACCTAATGAATACACTGACAGTTGTAGATGGCATGTTACTGTTGTGAATATAGGAAGTTATTCAGCAGAAACTAAAATGGTAGAAGCCACAGTGGCACAACTGCATATAAATGGATTTATATTATACAATGTATTATTTTATTTCCCATGCTTATTTTTACAGTGCCTGGTAAAAATATTCACCCCCTTGGCATTTTTCATGTTTTGTTGCCTCACAACCTGGAATTAACATGGATTGTTTGAGGATTTTCATCATTTAATTTACAGAACATGCCCCCAACTTTGAAGAGGTTTTTTTTTTCTTTTATTGTGAAGCGAACAACAAATAGGACAAAATAACAGAAAAAGTCAATGTGCATAACTATTCACCCACCTAAAGTCAATACTTTGTAGAGACACCTTTTGCGGCAATCACAGCTCCAAGTCGCTTTGAATAAGTCTCTATGAGCTTGCCACATCTTACCACTGGGATTTTTGCCCATTCTTCCTTGCAAAACTGCTCCAGCTCCTTCAAGTTGGATGGTTTGCGCTTGTGAACAGCAATCTTTAAGTCTGACCACAGATTTTCTATTGGATTGAGGTCTGGGCTTTGACTAGGCCATTCAAACACATTTACATGTTTCCCTTTAAACCACTGAAGTGTTGCTTTAGCAGTGTGTTTGGGGTCATTGTCCTGCTGGAAGGTGAACCTCCGTCCTAGCCTCAAATCAGGCACAGAGTGGTACAGGTTTTGCTCAAGAATATCCCTGTATTTAGCACCATCCATCTCTCCCTCAACTCTGACCAGTTTCCCAGTCCCGGCTGCTGAAAAACATCCCCACGGCATGATGCTGCCACCACCATGTTTCACTGTGGGGATGGTGTTCTTTGGTTGATGTGATGTGTTGGGTTTGCACCAGACATAGCGTTTTCTTTGATGGCCGAAAAGTAAAATTTTTTTCCTCCATACATTTTGGGAGTCTCCCACATGCCTTTTCGCAAACTCAAAACGTGCCATTTTGTTTTTTTGCTGAAAGTAATGGCTTTCTTCTGGCCACTCTGCCATAAAGCCCAACTCTGTGGAGAGTACGGCTTATTGTCGTCCTATGTATAGATACTCCAGTCTCTGATGTGGAACTCTGCAGCTCCTCCAGGGTTACCTTAGGTCTCTGTGCTGCCTCTCTTATTAATGCCCTCCTTGCCGGTCCGTGAATTTTGGTGGGCGGCCGTCTCTTGGCAGGTTTGCTGTTGTGCCATGTTCTTTCCATTTGGTTATGATAGATTTGATGGTGCTCCTGGGGAACATCATAGATTTGGATATTTTTTTATAACCTAACTCTGACTTATACTTCTCAACAACATTGTCCCTTACTTGTTTGGAGAGTTCCTTGGTCTTCATGGCAGCGTTTGGTTAGTGGTGCCTCTTGCTTAGGTGTTGCAGCCTCTGGGGCCTTTCAAAAAATGTGTGTGTATGTAATGACACATCATGTGACACTTAGATTGCACTCAGGTGGACATCATTTCACTAATTAAGTGTCTTCTGAAGGTAATTGGTTGCACCAGAGCCTTTTATGGGCTTCATAACAAAGGGGGCGGGGGGGGGGGGGATACATACGTACATGCCAATTTTCTTTTTTCTATTTCTAAAAAAATAGTTTTATGTATATATTTTTCTCATTTCCCTTCACCAACTTAGACTATTGTGTTCTGATCCATCACATACAATTCAGATTAACAAAATATTGAACTTAAGGCTGTAATGTAACAAAATAGGTAAAAGTCAAGGGGGGTGAATACTTTGCAAGGCACTGTAAGTGCAAATCTAAGTTCAATTTTAAATATATGGTGTATATGTGGTCCTTTAATTAGAACCTGTTTAAACTTCATTTAAACGGACAGGAAATGTGGTTCGGTACACTGACAATATGTGAGTCTGTAGATCTGATTTGCAGATATGTATGACTCATACATCTATATTACTGCTCATTGGCTGACAGAGACAAGCCCCTCATAGCAAATATAATTGTTTATTGTTCTCTGAGACCAAAAAGTAAATGAATCACATCAACAAGTACCCTCTTTCAGATACAACAATGAAAAAATGCTTTCAATGTCCCTTTATAGAACGAGATTTTGCAGTGATAAAGCTTGGATTCAGCTGAGAGACATAGGAGGTTAAAGGGCCATTGTGTATACAACCCACTCCAGTATCTTTGCTAAGAAAACTTTATGGACAGGCACAACCAGAGACATAAAGATATGGCATCGGAAGATGAGTCCCTCAGGTCAGAAGGTGCCTACCACATTACTGAGGAGGAGCAGAGGGCAAGTACAAGTAACACCAGATCTAATTAAGTGGTTGGGCCAAAGCCGAAAGGACACCAGCTGCGGATGTGTCTGGAGGGGAAAGGAAAGTCTGATGCTGCAAAGATCAATCCAGAATAGTAACCTAGAATGTTAGAACTATGAACCTCAAAGCAAACTAGATGTAGTGAAGAATGAAATGACAAGGTTAAACATTGATATTCTGGGAATCGGTGAACTTAAATGGACTGGAATGGGACATTTCACACCAGACAACTACCAGATCTTCTACTGTGGTCAAGAATCCTGCAGAAGAAATGGAATAGCCATCCTAGTCAATCAAAGAATGGCCAACGCAGTGTTCGGTTACAACCAAATAAATGACAGAACAATTTCAATTTGAATTTAAGGCAAGCCATTTAATATCACAGTGATCCAAGTCTATGCTCCAACCACAGATGCTGAAGAGGCTGAAGTTGTCCAGTTCTACGAAGACATTCAACATGTCATAGATATAACACCAAGAAAAGATGTTACTGTCATCATAGGAGATTGGAATGCTAAAGTAGGAAACCAAAAGACACCTGGAATAACTGGCAAATGTGGCCTTGGGGTACAAAATGAAGCAGGTCAGAGATTAGTAGAATTTTGTCAAGATAATTCTCTGGTCGTAGCAAACACCCTCTTCCAACAGCCTCCATGATGACTCCACACATGGACATCACCAGATGGACAACATAGCAATCAGATTGACTATATACTTTGAAGCCAAAGATGGAGGAGCTCTATACAGTCAGCAAAAACAAGACCTGGAGCTCACTGCGGCTCAGACCATGAGCTTCTTATTGCAAAGTTGAAAATTAAACTGAAGAAAAGAGGGAAAACCAACAGACCAAGTTGATATGAAATAAATAATATACCTTGTGAATATGCAGTGGAAGTAATGAATAGATTTAAGGGACTAGAAATGTAAGATAGAATGCCGGAAGAACTTTGAACCGAAGTTTGCAAAATTATCCAGGAAACAGCAACAAAAGAATATGCCTAAAAGAAAGAAAAGTAAGAAGTCAAACTGGCTATCTGATGAGGCTTTGAAATTAGCACCAAGAAATAAGGAAAGCGAAAGGTAGAGGAGATAAGAAAATATTTGTCCAACTGAATGCAGAATTCCAGAAGATAGCATGAAGAGACAAGGAGACATTCTTCAATGAGAGATGTTGAAGACTGAAGAAAATAACCAAATGGGTAAATCAAGAGATCTCTGCAAGAAAATTGGGAACCTAAAAGGCACCTTTCATGCCAAAGTCGGCATTATTAAATACAAAAAATGGTAGGGACTTAACAGAAGAAGATCAGATAAAGAAAAGGTGGCAGGAATACACTGAAGATCTTTACAGGAAGGATCTTAACAGCAGTGATTACCTCAATAATTATTCCAATGAGCTGGAGCCAGTCATTTCTGAGCAAAGTGAGATGGGCCCTAGGATGCCTTGCTGATAATAAGGCTGCAGGAGGTGTTGGAATCCCAATAAAACTATTGAAAATTTTACAGGATGATGTTGTAAAAGTGTTACTTGCCTTATGCCAACACATTTGGAAAACTCAACAATTGCCAATGGACTGGAAAAGGTCAATCTACATCCCAATAAAAAAAAAAGCAGTGCCAAAGAGTGCTGCAATAGTCAAACAATTGCACTCATTTCCCATGCCAGCAAGGTAATGCCCAGCAATATATGGATCAGGAACTACCAGATGTGCAAGCCAGTTTCCGCAGAGGAAGAGGCACAAGAGATTAAATTGCCAATGTCCGATGGATAATAGAGAAAGCAAAATAGTTCCAAAAAAATATTTACTTCTGCTTCATAGACTATTCTAAAACCTTTGACTATGTGGATTACAAGAAAATGTTGCGTGTCCTTAAAGAGATGGGAGAAGGTCTTCATAGTTAGAGCTAAGGTATTCCCAGTAGTAACCTTCAGATGTGAGAGTTGGAATCTGAGCGCTGTAGAATTGACACCTTTGAATTGTGGTGTTGGAGAAGACTGCTTAGACTCCCTTGGACTGCAAGAAGATCCAATAAATCAATACTTCAGGAAATCAAGACAAACGGTTCACTAGAAGGTATGATCATGAGGTAGAAGTTCAAATATTTTGGCCATATCATGAGATGGCAGGATTCCCTAGAAAAGACTCTGATGCTGGGAAATATTGAAGGCACAAGAAGAAGGGGATGACAGAGGCAGAGATGGATAGATTAGGTCACTGAAGCAATGGACATGAACTTGATGGAGCTCAGAGGGGCAGTGACTGAGAGATGCGCCTGGTGTGCTGTGGTCCATAGGGTCACAGAGAGTCGGACGCGGCTGAACAACTAAACAACAACAACAAAATACCCTCCTTAACGCTACCGCTTCGAGTGCTGATTCAATATATCACTCTTCCTGTAATTCAGCACTTAACGCTAAATCCCGCTTTTTGAGCATCAATCCCTTTAAATTTCCGCTCAGTGCTCTCCGATTTTACCATAGCGCTGTCACATGCGCGCCACGTCATTAGCATATACCGGGTGCCGTCACCCCGGATATGCTAATGCCGTGACGTCACATGCGCGCCACGTCCCGGAAGGAGCGGAGGCCGGAGCAGGAGCTTCAGATGCAGGTAAGTGAGGGGAAAGAGAGAGGGGGGGTATTTAGAGGGGTAGAATGGGGGGGGGGGGGGTTAGAATGAGGGGGGGTTTAGAATGAGGAGGGGGGTTGAGGATGAGGAGGGGGTTGAGGATGGGGGAGGGAGGTTGGGGAGGGGGTTGAGGATGGGGGGGTTGAGGTTGAGGAGGGAGGTTGAGGAGGGGGTAGAGGTGGGAGGTTGAGAATGAGGAGGGGGGGAAGAGACACAGGGAAGGTAGAGGGGGGAATAGACTCAGGGAAGGGAGAGGGGAGAAGAGACACAGGGAAGGGAGAGGGGAGAAGAGACAAGGGAGAGAGAGGGGGATACAGAAGGCACAAAAGGGACACAGGGGGCAGCACATTTCCCACCCTCGGCTTATGCTCGAGTCACTCATTTTACCCAGTGTTTTGTGGTAAAATAGGTGCCTCGGCTTATACTCAGGTCGGCTTATACTCGAGTATATACGGTATGCAACAATCTTTATTTTACTAGTCATTGCGTGTGCTTGAAAGTATTTAGAAGTGGAAGGAAGAGGGAGAGTGAATGGATTTATTAATTCATTTGTGGATTCAGATACATTAGCACAGAACATATTCTCCCATAAACCCAGTAGAGGCAGTTTGCAAGGAGACATTCAAACCTTGCTTGTCGTGCTTTGTAACTGCCACCTTATGACTTAAAAAATAAGTATGACTTGTAACGGAACCCATCACTGTTTTACCCTGTTTTATGATTATTATGGTTAAAATATGATCCTACTATTATACTGCATGTATGTTAGTTGATGCTCTGCAGAATATTGTCCCAGACATTTGCAGCTACTTGGCATGGGAGATAATCCTGTTACAGCGACTCCGCAAAAGATAAAGGAAGTCTATTGTATACAGTGTTTTCATTCTCAGATAAGAACAAAGAAGTGTAATTGAATCAATGTCTGATTGTATCAAAGTTGCCAGGGAGCCTCGGGGAGGTGTGACCCACCTATTGTTCTCTTTATGTGTATTGTGCGGCCAAATATGGGCATGTGTATTGCCTGTGGGAAGAGATGGGTATAAATATTTCTGCAATAACAAAATAAAGTCAGTATTCATTTGACTCCCAAATTGTGTGTCGTCCAATATGGGAGGTCGGGGATGGTGAGACTGTAGTGCCTCTTGGGTATTTTACCATATACCAGCGGAGATATTGGACTGCGTGTTCCAGCTCCGTTACATTTGGTGGCAAGTGGCGGAATTGTTCCCATGGTCAGAAGGACAGTTACAGGAGACACCATTCCGTGGAGTACAAATTGAGGGCAACGCTAGTATCCGTACAGCGCCCCTGGATACAGCAGGATGGAACCGGCTAGTTTTCGGACAGCGTTCCATCATAAGGAGGAGAAGGCGGCCGCGGACTACAGGGATGCAGATAGAAAGGAACTCATGGTTACAGTACCTCTTATTGCTCCACAGAATGAGTTTGGAAGAGAACTCCAAAGCAGACTGGCCTTTTTCCCAGGTACGCTTCCCATAAAAACCTTGGAATGGTTAATGACAGATGTCCACAAATCCATAATGGAAAAGCAGCGGGCACGGGAGCGGTCCATCTTGGGAGCTGCTAACCCACCTCCCACCATTAACCCCCCCCAGCACTGCGTCCGGGTGGTGGGAACTACCAAACCCCTCCACGGTACATCAGGTGCCACACGTGTAACCAGCAGGGCCACATGCAGAGAGACTGTCCCAGAAACAGAAACCGCTCCACGTGGAATACTCCAACTAATTCCCCTCCCCAGCGACAGTGTGTACCCCAGGGGGGCGAAGGTGTCGTCCTTCCCCCCTAGCGGCAGTGTGAACCACAGGGAGCTGAAGGTGTCGTCCTTCCTCCGCAGCGGCAGTGTGTTCCCCAGGGAGCTGAAGGTGTCGTCCTTCCTCCCCAGCGGCAGTGTGTACCCCAGGGAGCAGAAGGTGCCGTCCTTTCTCCCCAGCGGCAGTGTGTACCCCAGGGAGCAGAAGGTGTCGTCCTTCCCCCCCAGCGGCAGTGTGTACCCCAGGGGGCCGAAGGTGTCGTCCTTCCACCCCAGCGGCAGTGTGTACCCCAGGGAGCTGAAGGTGTCGTCCTTCCTCCCCAGCGGCAGTGTGTACCCCAGGGAGCTGAAGGTGTCGTCCTTCCTCCCCAGCGACAGTGTGTACCCCAGGGAGCAGAAGGTGCCTTCCTTCCTCTCCAGCAGCAGTGTGTACCCCAGGGGGCTGAAGGTGTCGTCCTTCCCCCCCAGCGGCAGTGTGTACCCCAGGGAGCAGAAGGGGCCGCCCTTCCTCCCCAGCGGCAGTGTGAACCCCAGGGGGCAGAAGGTGTCGTCCTTCCCCCCCAGCGGCATGGTGAACCCCAGGGGGCAGAAGGGGTCGTCCTTTCCCCCAGCGGCAGTGTGAACCACAGTGGGCAGAAGGTGTCGTCCTTCCCCCCCAGCGGCCGTGTGAACCCCAGGGGGCAGAAGGTGTCGTCCTTCCTCCCCAGCGGCAGTGTGAACCCCAGGGGGCAGAAGGTGTTGTCCTTCCCCCCCAGCGACAGTGTGTACCCCAGGGGGCCGAAGGTGTCATCCTTCCCCCCCAGCGGCAGTGTGTACCCGAGGGAGCTGAAGGTGTCGTCCTTCCACCCCAGCGGCAGTGTGTACCCCAGGGAGCTGAAGGTGTCGTCCTTCCTCCCCAGTGGCAGTGTGTACCCCAGGTAGCTGAAGGGGCCGCCCTTCCTCCCCAGCGGCAGTGTGAACCCCAGGGGGCAGAAGGTGTCGTCCTTCCCCCCCAGCGGCATGGTGAACCCCAGGGGGCAGAAGGGGTCGTCCTTTCCCCCCAGCGGCAGTGTGAACCACAGTGGGCCGAAGGTGTCGTCCTTCCCCCCCAGCGGCCGTGTGAACCCCAGGGGGCAGAAGGTGTCGTCCTTCCTCCCCAGCGGCAGTGTGAACCCCAGGGGGCAGAAGGTGTTGTCCTTCCCCCCCAGCGGCAGTGTGTACCCCAGGGGGCTGTAGGTGTCATCCTTCCCCCCCAGCGGCAGTGTGTACCCCAGGGAGCTGAAGGTGTCGTCCTTCCACCCCAGCGGCAGTGTGTACCCCAGGGAGCTGAAGGTGTCGTCCTTCCACCCCAGCGGCAGTGTGTACCCCAGGGAGCTGAAGGGGCCGCCCTTCCTCCCCAGCGGCAGTGTGATCCTCAGGGGGCAGAAGGTGTCGTCCTTCCACCCCAGCGGCATGGTGAACCCCAGGGGGCAGAAGGGGTCGTCCTTTCCCCCCAGCGGCAGTGTGAACCACAGTGGGCAGAAGGTGTTGTCCTTCCCCCCCAGCGGCCGTGTGAACCCCAGGGGGCAGAAGGTGTCGTCCTTCCTCCCCAGCGGCAGTGTGAACCCCAGGGGGCAGAAGGTGTCGTCCTTCCCCCCAGCGGCATGGTGAACCCCAGGGGGCAGAAGGGGTCTTCCTTTCCCCCCAGCGGCAGTGTGAACCACAGTGGGCAGAAGGTGTCGTCCTTCCCCCCCAGCGGCCGTGTGAACCCCAGGGAGCTGAAGGTGTCGTCCTTCCTCCCCAGCGACAGTGTGTACCCCAGGGAGCAGAAGGTGCCGTCCTTCCTCCCCAGCGGCAGTGTGTACCCCAGGGGGCCGAAGGTGTCGTCCTTCCCCCCCAGCGGCAGTGTGTACCCCAGGGAGCAGAAGGGGCCGCCCTTCCTCCCCAGCGGCAGTGTGAACCCCAGGGGGCAGAAGGTGTCGTCCTTCCCCCCCAGCGGCATGGTGAACCCCAGGGGCAGAAGGGGTCGTCCTTTCCCCCCATCGGCAGTGTGAACCACAGTGGGCAGAAGGTGTCGTCCTTCCCCCCCAGCGGCCGTGTGAACCCCAGGGGGCAGAAGGTGTCGTCCTTCCTCCCCAGCGGCAGTGTGAACCCCAGGGGGCAGAAGGTGTCGTCCTTCCCACCCAGCGGCAGTGTGAACCCCAGGGAGCTGAAGATGTCGCCCTCTCCCCCCAGCGACAGCTTACCCTAACAAGGGGATACACCAATACCCCAGACGGCGCAGATGGGACCAGGGTCTCTGTGCCTGACCTACCGGGATGCTGGACAGCCTGTCCAGATCCCCAACTACTCTCACTGGGACAACCGAAGGAGGGGGTAAGTACAAATTCCCCTCCCCAGCTAACTCCTAATGTGGCCCCAGGGTTAACAGAGGAAATGTTAACCCCCACTGACCCCCACCTTTCCCTGGCTACTGAGCCGGAATATGTCCCAAGTGCCCCAGCAGAAGAGCTGACAGTGGGGCAGAGTGCAGTCGGCCTTTGCCCTCCCTTTGTCCCTTGTACAGAGCAGGATGTCCTGCAGGTTATACCAGCAGAAGAGCTGGCATCAGGGCAGAGTGCAGCTGGCCTCTGCCCCTCAAGTCCCCTCAGCGTGTTGCCCCATCACCACAGCAAAGGGGAGATGTGTGACGAAGTGCCCTTCGCCACTTTGTCTTGGAGAGGACTGTTTGCCAGCCTCCTGCCCTGCGACTATGGCCCTGGGACATATTGCCCTTTGGAACCAGTGTTCGGCCATACCAGAGTGTAAGTCACTCATTCTGGCCCTTTACATACAGGGGGGTCCTTCTGTACTTGCCCTGTTTGAACCATGATACCCCAGATAACTGTGCCATGAAGCCCATTCATATAATGAAAGACTATGGGAAAGACTTTAGCTACTTGGCAATTGAACTGTGTGAATAGGATCTGAGCGCTATTCTGTAGTTTTGTGCGCTCAGATCCCAGCTATATGTGAATTGCAGTAATGCTGATGGGTTGGCAAACTAGAGAATTGACCAACAAATACTTTTGTCCGGACATCCCCAGGCCGATCCGTTGGGATCAGACCGTGTATGCCGGCTTATGGTCACGGGGGAGGTGTGTAACGGAACCCATCACTGTTTTACCCTGTTTTATGATTATTATGGTTAAAATATGATCCTACTATTATACTGCATGTATGTTGGTTGATGCTCTGCAGAATATTGTCCCAGACATTTGCAGCTACTTGGCATGGGAGATAATCCTGTTACAGCGACTCCGCATAAGATAAAGAAAGTCTATTGTATACAGTGTTTTCATTCTCAGATAAGAACAAAGAAGTGTAATTGAATCAATGTCTGATTGTATCAAAGTTGCCAGGGAGCCTCGGGGAGGTGTGACCCACCTATTGTTCTCTTTATGTGTATTGTGCGGCCAAATATGGGCATGTGTATTGCCTGTGGGAAGAGATGGGTATAAATATTTCTGCAATAACAAAATAAAGTCAGTATTCATTTGACTCCCAAATTGTGTGTCGTCCAATATGGGAGGTCGGGGATGGTGAGATTGTAGTGCCTCTTGGGTATTTTACCATATACCAGCGGAGATATTGGACTGCGTGTTCCAGCTCCGTTACATGACTATTATAGCGGTTTCATGTCCGACCATATGGATGCGGCACACAAGGCACATTTGTCTGTTTCTAGCTGTGCTTATCCATATCATTTTCTTGGCAAAGATAATGGAAGTGGACTGCAATTTGTCTGACCTCTCTGCTTAGACCTGTCCATCTTGGGTGACCCTACATGGTATAGCTCACAGCTTCTTTGAGATACACAAGCCACTCCACCATGACAAGGTAGCGATCCAGAAGAATGATAGATTTACTAGCTAGTCACAAATCATCCTACCTTCCACTCTCCACTTCAGAACAGATAATAAAAAAATAGCTGATCGCACGCATCCTGGGTTCCAAGCTAGCAGAAAATCTGGAAGATACAAACATGCAATCTATTAGTCACAAGCAATGTCTGTGAAATAAAGATTTTACATTGGAAAGAATTTGGTGGTATTAATAATATACTTCACAGTCAATGCTCTTAAATGTGATCATTATGCCACAATATTTATTATAGTTATTAACACTATTGTTCATATTTTGTAATGCACCCACATATAGAGCACAATGAACTAAAATGCAGTATTAAACACATGGCAATGGAGAGCACTATCTTTGAGTTTAAAATCTTACAAAGATGGTGCCATTTTTCCAAAGCCCTTTTTTCGAGATTGAAAACTCACATTCTAAAGGGATTAATGAAACAAAAAGGTACCGTAAGTAGTCAAAAGGAATAAACAATGGCATGGGAAGTAATAGAAAAGAGAGCAGAGGGTCAATTAGTAATTAGGTCTGTGGGTGTACTCTGCGAAAAATGAAGGTGATAGAACCTGCACTTTGTTGTTGTTTGCATTGTTCAGTCATGTCCGACTCTCTGTGACCTCATGGACTTTAACACATCATGCTAATCCACTTGTTATTCATGGCAGAGATACTGGCGTGGGTCTCCAGCAGGCCACAGCATACAGCTCCTGGTGTTGCTAGGGGGTCTCCCGTCTATGTACTGACCAGGCCCACCCTACTTGGCTTTAGGGTGGTGTGGCCTCTTGGTTCCCTGACTGGAATCAAACCCAATTTGCCGAGGCAAAATCACCAAATCCTAACCACTGGACCACCAGGTAAACCTGCACTTTAAAGTAACACAAATCATAGATGGGTGAGAGTGGACAGGGTAAGTGGAAGGGCATGTTATATGGGTTCAGCGGTAAAAAAAAAGTGGTGATGGTGTGAGAATCTAAGTCTGGAGGTGAAAGAAACCCAGGTAAATAGTACTGGGAAAATGTCAGTTGGTGAGTGATTGTGTTGAGATGGATAATATTTACATGACTCGTGATTTTGTTTTCCCCTGATTTTCTTCTTCGTCTACCTTCATTGTCTTTCATTAGACACTATTGCACGGATGTCTTCAAAACCTATTGATGATATTGAATGTGAGAGCTTGATCTAGAAAGCCAGCTTTAGATTTTCCAGCCAGAGAAGGCCTTTACTTTGGGAGAATTGATGCAGCGTTTAGTTGGTCCAAGCTCAAGCTCCTGGTTGGGTAACGAATTGGTGCATGAGCAAAATATTCATGGCTTTCAATGTCTGCTTGACCAATACTTTCATGTCCTAAAAAATGCTGTAGGAACTGCGTCCACCTTAACTTCTCGGGTTGATTACTCTAATAGATTGGAACCAAATGAAAAAGAGAACAGCCGAGAAATACTAATAAACTAAGATAGCTTGGTAGGAATGTGCTACTAGCCGGAAATGTTGTTTGAGATCATGAATGCACTGTTAGAAAGATTCTTCCTGTGATATGGAGCACTGTTTCTGCTTTACTTCTTAAACTATTTGAAATTCATAGCTTGGGACATCCACTCTGTAAGTAAAATGTCTGCTTGGGGAATGTGCCAGTTTAGATGTTCAGTCAATTTGGAATTACTACAACTCAACCCACAGTCATGGGCAGATTTACATCTGAGGCATAGATTCATCAGGTGCCCCTCACCAAAGATACACAGTGAATAAGAGCTGTAGGCAACTATGTATAAGTGTCTAAAACAAGTTAAACTTGTTTCCTGCTCAGAATTCCGAGAAATGCAGTTATTACACTGCACTCTGGGAAGCCAAGCAGGGACATGCAAATGTGCCCACGCATGCTTCGTTCTTCAATTCATGACCATTTTAGATATGGCTTCCTTTCAGCTTATGCCCGCTGCATTACATATATATATATTTTTTATATATATATATATATATATATATATATATATATATATATATATATATATTCAGTAGAACTGACCCTACAGGCCTTACTGTCTCCAGAATTTTGAGAGAAAATGACAGGCAGAACTAGAGTTAGTTGGACGTGGTCATGGTTGGAAAGCAGGGTTTTGCCTTCCCATGTGGGACAGTAACAACCAACGGGACCTTCCTTGGCCTACACTGAGGCCTACCAGAACAGGTACTCATGACCTTTATTTCTCTGAAACTATATTTGTGCCAGTTCAGCTGCACCTGGTTGACACAGCCTTATAATATTGACACGTACATCTTGGGTTATAGGTTTTGCCTCTCAGAAGGGAATTGCCTTGTATTTGTAGATAAGACCACTCACCTGAGTTTGGTCAGACTGATATATTACAGGATGATTCCCTTCTGTGTCTATCTATCTGTACTGGGACTTGAATATTAAATCCTCAGATTTCCGCTGGTATAGAAGGTAATATCCCACATCCCCCAGTAACCAGACGAAACACCGTTCAGGGAGTCAACTGAACTTTTTTTTAATCCCCGCTCCAGCACTAAACTGCCAACTGTCAACTTTAAAAAAAAAAATGTTCTGCAATGCATTACACACACATACCCTTGGTTCTTAAAGTGGTACATACATATTGAACCGAACAGATACAGGCATTTAAACAGCAGGGAGAAGGTTTAACTGAGGGCCCACAGGCAAATACATGAAAAATCCTTCACAATGGCCGCCCTTTTTCTCCCTGCTCCGGCGACTCGGTTGGACCTTTCCTGGTCCAATAGGGTTGACGGGCCTTTCCAAAGTTTTTAATCTGAGGCCAAGTCCGTTTGGCGCAACAGTCCATCAGCATTCCCGTTTTGCTTGCCTGGGCGATAATGAATAGTAAAGTCATAGGGCTGTAACGCCAGGCTCCAGCGCAGCAACCGGGTGTTATCCCCTGAGACCCGGTTGAGCCAAACTATGGGATTGTGATCCGTAATGAGGGTGAAGGCCCGGCCATAGAGATAGGGTGTGAGCTTTTTAAATGCCCATACCAAGGCCAAACACTCCTTCTCAATGGTGGCATAACTGACCTCCCTTGGCAACAACTTCCGACTCAGGTATGTCACCGGGTGCTCTCCCCCATCCTCTCCGATCTGGCTAAGTGCTGCCCCCAGTCCAAACATTGAAGCGTCTGTGTGGACAATAAACCTTTTGTTAGGATCTGGGGTAACCAACACTGAAGCATTAACAAGAGCATTCTTTAGTGCTTGGAAAGCCACCTCGCACTCCGGGGACCACAGGACTTGTCGGGGTAACTTCTTTTTGCTCAGGCCAGTCAGGAGTTTGGCTAGGGCGCTGTAGTCGGGTACAAAGCGTCTGTAATAGCCGGCTGTGCCCAAGAAAGCCATGACTTGTGTCTTGGTTTGGGGAGTGGGCCAATTGGCAACGGCCTCGATCTTAGCCGGCTCCGGCCGTTGCTTACCACATCCTACTCGGTGTCCCAAATATTGTACCTCCGCCATACCCAAATGACATTTGTCTGGTTTCAGGGTCAGCCCGGCCCCCTTTATCCTATCTAATACTACCCCTACGTGTTCTAGGTGCGCTTCCCAGGTATCTCTATGGATGGCGATGTCATCCAGGTAGGCGCATGCATAGTCCTGGAGACCTCCCAGTAATTGGTCCACCATCCGTTGGAAGGTGGCCGGGGCGTTCTTCATCCCGAATGGCATAACCCGGAATTGGTATAGGCCGAACGGGGTGATGAAGGCAGACTTGGGTATGGCATCTTCTGCTAGGGGAATCTGCCAATATCCCTTACATAGGTCAATTGTGGTCAGATACTTCTCTGCAGAGATACGGTCAAGCAGTTCGTCCATCCGTGGGATTGGATAGGTGTCAGAAACTGTTTTGTCGTTGAGTCGCCGGTAATCCACACAGAAGCAGGTTGTCCCGTCCTTCTTTGGTACTAGGACTACCGGCGAGGCCCAAGGACTTTCAGAGTGTTCTATTACCCCTAGCCAAAGCATCTCATCGATTTCCTTCCGCATCCCTTCTCGGACTGCTTCCGGAATACGGTAAGGGGGCTGCCTCAGGGGTGCTTGCCCATTCCATGTAGGAATCTTTAGCGGTTTTACGTGAGTCCCTGAACTTCTGTCGGTAGGACTCTGGGGTTACTGCATAACGGGCCAGGAGTGCTTCTTTAACCCTGGCGTAGCTATGGATCTCCTGTTCTGGTACAGCCCGGAAAGCATCAGAGACTTTGCCTGACAGCTTTCCTGACAATATTGAAACCCATTCTTCCTTAGCTATCTGGTGCAGGTTACATTGTCGCTCAAAATCTGCTAAATAGTTATCAATCTCACAGTCTTTTTCGTCAAAAGCTTTAAAAGCGCTGAACGGAATTTTCTTTGTATCCGCTGTGTTGTACTCACTGTTTGGGGAGTGTGCTGCTGCCTGCTGGACCGCTGCCAGTTTTAATTGTAGCTCTGCGTCTCTTTTTTGTTTAGCCTCCTCTGCTAAAAGGCTCATTACTTTCAGAATAATGTCAGCTGTTGGGTTCGGACCGAACCATGCTAGTTTCTCCCTCATTTCTTTGTTGGCTGGTGATTCCTCCTCCTGAATCACTGGTGTCTCCATCTCTTGTACAGCTGGCATTGCTGCAACCAAGTTCTCTCGGTCTAGCTCCATTAACTCTGCTATAATGACCTGCTTGGTTTTGTTGCTAGCAATCCTTACACGAGCTTCCAGTAGCTCTTTCAGTGTATTTATTTTAAGCAGGGTGTACCAGCCTTCCATTCACTGTTCCCAGTGTCTGCTTGGCATCCTGGTGTAACGGAAGTAGAAGGGAAAATCCCACCGCTGCCAACCAGTTGTAACTGAACTTGAATATTAAATCCCCAGATTTCCGCTGGTATAGAAGGTAATATCCCACATCCCCCAGTAACCAGACGAAACACCGTTCAGGGAGTCAACTGAACTTCTTTTTAATCCCCGCTCCAGTAGTAAACTGCCAACTGTCAACTTTTTTTAAAAAATGTTCTGCAATGCATTACACACACATACCCTTGGTTCTTAAAGTGGTACATACATATTGAACCGAACAGATACAGGCATTTAAACAGCAGGGAGAAGGTTTAACTGAGGGCCCACAGGCAAATACATGAAAAATCCTTCACACTATCTATCTATCTATTCTGCAGAACTGGCCCTCCAGGCTCATATCTGTCTCCAGGGTTTTAAGAAAAAACAGAAGGAGCAGCTGGAGGTAGTGAGACATGGTCATGTTTATGTTACATAAAACTTATATTTTAATTGTAATGTTTTAAAGATTAGCACAGGTACTTTTCTCCACCCATGTATTCAGGTGGAGGATTACATGCCCAGGATGTGGTCTTCAATGTTTTTCTCACTGATCTAGGTTTTCCTGCAGTGGCCACCTTATCTGCATAGGAGTCTGTCTTGATAGAAGACTTTATCTGTAGTGAGGTAGATAAAGACTCCTATCCGAACATCCTCCCAGGCAGATCCTCTCTCTGCTGAGGCTCAAATGTCCACAAACCTACATTCAATTTGTTCTTCAAATAATGATTTTTACATTTATTAAACAAACAAATAAAACAACATTTTAGCAGCATTATAGTGGTCCTTTATACCTGACACATATTTCCACCAAGATTATTGTGTTTCTTTTATTCACATCACATTTAAAAGAAAAGCAGTTTTTTTTAGCGTTTTTTGTTTCAGTATATATGTCAGGACTTGAAATATGTAAGCACATATTCAGTATTTCCCATGAGGGTCTATACATTGTAATAATTGTCTGAGTGCGCAGGGATAATATCACGCCTGACGAATAAGGGCAGCTCACTCCACCTTTGTCTAATCTACTTAATTCCTCTAAATACCTTCATAAAATGCATGAGCACGCACAGCATGTATAAAATGTAATATGGGCCTTGGCGTATCCAGTCTTGCAGTGGCTTGCAAGGATTTCTATGGGATCTTGTGTTTATTACCCTCCATGATCCATGTAATGAGTTCATGTCTATGTGATAGAAAGAACAACATAAGTGGGAGAAAAAAAGTCTCATGCAAGTGTCGAGAACTGTGATTAACCTGCAATTATGACATAAGCTACTGTTTAAATATTTTGTTTTATAGTGTGTGCTAAACATGTAAAAATAAGTAGTATACATTAAATGGATGTATCTCATTTTAAAACAATTGCAAATCTAATGTTATTTTAACAAACAGCATTCTGTGGGGAAAAGTCTGAATAATCTAGAAATGTGAGAACAAACTTGTGTTGAAATTTTACTGTTTGGGACAAAAGCCCAAACATAGGAGTGATTGAGTACACAGTAGGAAGTTATGGCTGGACAAAATATGGACAACTGGCCCATCCAGTCTTTACATTATTTCTTCTTACAAACATTATAATAATTGTACTTAGGAATGTGAAAAATCCAAAACTAATACTGGTGTATACCAGTGGTTCTTGACTCTTGAGGACCAGGAGACCTTATTTACTGGTCCCCAGAGCGAGGAGAGCCTAACACTTTATACAGGGCCTTGCAAAAGTATTCACCCCCCTTGACTTTTTACCTATTTTGTTACATTACAGGCTTAAGTTCATTGTTTTGTTAATCTGAATTTTATGTGATGGATCAGAACACAACAGTCTAAGTTGGTGAAGTGAAATGAGAGAAATATATAAATTATTTTTTAGAAATAGAAAACAGAAAATTGGCATGTGCGTATGTATTCACCCCCTTTGTTATGAAGCCCATAAAAAGCTTTGGTGCAACCAATTACCTTCAGAAGTCACATAATTAGTGAAATGATGTCCACCTGTGCAATCTAAGTGTCACATGATCTGTCATTACATATACACATCTTTTTTGAACGGCCCCAGAGTCTGCAACACCTAAGTAGGAGGCACCACTAACCAAACACTGCCATGAAGACCAAGGAACTCTCCAAATAAGTAAGGGACAATGTTGTTGAGAAGTAAAAGTCAGGGTTAGGTTATAAAAAAAATATCCAAATCTGATGATCCCCAGGAGCCCCATCAAATCTATCATAACCAAATGGAAAGAACATGGCACAACAGCAAACCTGCCAAGAGACGTCCGCCCACCAAAACTCCCGGACCGGGCATGGAGGGCATTAATCAGAGAGGCAGCACAGAGTCCTAAGGTAACCCTGGAGGAGCTGCAGAGTTCCACAGTAGAGGCTGGAGTATCTGTACATAGGACAACAATAAGCCGTACGCTCCCTATAGTTGGGCTTTATGGCAGAGTGGCCAGAAGAAAGCCATTACTTTCAGCAAAAAACAAAATGGCACGTTTTGAGTTTGCGAAAAGGCACGTGGGAGACTACCAAAATGTATGGAGGAAGCTGCTCTGGTTTGGGACTAAAATTGAACTTTTCGGCCATCAATGAAAAAGCTATATCTAGCACAAACCCAACACATCACATCACCCAAAGAACACCATCCCCGCAGTGAAACATGGTGGTGGCAGCATCATGCTGTGGGGATGTTTTTCAGCAGCCGGGACTGGGAAACTGGTCAGAGTTGAGGGAAAGATGGATGGTGCTAAATACAGGGATATTCTTGAGCAAAACCTGTACCACTCTGTGAATGATTTGAGGCTAGGACAGAGGTTCACCTTCCAGCAGGACAATGACCCCAAACACACTGCTAAAGCAACACTTGAGTGGTTTAAGGGGAAACATGTAAATATGTTGGAATGGCCTAGTCAAAGCCCAGATCTCAATACAATAGAAAATCTGTGGTCAGACTTAAAGATTGCTGTTCACAAGCGCAAAATATCCAACTTGAAGGAGCTGGAGCAGTTTCGCAAGGAGGAATAGGCAAAAATCCCAGTGGTAAGATGTGGCAAGCTCATAGAGACTTATCCAAAGCGACCTGGAGCTGTGATTGCCGCAGAAGGTGGCTCTACAAAGTATTGTGTTTAGGGGGGTGAATAGTTATGCACATTTTTCTGTTATTTTGTCCTATTTGTTGTTTGCTTCACAATAAAAAAAAAAAAAAAACATCTTCAAAGTTGTCGGGATGTTCTGTAAATTAAATTATGCAAATCCTCAAACAATCCACATTAATTCCAGGTTGTGAGGCAATAAAACATGAAAAATGCCAAGGGGGGTGAATACTTTTGCAAGGCACTGTACATATACCAATTACATATATATTATAGATGGATTTATAAGCAGCTAAATTGCGCTCTATTCAAATATGTGCAAAACTAGATGAAAATTAGTCACAGGTAGTATCCCCCTGTTAAACATCTGGATCTTATGGCTGATCCCTATAAACCTTGGAAGGTCACCAGTCGGTCCCCAGGCAAAATAAAGTTGGCAAAAACTACTTTAATGTAATTTTAAATTGTTAAAGTGTAACTCTAACACCTGCATCCTACATAGAGTCTGGAATTCCCATTCCTGCACAAGGTTCTAGGTCGTGTGTGCTGTTGATGTTACTACACTTCTGGGTTGTGTAGTCACCATTTGTTGTGTTTAGTCTTGCCATGCCTACTGGGGTTTTCTGCTCTGTCCCCTTGCTTTTGATGTGATAATGATATATGCCTCACCCAATTGCTTGTTGCCTGAAATAAATAGCCTGCTACTGACCTTATAACTTTTACATACTGAAAATCTTCCAGATACAGAAAAAAAAATAGTGGTAACCATTAGCCTTTATTATTATACTAGCGACTTGCCTGGCAAAAATGATGGCAATAAAATTTGAAGCATCCAAGCATTGCAAGCATCCCCCCCCCAACCTGCCTGTCTCGCAATGAGCAAGCCTCTCAAGCGCCTTTGGCGCTCATTGTGAGCCTCTCTCCCCCTCTACCTCTCCCACCTTCTACTTCTCCCCCCCTCTACTTGACGGGAGGCGCTCATTGGGAGACTCTTCCCCTATACTGGCCGTGCAATGAGAGCCTTTAGCGCTCATTGCGAGCCTCTCCCCCTTCTACCTCTCTCCCCTCTACTTGACGGGAAGCACTCACTGCAAGCCTCCCCTCTACTTCCTCTCCCACCGCTGTGTCTCTTCCCCCTCACCCTCCCCTGTGTCCCTTTCCCCAATCTCCCCCCTGTGTCTCTTTCCCTCCTCTCCCTCCCCTGTGTATCTTCCCCTCCCCTGTGTCTCTCCCTCCTCTGTGCCTCTTCCACCCCTCCCTGTGAGGGAGGGAGTGTGTGTGTGTGGAGGAGAGAGGGAGGGAGTGTGTGTGTGTGTGGAGGAGAGAGGGAGAGGTAGTGTGTGTGTGGAGGAGAGAGGGAGTGTGTGTGTGTGTGTGTGTGTAGGAGAGAGGGAGTGTGTGTGTGTGTAGGAGAGAGGGAGTGTGTGTGTGGAGGAGAGAGGGAGTGTGTGTGTGTGTGGAGGAGAGAGGAAGTGTGTGTGTGTGGAGGAGAGAGGGAGTGTGTGTGTGTGGAGGAGAGAGGGAGTGTGTGTGTGTGTGTGGAGGAGAGAGGGAGTGTGTGTGTGTGCGAGGTGTGTGTGTGTGTGTGGAGGGAGTGTGTGTATGTGTGGAGGAGAGAGGGAGTGTGTGTGTGTGGAGAGAGAGACGGAGTGTGTGTGTGTGTGGAGAGAGAGAGGGAGTGTGTGTGTGTGGAGAGAGAGAGAGAGAGTGTGTGTGGAGAGAGAGAGGGTGTGTGTGTGTGTGTGGAGAGAGACAGGGAGTGTGTGTGTGGAGGAGAGAGGGAGTGCGTGTGTGGAGGAGAGAGGGAGTGTGTGTGTGTATGGAGGGGAGGGGAGTATGTGTGGAGGAGAGAGGGAGTGTGTGTGTGGAGGAGAGAGGGAGTGTGTATGTGCATGGAGAGAGGGAGGGAGTGTGTGGAGAGAGGGAGGGAGTGTGTGTATGTGTGGAGGAGAGAGTGAGTGTGTGTGTGTGTGTGTATGGAGGGGAGTGTGTGTGTATGGAGGGGAGTGTGTGTATGTGTGGAGGAGAGAAAGAGTGTGCGTGTGGAGAAAGGGAGGGAGTGTGCGTGTGGAGAGAGGGAGGGAGTGTGCGTGTGGAGAGAGGGAGGGAGTGTGTGTGTGGAGGATAGAGGAAGTGTGTGTGTGTGGAGGATAGAGGGAGTGTGTGTGTAAGGTGGGTGTGTGTGTATATGGAGGGGAGTGTGTGTGGAGGGATGTGTGTGTGGAAGGAGTGCATGTATGTGTGGAGGAGAGAGGGAGTGTGTGTGGAGAGAGAGAGGGAGGGAGTGTGTGTGTGTGTGGAGGATATAGGAAGTGTGTTTGTGTGGAGGAAAGAGGGAGTGTGTGTGTGGAGGAGAGAGGGAGTGTGTGTCTGAGGTGGGAGTGTGTGTATGGAGGTATGGAGGGGAGTATGTGTGTGGAGGGTGTGTGTGTGGAGGGATGTGTGTGGAGGAGAGAGGGAGTGTGTGTGTGGGTGTGTGGAGGAGAGAGGGAGAAAAGGAGAGGAAGAAAAGGAGAGGGAGAAAAGGAGAGGGAGAAAGGGGGGGAGGAGGGAGAAAAGGAGAGGGAGAAAAGGAGAGGGAGAAAAAGAGAGGGAGAAAAGGAGAGTGGGAGAGGGAGAAATGGAGAGGGGGAGAGGGAGAAAAGGAGAGGGGGGAGGGAGAAAAGGAGAGGGGGAGGGAGAAAAGGAGAGGGGAGAGGGAGAAAAGGAGAGGGGGAGAGAGAGAAAAGGAGAGAGAGAGAGAAAGGGAGAGATAGATTGAAGGAGAGAGAGGGAGACAAAGGGATATTGAAGGAGGGAGAGAGATAAGAATGGAGCGTGAAGGAGAGAAAGAGAGAGAGGAGAATGAGAGAGAAGGGGAAAGAGAATGAAGAGTTAGAGAAGGAGGGAGAGGAGAGAGGAGGGATGTGTGAAGGAGAGAGAGAGATAGGAGAGAGATAGAAAAAAGTATAGAGTGAAGGAGGGAGAGAGTGTGAAGGAGAGAGAAAAGGATGAAGAAAAAAAGGTGGAAGAGAGAGATAATGAGGGATGTGAGAAGGAAAGAGTAAAGGAGAGAGGGAAGGAGGGAAAGAGAAACAGAGAGAAAAGGAAAGAGAGATTGAAGGGGAGACAAAGGGAAGGAGGGAGAGAGAATGAAGGAGAGTGAGAAAAGGAGAGCGTGAATGAAAGAGAGAAGAAGGGAGAGGAGAGAAGTAGAGAGAGCGAAGGAAGGAGAGAGAGAAGAAGAGAGGAAAGAGGACAGAGAGGAGAATGGGAATTGGAGAAAGAGAAGGAGAGTGTGAATGAGAGAGATAGGAGAGTGAATAAGAGATAGAGAATGAGGGAGAGGAGAAAGAAGTAGAGAGAGTGAAGGAGAGAGAGAGAGGAGGAGGAGAGAGAATGAGAGTATGAAAATGAACAGAGAGATTGAAGGAGGGAGAGTGAAGGAGAGAGCATGAAGGTGGTAGAGAGAGCGTGACGGAGAGAAAATGAGTGTGAATGAGGGAGAGCGAGAAAAGTAGTGAGAGAGAAGGAAATATATATGTGTGTGTGGGGTAGTCCACTGACAGTTTTGATACTAGATAGTAGATCACGGCCTACTTGAAGTCGGACATGCCTGATATAAATTACATATATTTTATGTGTATATATATATATATATATATATATATATATATGCATTTGGTTTTTAAAATGACAATAATAAAGGTTATGTTTTAAATAGATTTGATCCCTTGGGATACGGATATTGGTTTAGTGTGCCAAATACTAATATATCTACTTCCCAATGGTTACCACTAGTTTATCAGTATATTTTTTTTCTTTTTTCCATATGTTCACCTACGCTACTAGTGGGATTATCCAAATATATCAGTGATTCTCATTAAACCTGTTGGATAAATTCCTTTTGGGTTTTATTTGAGGAGGAATGCCCTTCTTTCCCGTTGCTTTTAATCCACCAGACACAGCTTGGGTTGAGTTCTAGGCCCTGGTTTTGCTGGCATTTTAAAAAATCTGTCAGTGCAAATGCAATTGAATAATTAGCCATGTTCCAAATTTCACAGAGCCATGGGGAACGCTGAGTAGTGTGTCTAACCCATATTAATATCCATCTCTATTTCACCTTTATTGATCCTGCCACTTCCCTCTTACATGATTGTGTCGTTAACATTTTATGTGATGCAATATTAAGAGATATTTTGTACCGTATAAATAGCTGCCTATGAACCCTGCTGATTTCATTAAAATAATAATCATTAGTGCATAGACACTTTTGCTCAATATATAAAAGGAAAGTCAAATCTTCATGATATTTTTACTTCTGTTCGGGGCTTATGTGTATAGATTTAAATTGTATCATCAAAAAGTGAACATTAAATCGAAATATTCAATAGAGAAGAAGAACTGGCTGCTTTTGAGAGAAATAATTACATTTAAATTGCTAATACAAAGTAGATATTGTATGGAAAATATTCATAAAACCCCTGTGGCCTGTAAAGCATTATTCATTATTCCTGAGCTTTTCAAACTTGAGCATGAGCCTTGTGTAAATGATTCCACTTTATAAAGAGTCACATCCAGTGTTCAAATGGGTGGAATAGAAAGGATGATTGACAGCTCAACTTGGCAAACTTCAATGCTAGTTTACCGTCGATAAATGCATCACATATAATAGATGTCAAACTGCGATTCGTCTCCACGCTTGAGACAAATCGCAGATTTACAACTACGATTGCCGCAAATGGGAACGCATGCTCATTGCGTGGCATAAGCCGCAAATGCTCATTGCGGTGTGCGCCGGAGAGAGAGAGGAGGGGGAAGACACAGAGGAGAGGGGGAAGACACAGAGGAGAGGGGGGAGACACAGAGGAGGGAGGGGGAGACACAGGAGGAGGGGGAGACACAGAGGAGAGGGAGAGACACAGGGCAGGGAGAGGAGGGGGAGAGACAGGGGAGGGAGAGGATGGGGGAAGAGACACATGGGAGGTGGGATACACACAGGGGAGGGAAAAGGAGGGGGGAGAGACACAGAGGGAGGAGACACAGGGTAGTGAGAGGAGTAGGGAGAGACACAAAGGAGTGAGAGGAGGGGGGAGAGACACAGGAGAGGGAGAGGAGGGGGAAGAGACACAGGGCAGGGGACACACACACACACAGGGGTGGGAGAGGAGGGGGTAGACACACAGGGGAGGGAGAGAAGGGGGGAGAGACACAGGGGAATGAGAGGGGGAGAGACACAGGGGAGTGAGAGGAGGGGGAAAGAAAAAAGGGGAGTGAGAGGAGGGGGAAGAGACACATGGGAGGAGGGGGGTGACACACAGGGGAGGGAGAGGAGGGGGAACAGACACAAGGGAGGGGGGTAAGAGACAAAGGGGGGAAGAGACACAGGGGAGGGAGAAGGTGGGCAAGAGACACAGGGGAGGGAGAGGTGGGGAAAGACACAGGGGGATAGAGGGGGTAAAAACACAGGGGGAAAGGAGATACAAGGGAGGGAGAGGAGGGGGAAATTAAACACAAGGGAGGAAGTAGACAGAGAGAGAGACTTGCAATGAGCGCCAAAGGCACTCATCGCGAGGGCAGTAAAGTAGAGGGGGAGAGGCTCCCATTGTGAGGCAAACAGCATTGCCAGGATTCACATGTTTTGCTGTCATTTTAGACGGGCAAGTTGCTAGTTTTTAAATAAATAGCAATTATTGATTTGCCTTGTCACGTTATATATAAGAATAATCAAATATAGTATTAAAAGACCACTGTAGATCAAGAAAAAAGGCACTTGTTTGTGAAGTATGAAAAAAAAATCCAATATAACTTCTGAGTAAGCCATTGACATAAAACATTTTTTTGGGAAAATCAGAAATGTAAAATATTTTTTTTATGAGCACAATAATTTGTTTTTGGTTGTTTCATCATTTTCTGAGAGTTGGTTCATGAGGGTGTTTTTATCTGTCAGAGGAGGGAGTGGTGGCAGGGGAGAACATGGAGAAGTCTGTATCAGAAAATGCAAGCATTGCTCTATGGAAAAATGTAAATTCTACTCACACACCCACCAATGTATCATGGAAGACTGATTAGGGAACCTCACAAGTGTTTTAGATTATTAAGAGGAATCCAAAGAGGGAGTATATACCGTGTAAAAAAACAGATTGACAGTTTTGCCACTGATGTGTCAAACAAAGCCTTTAATAAGCTAAAACATTTGTAAGGTTCCTTAATCAGGGCATATGGGAAAAGACCCTTTTTTCTTCCCTGTATGTTACAGCCTATAAGTATGTCTGGGTATATATATATAAATATATATATATATATATATATATATATTCTAGCGACTTTCCCGTCAAAAATTACAGCAATAAAATTTGAAGACTGGCAATGCTGTTTGCCGCAACATGCGAGGCTCTCCCCTCTCTAACTCGCGGGCCTCGCGATGAGCACCTTTGGTGCTCATTGCGAGCCTCTCCCACTGTTTACTTTACGGGCCTTGCAATGAGTGCCCTCGGTGCTTATTGCAAGCCCCGCAATGAGCAGGTTTGTCGCTCATTTTAGGCCTCGGCCAACCCGCCACTTTTATGCCTCGCAATGAGCACCTTCAGCACTCATCGTAAGCCTCTCCCCCCTCTACTTTAAGCGCTCATCGTGCATGCATCTTGCATGCATCGTCCAACTTGCAACTTTCAGGCCTCGCAATGAGCGCCTTCAGCGCTCATTGCGAGCCTCTCCCCACTCTCTCAGCCCTGTGTCTGTTTCCCCCCCTCTCACCCATGTGTCTCTTTCCAACCTCTCAGCCCCTCTCCCTCCCCTGTCTGTTTCTCCTCCCTCATCCTCCTCTGTGCTCTACGGGTGTGAAACCATTTAGAGCTTGGGAAATTGATCAATTTTCCCAAGCCCGAAATGTGTTTCGGATTTACAGGCTTGAAAAAAAATGACGGCTTTAGGGCCGCCATTTTTTTTCTCTCATAGCCATAGTATTTGAATAGCAAATTAGCTTGCAACCTCACCGTGGTGTGTGTGAGGTTGTAAGCTAATTGTGGTCTTTTGGCTGTCCCCAAACGGCTTCCGAGCTTGAAACAAAATTGCGGCCGTTAAAGCTGTAAATGTTTTCAATGTCTTGTGGGCCTCGTGATGAGCGCCAAAGGCCTTATTGCGAGCCTTTCCTCCCCATCTAAGTTGCGTGGAAGCCTCTTCCGACTCCTCTACTTTATGGGCCTTGCAATGAGCGCCTTTGGCGCTCATTGCAGCCTCCATCAAACTCTTAACTTTTGTGCCTTGCAAAGTGTGCCTTCAGCGCTCATTGCGCATACACAGGCTTTTAAAATGTCACATAGCAGGACAGACAAATTGCAATTATGATAACTATTATATTTTTCTCACTATCTATTGTAGAGTCCAGCTAGATTTAGGTTATGTCATAAGGACACTTCCAGGAAGGGGGACCCGCCAAGGTCACAGACCTGCTCTTTCTTGCTATCCCTATTTGAGAAACATTTGCATAAAAATAAAAAAATAAAAATATATTTGAGAATTTTTTTTTTGTAAACAATCGTCCCTCATCTCTATATATCTATATGGCATGGAATGGGTTAAATAGTAATATAAACTAATGCAAGTGAGGTTATGGCCCTTCTGCCTATCACCTGCTACCCCTATGAACCTGTGGATCCCAGAGTAACCCCTAATCATCAGTTTGATTCAGGGCCACCCCGGGATTCCCCTCGCCCATGCGCTATGTGCAGGGGAATCCCCGGGCATTCCCCCTGTCCACACAATATGACCCTGGAGATCTGCATGGCACCTATCATTAACCCCTATTCCTTACTATATCCAAGGGGGTCTCTATAGACCCCTGTGGCATATAAATATAGTCCCCCTGCCACAGAGATCATTACCAGACTCCCATTGCACCTAAAACTACCACCCCCCAAGAAGGTTCATAATGGATCCCCATGCAATGGAGGTCCTTAACATATGCCCCTGGCAACTAAAACTAAACCCCATGCCATGGAGGTCTTAACAATATCACAGAGATTACTTTACCTGTCCTTAGACACCCACAGCTCTTTTATAATTTATAAGAAAGTGGTAAAGTGTTAGATAACTCTAAGAGAGTTATATTACATTTATACATTGAAGGTATATGTAAGGGTACAGTGTGAGACCTCTAAAGGAAATTATGGTTGATGGGGTCACAGCTGTAATTGGCCATAAAAAACAGACAGCAACTGCCAGATTGTGATACAAATGTTTCAGTCTTTACTTCCTCATGATTGGTCAAAACTATTTTTCAAATTGTATACCAGTTTAGCCTGCGTTTGGAGGATGCTAACCCTAAGTTTCAACTGACAGATATTTTGCTAACTTCAAAGTAAGTGTTTAAATGCTTTTTTTGGAATTTTCTCATGCAAATGCTTTCAAAATGTCATACACTACTAATTCTCCTCTATCAGATGCACTCATAATCCAGCTCACTTACATATACCATTAAATGCATCTAGCCCATAGTTTAACCTGCTTCTTCGTGGGACCTTTATTGATTAAGCCCATCTGTTTCATACACAATAGACCATCAAATAACTTAGCGAGACGAGCACTGGGACATCTGAGACATTGTATGGTAAAACTGGCAGAATTCCATCTCTGTGACGCATATTAATTGCAATGCTTAAAATACCCAGATGTTTTATAAAAAAATTCTGAAGCCATGGATACTGCTCTGCATCATTATGAGAGTCAAATCAATTGGAGAATTTATAAAAAAATCATATTCTGCTCTTTTTACTATTTACATTTTTATTTTTTTCATTGTGCAGCTCAAACTTTTAAATCTCTCCAAGGGCCTCATTCAATCGCAAGCCCGCAACTTACGGTATACTGGGCATATGTCTATGGGGTTGGACTTTGCTACTATTAGGGAGCGATTCAATTGAATGAGCCCGCAAGCTGCGGCCCGAAATTTGAAAATGTAACCCATGCACTCGTATGTAAACGAGGATAAGCTGGGGTTACATGATCCGAGCTGTGGCTACAGCGCTCCAGGTGTTAATGAAAATGTCCAAAGAACTCTTTTGGGGACATATGCAAATATGCTACAGGGTTGTAGATTCCCCCTTCACGAGGTTGAAAAGCTCGCCTTGTAGTACGTTTTTGTGATATGCTGCTTCTTTGGTACACACTGCTCACAGTTGTGTCCTAGAATAGTAAATATAAGAGGAGAGGGAAAAAAGCCACATTAAATTCCAAGCTCGTATGTGCAATGTGAGAAGGCTGCGGGCTTCACATCTAGCCGAGTTATAGAGACATTAAATTAGACCATGGTAGGAGTTACGGGCCAGACACAAGTCCGTAAACTATTCTAGCGCTGTCGGATTTGCGGCCGTGCACACAATCAATCAGTCAAACCCGTAGTTACGGGTTTAAACGGAGCCAGTGGTAAAAGAGATCATCAGCATCAAGTCACTGAAACATGGGCGTTAGATTTCAAAGTCTTACGGGCTTCAATTATGAGTTGCTATCGGACCCACATTCCAGAAATGGTGCAATATTGATAAATATTACATGCGAGTTCCATTATATGTATTAACACATTGATTGCCGAGATCAATATAACACAGAATTTAAACATGAAATAAAATATTTTATATTGCCGATTTGCGAGATTCAGAATGTTGTGCTATTTATTTTAATATCTCACATCACTTTTCCTTTACATACCAGTACAGTAGTGTGTGTATATTTGCATTTACAATGCTACGGATTGGACTTTGCCCCTCTAGTGGGCCCTCTCGAGCACTCGTTGGCTTCTTGGCTACATTTGCAGGTTACAGGCTGGAACACCAGTGAATTATTTGCAATTTAATAGCATGATTGGAAGTGTAACAGCTACGGGCTTTACAGATCAAAGGATTTGTGGGAGTGCAGTTACAATTCCCACGTCCGGTAGGGTTTTATCACACCTAACCCGCAAGTCGTTCGCGGGTAGCTTTAGGAGGCCAATTTAATAGCCGTAAGTCTTGCAGGTTAAGTTACGGGCTACTGATTTCAACGTTGAGGGAATTTAATAGGGCTACAAGTGTCTAATTACCTAGTTGTTCTCTCCAGTTACCTGATATATTGATTTTGTCACTAACCACTATCTGCTTATATAGCCAATCAGCAAAGGGTAATAATAGAATGAAACCCTATTTTGATTGGCTGACATTACAACCTATCAGAATAAGTGAAAAAGAGCCCTACTTATATTTAAAGGCTAACCAATCAGAATGAACAGATTTCAATGCATGTTTTCTGATTGGCTAGGCTTTTAACCAATCAGAAGTGGGGAGGGAGCAATTCAAATACTCAATTCTAAGAAGAAGTTCTATGTAGATCAAACATGCAGGAGCCTCTTAGATTGGTTTGCTTTTTCTTAAGCCTTTCTGATGCCACTGTTTTGTAAGTATATTGTTTCTTAAGCATATAATAAATAGTATTGTATACTGCACTGATTCTTTTGCTCTCCTCCCCCTCCCTTTTATATTTTTTTACATTTTGTAATTATTTTTTTATTTATTTGTAATTATTTTTTCTTTAGGGGTAGTGTTATGGACTATGGGGCTCTTATGGGCCTGTATGCTAGTAGTATACCATGGGGACCACAGGGTTGCATTCATTTTAGGATAATGTTTATTTTTGGGATTTCCCACTGCACAGCACAGGGGGTGCGGGAAGGGGATACAATGACCCCTGGGTATTGATGAGGGAAACCGAGGGAATATCCATGCTCATAGGCAGTAGCAGCTCCTTAATTGTGTCTCATTTAAGCAACCATGTCTCAACATCTGACACAATCAAGATATTGGCTCCGGAGCCTGTACCTTTTTTAATTTTTATGCACTTGGAGAGACTTCTGAGTGAATTTCAGCAATCTCGGATATTATTCTGGGAGGCATATAATATTGATATAGAAAATAAATATGACACAGGCACTCTGAGCTGAAGATATTAGGGACATTTCGAGCATTCGAATGGCAATTTGCAGGGGCTAGATTAGCTCCGTAGTGTTTTACGAGCAAACTTCCCTCATTTTTTTATTACCAGAGGCATGAAATAGAGACCTTGGCTACTAATGCATTTGTGGAGACTTAGAAACTTTGCCCTCCTAGTCTAAATTTGATCCTCTGTAAGATATACAAATACGTTTGCCTTTTCCAGGTTTTGGATTTGTAGAACATTTGTAGTATATTGCAACTCTTAGCCAGATTTTAGTGCACTTTTAGCACTTTCTATATAATTGTTTTGTGATGGTTATCCAGTTTGATTGTTTTGTGATGGTTATCCAGTTTGATTAGAAAAATCTTGAAATATAACAACTGACCCATAATTCATAGAAAAATTTTAACGTAATTACTATAGATATCTTTTCTTTCTAAAAATTAAAAAAGTACATTTTCATTCAAGTATACTTATGGATTACATATGTACATAAATGGGATATTTGTCCAAAACACCTTATCTACATCTCAATATTCTTTATACTCTGAATGGGGTTTCACAACATGGAACTCGCATCTGTCTCCTCTGCAGGTTTTAAACTTTACAAAAATTTTCTTTGCATGAGGAACAAACAATGGAATAATTGAAAAATCGAATATTTAATCCCTCTGCAGACGGTTTGTGCAACAACATTAACAGCCTTATTAAATTGCGATTTGGAAAATTTAAAAAGGCTCTATTTAAGCACATAGCATTTTTTTTTTTACAGAAGTTTTTAGTTCGTGAACTTATATACAAAAGCAAGGTCTTCACTAATTAAAAACTTCTGTAAAAAAAATGCTGTGTGCTTAAATAGAGCCCTTTTAAATTTGCAGAATCGCAATTTAATAAGGCTATAAGTCTTCTGACAGATTCTTATTAGGGTTGGTAAGAGCCCCAGCTGATTTATGGAGCTCTATGGATAAATGATTTACATAATTTAAAATGATTTGATGTAACTGTAATTTCCAAATCTGTATTTTCCATATAGTGCTGCAAAGCTGCATTTCCATGTCCTCACCTTTATAACACTCTTTTTCCATATAATAAAATCAACTACACAAATAATATTTAACATTGTAGATTCTTTATGGATTTACATTGAAGATTCAAATTGAAAGCTTCTGAATATTTTAATATCTATAAAATGCCCAAAAAGAATAATATAGGCAGGGGCCCAAATAGCTATATTAATATCGATCATATTAGTCATGTTGATATCTTTGAAGGAAGTGCCAGCTATCCTCTAATAGCCCAATATATTTTTAAACTGTATTTTTTTATTGGCATTCTGAAATTAACTATCATAAAAATTGATTCAATATTACATGTGTGATATGCATTAAAAAATATTTGTCAATATAATATATCATCTTAATTAAAGTATTGGCTGATACATGTTACTCACACTAAAGTCAATGTATATTTAATTTAAAAAAAATCAATGAATGTAATAAACATATAAATCACATTAGTTCAAGGGAAACATGATTAATATTATCACACCAATTTTAACACAAAGCATACATTAAATTTCAAATTGACATAACATAATACACTATATGTTAAACTGCATTAAAATAATTTAATTAATTTTCATTTTGATCAGTATTGTATTTTTAAATATATAATGTGTGTCACACGATTTTAATATATTTTTACGTGGTATTTTCCCATTTATAGAAACAGATAGACATAAAACTAAAATGGAAGATGCAGTGACAGCATAATTACATATATTTTCTAATAAATTAATGTCTGTATTTATTTTACTTTAAAAAATCTGTTCATTATAAAGTGTAACTTGTCAAAACAGTAAATTGTAAATATATAAGTACAGTGGTCCTTTAAGGTGGGGAGCTAATATAAAACTAATATTATACAAATGTCAATGCAAAAATATTTTTTTTAAATGTGTTTCATCTCATCTGCAGATTAATATTGATTCTGCTATAATCACCTTTCCAATCACAGTTCATATTAAATATACTGTGTCAATTTGCATTCATTAGACAAGAAAAGTATTTTGATTTATTTACTGCCCATTAATTCTCTTGTAATGCCAATTACTCGCTTTGAAAAAAAAATCATATATTTTTTTCTAATATCATTAAGAATTATGTTTTATGGAAATGCAATAAAATCTCTGGAAAGCAGTCAGGATATTCACAAATCATTTTATTTTTAGATTAACGCTTAGGATATTACTAATGTTTTTACTATATAACTGTTTCCAATAAATTATTAAATACTATAATTACTCCCATACCAATATCAAAGCTCATATATCCATGACTATATCTCTAGAGAGAACATTTTATGTAGTTATGAAATCACATTAGTACGTTATAGTTTATGCCAATAACCTCATATAAAGAAACTTAATTTACTTTTCTAAATTGCTTTTTCTAGTTCTATGTTCATATCAGATATACCTCTAACTTAAGTCAATGGAAGAAATCTTTCATGCTGTTCAATAACATGAATAAAATATTCCAATCTCTGATCCACTCACTAAATCTCCAACAACTATTCTATTTCTTTAGGTGGGTGTTGCAAATGCGCATGCAATGCCAAGAGGACTTGTAATACATGGGGTAATCATAATATAAATCACATTTATTATTATTTTTTTATTCTTTATTTATAACGCGCCAACAATTTCTGCAGCGCTATACAGGGGTTAGGTACAAGTATAAAAAATTTTCGCACAATGAAAATAATGGAAGACCCTGTTATTGAGCTTTCAATCAGATATACACAATGCTTTCCCTAAGGCACCTAAAAATATTGAAAACTCGCAAACTTGCATTCTAAAGGATGTGCGTGAGGTACAGGAGAGTGAAAGATGCATAGTCAATGAAGAGGCTAAAGATGAAAGGCAAGAGATTTTGAAGGATTTGAGGCAGGAAGATAGTCTGGTGGAGCGAGGTAAGGAGTTCCAAAGAATAGGGGATGCATGAGAAAAGTCTTGAAGATGGGTGATGAGAGAGGAGAGAAGGAGGTCATTATTCTAGAGGCTATGGGAAGCCAGTGGAGTGCCTGACAGAGAGGCGTTGTAGACACTGATCGTTTAGTATGGTAGATGAGTCTAGCTGATGCATTCAAAATGGATTGGAGTGGAGACAGACGAGTGATAGGAAGGCCAGCAAGGAGAGAGTTGCAGTAATCGAGGCGAGATACGATGAGAGAGTTTTTAGTTGTCTTGTGTAAGGTAGTGGCGTATTCTGGATATGTTTTTTAGGTGAAAGTGACAAGGTTTTGTGAGTGATTAAATGTGAGGAATGAGAGAAAGGAAAGGGTCCAGTAGGACCCCAAGACAGCAGGCCTGGGAGGTGGGAGTGATGATAGCATTGTCAACAGTGAGAGATAAGTGAGGGGTGGGAGCTGAGGAAGAGGGTGGAAAGATAAGAAGCTGTGTCTTAAACATGTTGAGTTTGAGTTGATGGGCAGACATCCATGAGGATATGCTCGAGAGGCAATTGGCAACATGAGCTAGCAGAGAGGGGGATAGTTTGGGTGCAGGGATGTAGATTTGGGTGTCATCAGCATATAGATGATACTGAAATTCCAGAGATTTTAGAGGGGCACCAAGGGAGGATGTATAGATGGAGAAAAGGAGGGGGTCTAGGACTGAGTCTTGGGGTACACTGACAGTTAGAAGGTGAGGAGATGAAGAGGCGCCATAGAAGGAGACACCAAATGTTTGATTTTCTAGATAAGATGTGAACCAAGAGAGAGCAGTGTCACGGATGCCAAGAGAGTGGAGAATATGGATAAGAAGAGGATGATCAACTGTGTCAGGCAGCATAGAGATCCAGGAGAATTAGGATAGAGAAATGACCCTTTGATTTGGCGGTGAGCAGGTCATTAGTAACTTTTGTGAGAGCAGTCTCTGTGGAGTGTTGGGGCCGAAAGCCAGACTGGAAGGGATCAAGGAGGGAGTCGGAGGAAATGAATTGTGTAAGGCGATTGTAGACGACACGTTCAAGTAGTTTAGAAGCCAAGGGAAGTAGAGAGATAGGGCGGTAATTAGATGGAGAAGCTGGATCAGATGAAGGTTTCTTAAGAATGAGTGTAATTGTGGCTTGTTTCAAAGGTGATAGAAACTTGCCCATGTCAAAGGAAAGGTTGAATAGATGTGTAAGAGCTGGGCTAAGTGTGGTAGTAAGGGGGGGGGATCAGCTGTGATGGAATAGGATCATGTGGACAAGTTGTGAGATGCGAAGGTTGATAGAAGACTAGCAACTTCATCCTCAGTTACAGGGTTAAAGGAATTTATAATGGCTATAGGTTTGGGAAAGGGTGAAGGCAGGCTGCTGTTTGTTTGTTGAGGAGAAGATGTGATTTGGCCACGTTGAGAGGAGAGTTCATTACGAATATTTAAAATTTTACTTTTAAAGTGTCTAGCAAAATCTTCAGCTGTAAGAGAGGAAGGGGCTGGAGGTGGGGGAGGGCAGAAGAGAGTGTTGAAAGTGGAAAATAAACGTTTGGGGTTGGAGGCCAAATTTGATATTAATGATGAGAAGTAGCTCTGTTTGGCAAGATTGAGGGCATAGTGATAGGAGCATAGGATAAACTTGTAATGGAGGAAGTCCGCTGAGGGGCGAGATTTCCTCCATAATCATTCAGCGCTGCGGGAGCACTTCTGGATGTAGCGTGTGGGTGTAGTGTGCCATGGTTGTAGATGATAGCGAGGGTGTCTGCCTGTGGTTATGGGGGCTAGAGAGTCCAGGGTGGAATTTAGAGTCAAATTGTATTGTGTGGTAGCAATATCGGGGCAAGTGAGGGTAGTGAGAGGACTGAGAAGGAGTTGTAGTAAATTGGAAAGGTGTTGTGAGTTAAGTGCCTGCGGGTTTCAGTTGGTTCTGGTAATTGGGCATGATAAAAGGCAGAGATTGGAAGGAGTTGTGAGGCTGTAGGTTAGGAGATGGTGGTCAGAAAGAGGGAGTGGGGAGATAAGATTCAAGATAGAGCAGTGATTGGTGAAAGGTTGAAAGAGTGTCCATCATGGTGGGTAGGGGATTCTATCCATTGTGAGAGGCCAAGGGAAGAGGTAAGTGCAAGTAGTTTTGTGGCTATAGGGGAAGTGGGAGTGTCAGTGGCAATGTTGAAATCACCAAGAACGAGTGAAGGTAGGTTGGAGGAGAGAAAGTGAGGGGGCCAGGCGGTAAAATGATCCAGAAATTGAGAGGCTGGTCCAGGCGGGCGATACATGACAGCCACTCGCAGAGAGAGATGGGTGAAAAAAGATGGATAGTGTAAATTTCAAAAGAAGAGAACTGAAGAGAGGGAACTGGGGGAATGCAATTGAATGAGCAGCAGGTGGACAGTAATATGAAGAGGGAGGAGATAGTGACTGGAGGAAGGAGAGGAGCTCATGGGAAAAAAGAAGAGGGGAAGAGAGCAGGGAGGGTGAGATGGTGATACAGTTTGAAACATTAATTGGAGAAAGTAAGGAGATCCTGAGAAACAGACAGGAGATGATAAGGGAGAGGGAAGTAAAAGGAAACATTGTTACACTGTGTGTTCTTAAAGGAGTGGTTTGGTGTAATAAGCAGATGTCACTAATTGGACAGGTGCATGTAATTAGTAGGCCTCAATAAATTAAGTGTAAACAGGGGTGGGTGGGTAGAGGGGATTGTAAATGCTGAGAGGGCAGTATGTGTTCTTAAATGCTCCTAAAAACATACAGATGTAGAGAGAGTTATTTAGTGGGGGAAGAAGGAGGCAATAAAAAAGAAAAACAAACACACAGACCTTTTCAGTTAACAACCATTAATAATGACGCTACAATTAGCAGTACAATTACATAACACCAATATGTTTTTATTATATTACATTTGTAATATTGATATCAATGATATGGCTAACTCTCTCCTTCTATCAAAAGAGAAATGAGCAACAAATTAAAACAATACAATATATATATACAGTGGTACCTCGGTTCTCGTCGTCCCCCAAACTTGACTATTTTGGAACTGGACACACCAGGTGGTCTGAGATTTTGGTGCTGATTGCGAGCCTCTTGGTTGTTGTATTTTTTGTTATCAGAGGCACTTTTGCTGTCATTGTAAGGTCGGCGCTAATCTGCTTTTTGCGCTTATTGCAAGGCTGTCCCCTGGTGTAGTTTGTGTGCTATGAGCAGCGTTGGCGCTCGTTGTGAGGGGCCGCAGTGAATGTCTTTTGCGTTTATTGCGATAGTTATTTTTTTGTGTATATTTTTTTTGTGATGCTAATGAAATAAGTAGTACATTAATAAATTAGTATACTTTACCTATTTGTAAGTAATACATGCAGGGAGCATTGTGCTGAAGAGCTGACAATCTGTTTTCATGTTCCTGCAGCATACAATGTTGGTTTGCAGTGTTGTGGAGCTGAGGTGTAAGTGTCAGCAATGTGTGCAGTGTGTAGTGTAAATAGGCTGCGTGCGCAAGGGGAAGCCGTTAGTGTAGCTGGGTACTTCCGCATTCTGTAAGTTAGTGTTGTAAAACGGCGGCAAATATGTATGTTGTACGCAGGTGTGGATGATTTATTGTCCTTGCTAATAGTGTATGTTGTAGGTCGTACAGGTTTTTGTAAAAGCTGTATTTGCTTTGTGGAATTTAGCGGCTTTAGGGGTCGTGTAGTCTCATTTTTGGTTTTTTTGGCTGCCATTTTTTCTCTTGCTTAGGAGATTTTCGAGTGGCTAAACTTTGAAAATTTGACAGAATTGGAGGTTTAAGCAGTGTTGCAGAGGTCCTGGGTGTCCCCCTTTAGTGTGGGTAAGGTTTTTATTTTATTTTTGTGTGTATTTTTGTGTTTTTTAATGTTAGGCGATGTGCGCGGGTTGTCCGTTAAGGTCGTATTTTTGCGAGTCCATAATGAATTTTTTCTAAGTCCCGCGGGTCGTAATTGTTTTTGTGTAAGTCCGCAATTTATTTTGTTCTAAGTCCCGCGGCTGGTCTATTTTTGTGTAAGTCCGCAGTTAGTCATTGCGTGTTTATGTATTTTTTTTCCAGGTCCCGCTTGTGTGGTGGTTTGTAACCGGTTGTAAGGCGCCGTAGAGCCTCCACCTCTGCAAATGCGGCCCCTCGCTTTGCGAGGGTCCGCATTTGTGGGCTGCAATGAGGGCTGCAAATGCGTCCCCTCGCTGTGTGAGCCCGCAAGCGTTAGCAACAACCCACTTGCTGACAACTATATATGTGATATAAAACTCAATACTCAATACTCCAACTATACTTATTTATGCTACTATGGTTCTCATATATCTAAAATAAAAAATCATAAGACCATAAGAAGTAAGGGTATATACAAATTTGATACAGTGATAAAAACATATATAAGAGTGCATTGAACCACCCCTATCCATGCACTTAAGCCAGAAAAAAAGCCTCTATAAAAACAGTGAAGGGACACAGCCTTTTTCACCGGTTTCACAAGGCTCTTGTATGAGCCTTGAGAAAGCCTTGAGAAAGCTTGCAAATAGCCAGCGAAACCGGTCGGCTAAATTGATTTTAAGAGACATTGAGGACCACCTTACTCTTTGGAAGGATGCACATTGGCCTGGGTTAAGGTAAGAGACCTCTCTAGAAGGAGCTATAATCCATGGTGGACTCCCTCTGTGAAAAGGGTACTGAGTATTGAGTTTTATACTCACTATGGGCTTTTGATGTTTTTTATTTCCCCTGATTACCTCGAAAAGCTATTAAAGTTTTTTTCATTTTTCTTAATTAGGTGTTAAGCCCCAAATATTTTGTTTTTTTGTTATGTATATATATATATATATATATATATATATATATATATATATATATATATAATTTTTTTTATTTATTCCATTACACTGTTTTAAAAAGCTTTAAAGAATGGAGCCTAGGTGCATGGTTTCAATGACAGCTGCAATACAGCAATGTCCTAAATATAAAAGCAAAGCACGCTTGCAATTTATTTTCCCATAAAATACAGTAATTTAGGCACCCCATCAACAGGCTAGAATTACTTTAGGAACAGTTTTTCTTAATAGCCTTTTTGTGAGACACTAAAATTTCTCTCCTAGTCAGCATGACTTTTTGCCCACAAAATATGGCTAAATACTGAAGTAAAATTAAGAACACAACTGTCTCACTCACATAAACAACAGCTCTTGTCAAGCTTTCTCTAGAAAAATACTGATGGACTAAATAGGTTTTATTTATTAGTATTGTGCTGACTGCTCAATGCAGGACACAGTAGCAACATCCAAATCTGTAAGAAAACGTATTTATTTATTTGGAATTATGCATTATTAAAACGCTCAGGTAGGCAAAGTGGTTTCTATTTTCAGAATGAAGACAGGGCTTGTTGGCATGATATTCAATAATTTATCAATGCTGCTCTACATCAGTAAATGCCCAGTGTGAGTGCCAGATAAAGGGCTAGGAGTATCTAGTTCACAACTTGCTAGTTCAAGAAATAAAAAGTGAACAACAGAGTAATCTGTAAAAAAAAAATACATCATATGCTTTGTGCGCTGGGGTCTTCTCCATCTTGTCCATGTGACTCATATTTTTGTCTGGAAGCCACTGAATCTACCTGGAGGCTGTTTATTTAGTTACTACAGGGCCAAGTCGCATTTTTCTGACCACTGCCTACTTTTAACGTCAGCAGCTCATAGCCATTGTAATATGGCACATGTCCTGAGCTGGCTTTGTGGGTATATAAGGTGATATGTAGGAATTCAGCAAATGCATCACTGTCATGGGTAAAACGTGCAATTTATCCAACTTAAAAAACAGAGCAGTTTGTGACCTGTTCATGTGCTGCTATGGTACGGAGCACTACATGCCATAAATGTCGGGGGTGAACATCTGCTGTGAATGTATGTGATGGCCGACCGACACGCTACAGTTGAGCAACTCACCTTCCAAACAAAACAGGGGTCTACCAGACGTGTGTCTCTACAGTGAATCCTGTTTTTGCATAGGGCTCCGAAGGAAATGACTGGTCACTGCATCCATGCTGACGAGGGTTCATCATCAGAAACGTCTTCAGTTTGTACCTCAGTAGTGAAATGAGACCTTTTCTGATTGGCAAAGGGTTGCCTTTTCTGAGGAGTCAAATTTTCTGCTCCATTGACTGCACGGATGTTGGTGTGTCAGACGTGAACAAATACTCTGCAACCATTGTTGGAAAAACACAAGCTGGTGGTGGCAGCTTTATGGTCTAGGGAATGTTTTCTTGGCATTGTCTGGGTTTATTCATACTTCTGGAAGGTACTTTAAACCAATTGGGTTATCTATCCATCCTTGCAGATAAAGTACACCCATACATGCTGACTGTGTTCCTTGGGGTGTATGGGATCTTCAAGCAGAACAATGCAACATGTTGTACGGGCAGAATTGTCTGGGAGTGGTTGGAGGAGCACGACAAAGACTGGCAGGTACTTCTCTGGCCTCCAGTTTCCCCAGATTTGAACCCCATTGAGCATCTGTGGGACCACCTCAATGGCCATGTTAACTGTATGGATCCTCCACCATGCACTCTTCAGCAGCTGTCGGATGGACCTCAGTCTAAATGGCTCCAGATACCAATGCCAACATTCCAGCATCTTATTGACTCACTACTACACCGTCTAGCTTCTGTCTGTACGGTCACAACGGTTATTCAGGATGTTAGCTGGTGGTCAAAATAATGGGACCATATATAACTATATAACTTGTCTTCCCTTATACCTGTGCTATTTGCATGAGTCACCATGCTCCACTTGAGGGCATTAGTAATGTGAATGTTTTATTTCTTGTTACCTGATTTTCATAATGATTAATTAACCAGATGCAAGGAATGTCTAAATCATAAGTCCTAAATAATTAAAGAGTTGGCAAACAATCAATGGCTTCCAGACAAACAATATGAATCAAAAGACAGGAGGGAGTTGAAGACAAACCCAGCATGTCATGTAGGGTAAGATTCCTTATGAAAAAACAGCTTTTTTTCCTTTGGTTTCTTCAGAATTACTATTTCCCAAGAGAAAAAGGCTGATGTTTACTATTATTATTTTTTATTATTATTATTATTTGTATTATTTTTAGTGAAAACCATATATGATAACGTTTTGACTATTTTACATGATGTGGAGGACATTACACATGAGTTCAGAGTGCATTAACATTCAGTACATTTTTGGATTAGAATCAAGCATAAGACCAGAAATAGAAAATTAAAAAATTAATTGTATGAGCGACTATAAAAAGCATGTTTCTAGATTTTTTATAATACATATTTCCATAGTTGCTAATGTATATTACTTTATCTGTACATAATTTGTTGTAGGATATTGTACTTTTTTTTATTCTAAGCAGTCAGAGCCAGTGGCTTTTTTTATACCACAAGAAAAAAAAATCATAAACTGTAATTAAACTGACCAAAGAACATCTACTAAATTATAGTCTAGACAGAAGAGGTTTATTTCCACAATCATATTTATTCTTTTACATAATGCCAGCATCATTTCCCATGGTATCTAAATACCTACAACCTTAAACTTCTTGGTGAAATTATAGATTTGGGCTGGAGAATGAAGGTGCCATATAGGGAATACATTATAGAAGCTATTACAAATTTTATAGAGAGATTTATTACATATATTGTATAATTACTGAGCAAGTTCAAATCATTAAAAGTACACTGCAGTTTGGGAAAGTTCATGTGTTTGTGAAGTAATAATCTAAAAACATTAACAGTGGTGCAAACTATGAGTATAAAAGTATTTTTTTGAGAATATTTTAAATTTAAAAGGCTTTGTCATGTGCAAAACATGCAAGTTACACGTAGTCTGTGAATTAATTAATTAGCGCCAATAAGTAATATTTGCCGATCCTCACAATCAGGCAATCTAGCACTCTATAAAATGCATTAGAGCATCTATTTTAGTCCATGCGGGTTTCATGATATGTTTTAACCCCTTGAGTCCCAGGAGCGATGTTACTCAAAAATAAAAATGTAAACTAATATTTTTTAATTGCATATTTGTGGGTTTGAGACTGTTGTACAATTAATTCTAATGTTCTCCATGCCTTCCTATGATTTCAAAGTACACTATTGTGTGTTCAATACCTGCTACAGCTCTAATAAGTGTTTGGAAAGCCCTTGCAAGTCCTTTTTAATACAATATTGTTGACAGAATCTGATACTTTTTTCAGTTGGTTAGACTTTATTTGCTAGCTAGTGCTACGGGTCTTAAAGAATATCGATTTTGTGTAACTTTAGTTAATGCTCATAATATTCGAGCTGTGCTGAAACCAATGGAGTTCTAAGTGTGTAGGGAGAAGCAATAAGATAGAAGGGAAAAGAGAAGGGATGAGAGAGAGGCAAACATTTGGGGAAATCTGTTACTCGTTATCGCAATGTACCCCCCAGCACTTAGAGGTCTCCCTACTTATAGAATATTTTACTTTAACGTAAGATATTTGTTACATTTCTGGAAGACACTGCTCTCTAAATATTCCTTCCCTGAGATAGCAGACAGCCTTGGTTTATTTCTATGTTGCTAACACACTACAGTGGTCCTTTAAAGAGAGATGGAATTAATGAATTAATGCTGCTGTATATTATTAAACACAGAAATTGCTGCATATTTCACTATAATTCATTGTCATTCAGCATTCCTCCCACCAAGGCATGAAGAGGGGCTGTGTCTGCAGGTTGTGGAAGGACCAGAAATCACAATACTCTAGGTTTTTACTTTAGTTTCACCATATATAATATTCCCGAAGGTAAAAAAGCAGATGTTTGCACATACTAGTGAAGAGTATATAGAAGCAGTTAATTTTTTACTCTTCTACATAGTATTACTTCCATTAATACAATAGAATGTATATACCTATTTACCTTCTGGTTTCATTTTCACGAGGGTGTGTCCTTTTAAACTAAGGAGATTTCCGTTAGTACTAATGAAAGCACTATCAATTTTAACTGACATGTTCCCATTATGGACACAGAAGTCTTCTATGTATTCAAGGTCTTCTCCCACTCCAGGGAAGAGATTGGCAAAAAACAGTGGCGGCTGGTGAACTTTTAAGTTGGTAGGGCAGAAGATTCAAGAACTCCTCCCCACTGGCCCCTCTTAATACCCGTCTACCCCTTCCCTAAACTGACTCTGTTACTCCATATGAGCCTGGGGGAATCCCCAGGATTCCCCTTTAAACCATTGTTTACAGCAGGACCGCCTGGGCACATCCAAAAAATACCACAGGGATCCCCACTAGATGAATGAGGCCTGAGGGGCCCATAGATCTCTTCAGCGATCAGCACTAGGCATGTGTGGCCCAAGGAGACAGCCAGCAGGGCCCAAAGGACCAGGGTGGCCCCTTAGGAACAATTTAGCCTATTATACCTGGATAAAAATGTTGGACCCATTAACCCCATTGGGGTTCTTTTATAATTGATCACAACACCCTTGTCCTTCAATCTTTCTTGATTGAAGCCATAGTTCCTCTCGACGGCCTGGTTAAATGAGCCTTAGCCTAAAAAATAATAAAATTATTCTAACTGAGCTTCTCAGCGCCCCTGCTGTATAAACATTTTTTCCAAGTGCCTCGCCTTATACACTAATTTTTACAGTTTTCGATTAACCAAAATCATATTTTGCCAATCAGAATAGCGTATTTTGAATAGTTTCCATCCCTTGTATAATTGTTTAATGAGTTAGCCAATCAGAATGCTTGGATTTCAATCAAGCATTTGAAGTGACAGATGTAAAAAAAAAAATCTCTTGAATCAAATCAAATCATGAAAATAGATGCATATATATTACATTATCGGAAAGGGTAAGAGGCCAGCTCAAATACTGAATAAAGAAAGAAAAATTGGAAATGTGTTTAATGGTAAAACAATCCATATTTTGAGAGGGCGACTGCCCAATTGACCAAATGCACCAGCTGCCCCTTGCATAAACTAATATGGTAGAATCCACAGCAGCATAATTGCAAGGTAATAAATTAGATGCTTTATGATTTGTTTACACTCTAAATACATTTTGCCTCTTTTTAAGTGAGGCTCTTTAAAACAGTATACTATATTTTATATATGACTAAAACAGTCCTTTTTTAAAATGATCACTGTGGTCAGGTGTGTTCTATATGGTCTTTTGTTTAATTAAACATGATGATGGCAAAGTGTTACTAGAAATAAAAATAATAAACTAAACACAACCTTTACATTTTACATGCAGTGTTTCTATTGGTTAGTACACAGTGCCTATGTAAGCTCCTCTAGAGGTGTGGAAACCATTTTCTTTTAATAAAATAAATCTGTATGTGCAGAGAATGAATAATTGCAATGTCTGTTTCTGCTATAAACAGTATGTCTTAGATTATAAAAAGTAAAAAACAGGGAAACTTCCATATACCTTTAATGTAAACGTTGTGAAACTTGCGTAGTTTGACAGTTACCTTTTCATGAGATTTTAAAGGTGCATAGAATGCCATTTTTTCTATCATGCATTTCAAAGAGCATGTTCTAAACATGGGCGGAGCTACCGCTGGTGCATCCGGTGCAGTGCACTGGGTCCCTTCATCTCCTGGGGGCCCCAGTGCATGCTGCATTGATTTATAAATTAGAGAGGAGAGAGGGGGAGAGAGAAAGAGAGGGGAAGAGAGAAGAAGAGAGAGGGGAGGAAGGGGGGGAGAGAAGGAGAGTTAGGGGAGAGAAAAAAGGGAGAGAGATGGAGAGGTGAGAGAGGGAGAAGGGAGTTGGAGTGGCTACACTTCAGAAATTACCATATATATATATATATATATATATATATATATATATTTATTTATATTAATTTATTTGTATATTATTATTGGCACCAGAGTGGGGCACGGTGGGGTCACAAATTTATTTTTTTTGCACTGGGCCCTCCAATCACTAGTTCCACCACTGGTTCTAAACATTATTAGAGTGTCTTTTTTTATTAAGAAATATTCTGTAAAATGTTTTAAAGGTATTGAAAACTAACAGGACCTACCTCTATGTGAGCAGAGTGTGAGCATGACTCCATATGTCAATGGCAGATACTTATGATGCATACAGCTATATTGTTGCATATGGGCTGATTGGAACAAGCCCCCGAAGATAGTTATACATTCAAAGCAGTTTATTCTGCAGTTTATTCTGCTCCAAACACACTCTACAACATTATCAAATGTCCTCTTTGGGATGCAACAACAACAACAAAAAATGCCTTCAATGACCCTTTAAGTTAAATTTTTCTTACTGACACATAAAATGCTGAGTTAATTTGGACAAAAGTTCAAGAGCCAGTGAAACTGGGGAAACAAGAGGTCACACCACCCTGAAGCAGAGCAGTGTTGGGCCGGGTCAGTACTTGGATGGGAGACCACCTTGGAATACGAAGAGCTGTATGCTGTGGCCCACTGGCAAAGGAACTGGCAACCCACTCCAATATCTCTGCCATGAAAACCAAGTGGATCAGCATGACCATGGGCATAAAGATGTACCTAGTGTGCTACAGTCCATTAGGTCACAGAGAGTCGGAAACAACTAAACAAAGCAAAAAAAGTATAAGTACTTCTTCTCAACTGAATGTTATTTTTTTTTAATAATTTGCCTACGGTAAACAAACACTGAAAATAAACATTTTCACTGTAACTTACAACTTAAACGTTTACAGTTCCTGACAAATATATTTTCAGAGAGACAAAATGCAAACATAAGGAACCATGAATATTAATCGTCTTTTTACTTTTTTTTTTCATCTTAATTCTATAAAGATTTCTGGAAAAAAAATGTATAGCTGCTCACTACAACAGCATTGAATACTCTTTTCTTCTTTCCCCCTATTAAAGTTAGTCAGAAGTTATGAACTAATTACACCGGAACTGTAGGTGAGAAAAGAATAGAACATCAAAATATCCATTTTCATTAATATCTTGCAAATACAAAAAAGAATAACAAAAACTCACATTTCAAAGTGAAACAAAAACAAAGAACAAAAAGCAATAAAAAGAAAAACAAATGCAAGGGATTAAAGAAAAAGTTGGCATCCTCTAAAAAGCATTAAGCTGTAATACTCATGGTAAGAAGACATTTAACAGCTTCTTTTTACTTCCAATTCCATAGCTCAGATCCCAGTCAAGGTTCAGGCCATCCCAGTCTCCCGCTCCCAACCAACCAAGGTATTGAGGTATTCCATGGCAATTCTATGTGAAGGATATACTATCTGGGGTAGCTAACCAGGGCTCCCATAATTGTAAAAAGAGGGAGACAGTGTATTTTATAATGTGTGTCAGTCTTTCATTGATAAGTATATAGTTAATCTTATTGATGACAACCAATGGCTATAGTATTTTTAGTCACTAACATGATCAGTTGGAACAGTTTGTTTTGAGGAGCGCTTAAAATAATGTTGTGAATGCTTAGAAGGCAAGATTCAATTGAGGAATGTCACGTGGTATTAAATAATCTAGATGTAAGTTGAATTGTTTTTTCCACACCTCCTGGACAATTGGGCATGTCCACCATGTATGCAAAAAACTGCCCTCTGAGTGACATCCTCTAAAACAGGCCTTACTTCCCTGATTTGTAATTTATTTATTTTTTAGCTGGATGAAGTATGCTATATGCAAAGTTGTTATATGTCTCGAGAAGGCTGTAACTCATGAACCCTTTTGAAAGATTGGAGCATGCTTCGGTCCATTTACTAGATTCCCATACCTGTCCTAAATCTCTCTCCCATGAACTAAGTTGATCTAATTTGGATGAGATCCACCAGTGGCTGAGCATGAGTTTTGTAAGCTGGGGGAAGAAAATATTGAAGTGAGAGGTGAGGTATGATGGACCAGTTGACCCCTGGAGTTTGCCCCTACCCAAGTTTTCAGAGTTAGGTTAGTCATTGGATTGGAAAAGTTGAGTTTGTTAGAGTTTAAATATGGGGACCAAATTATCATATCTCAAGCATTAGGACCCATTTGTGAGTTTTTCAAAAATGTCTAAATTGGCTGGTGTTTTACTGAATGGGCCAAAGGTAAGAATGCTAATTGAGCTGCTCTGTAACAAAGCATCAAGTTGAGATATGATAGGCCTCCCCTGGTTCTATGCCTGTACATAACTTTCCTAGTAATTCTAGGTGGCCTATTCCTCCAGATGAACCGGAATATCCTTATCCACTGGGATTGTTAAGGTTCTGCATAGGTATAAAATACGAGGGAGAATGTTCATTTTGACCGAAGCAATACGGTCAGTCCACAAAATATTCAGCTTAGACCACCCATGGTGGACATTAGGGCATCTATCGAAGATTCAGGATCTGTTAATGAACATAGAAGATCGATTAGGGAACATTGAAAGTGGTTAAGACCCACCTTAAGTCCCTCAATCTTTGGGTTAGAGCGCATGGCCTGAGCTAAAGGCTCTATAGCTAGCACAAATAACAGAGGGGAGACAGGACACCCTGTCTAGTGTCTGTTTGGATGGGGATAGTCAATTTTTGTGAGCCAGGTAATTTCAAATTGGCTAGGGGTAAGTTGTAATAAATTCTTGATAAATTTATGAAGCAATCCTTAAATCCAAACCTAGCCAGAACTGCGTAGAGATAAGGCCATTCAATTGAATCAAATACCTTTTTAATGTCAAGTGCAAGGATGAACATTTGTGTTTTGGAGTTTCTGGCTAGGTGTAGGATGTTCAGGACCCTCCTGATATTGTCCCCCATTTGTCCGTAGGGTATGAAGCCAGATTAGGGAGAAACCTGGAGATCCTATTGGCCAGAATTTTAGCCAGATTTTTAACGTCACCGTTCATTATTGAAATTGGATGATAATTGTTATCTTCTAAAGGATCTCTACCCTCCTTGGGAAATAAAACTAGATCTGCCTGGTTAATCTCTGGAGGCATGGGGTCACCCCTTAAAATTCCATTAATAAGTGCACAAAGGTGCGGTGTAAGGATTTCAAGAAATTTCTTGTAATATGAGTTTGTGAACTCATCTGGAACGTATCTGCTTTAAGCCCAGAGATTGTTTCCTTTATTTCCTTGTGAGTGATGCCTTTATTGAGAGTCTGTAAACTTACGGGAGAAATAGAGGGAAGATCTACTGTGTTTAATTATGACTGAAGTGCAAGTTCAGAGGATTTCATTTGCAAGGAATATACCTTTTGATAGAAGTTATAAGAAGTTCTTTTTGACGGGTCTGTCTCCTGTGGTTTGATGCAAATGTAATACTGATGCCTCTGATGTATGCTTTATGAGTCACCCAGAGCCACCCAACTCCTACGTTTTGTGAGGAATTGATGGCAAAATATGTTTTTAGATCATCAGTAATTTGTGCTACGTAGGCGTGTTTAGATAGCAGAAGATCATAAATTTTCGAAGAGTATGGCAAAGCCTGAATAGGACCCAAATTAAATTTTACTTGGACGGCCACATGATCAGACCATGGATAAGGGATAATTTTGGCCTCTGAAGAGTTGTCAAAAAGTGGGGAACTTATAAAAATTGTGTCAATGCGAGAATATGAGCCATGGGTTGGGGAATAATACATAAACACCCTGCTCCCTGGGTGGTGATCCCTCCAAGGGTCAACCAGGTCCAAACTATGTAAAAGTCTATTGATCTAATTTAGTTTATTTGAAAAGCGGTTATTTGTCAGGTTCTTAGATCTGCCCAGATCAGAATTAAATGTTAGATGAAAGTCTCCTCCAATTACTAATGTCCCTAAGTCCTGGCTTTCTAAAAATCTTAGTGTCTTAACTAACTGTGGGGAGAGGTTGTGGGAGAATAAATTCTAATTAATGAGAGTTTAGATCCAGAAGAGGATTGCTGTCCCCGCTTTCTTAGAGGGGTAGCTAGTATAAAAAAAAGTCGGATACTCTTTGTGCAGAAATGTGGGGATATTGCCATGGGAGAAGTGTGTTTCTTGGAGGAACAATACTGAAGGCTTGAAAGCTTTATAATGAATGAATGCTTTCCTCCTCTTGAACTAAGAATTGAAACCTTTGACGTTATGGGTTATAAATGTAAAATCTAGGTCTGTCATTGTGTATTTTGGAGTGGTGAGATAGTGTAGACTACTCTCTTACCTCCACCCAAGGCTAGCAGGGAGAGAAGACGGATCCGGTACCTGTCCATTTTAGAGCGGAGTCTCCAAGCGGATGGAATCAGGAATCTGAGAGGAATTTTGCAATAAAAAGAGAATAATAATATAAAAAAAGATGGATTAACAGTACATCATACAAAAACATTACTTTAAATTGAACATAACACAACCTCCTAGACAATACTTTAGCATTGGTAAAGTCAGGGGAGGTAAATGGACTAACCGTTTCCTACCGAGTCCCCTGAGAGGAGGGGTATACTAGAAAAAAACTACCTATTTAGGGAATACTCCCTACACTGGGTTTTTGAAAATTCTGCAGGGGTAGCTATAAGCCGGCTAGGATTAAGCCATTTTTTGAGGTATTCAACTATCCTTGGAATTTGTCTATACTCACTAAGTCAGTAATATATACAACACTTTAAAAAAATAATCCTATTTGCGTTTATACATATGACTGGGGACCTGCCAGCCAAAGTAACCCTTGTGAAGATTAATAGCTTCTGTACTTATTTTGCAATCTCTTTCTATGGTCCTGTTAACCTAAGTTTAGCTTTCCCTATAGTACTAATTGGATTTTTTATTTTCTCTGATTTGTAAACTAGCCTTTTCTAATCTAGGGGTTGCAGTTTCCCTAGCTCTACCCTTAGCGGGAATCTTTAAAAGCTAAACCATAGGGATGTTTACCCATGTTGGAAAAAGTATATTGTTCCCTTATTATTTCCCCTATAAGCTATTAGTTAGGAAGATCAAATAAAAGATACTATTCCAGTTAGGAGGAGCAAGTGGTGATATTAACCCTAGTGGGAGGTCTGCAGCTAGGTTACTCCTTTAAAATTGGGGAATGATACCTTCAGGCTGGTCAATTCGGCCCTGTGGTTATATGGGGTTAGTAGGGATATGTGAGGATCTATTGGTCTGGATACTACATTTACCTGATATGAGTACCAATATAAACGGAGAAGTTCCATTTTTCAGCATGATAGAGAAAATGAATAAGGGAGAAAACATGTCAATAACAGTTATTCAAATTGCATAGTTCAGTATAGCCTCTATAGCTCGCAGGTCCTGTCAGTCTGTGAGCACTAAAGACGGACCGTCACCCAGGTCCCTGAGTTGATAAGGGGGATGGTTCTGAAGTGCGTAGCTGCGGTTCTGTGGGCAAGGATGGATACTGTGCTTTCCTGCTTTTAGACGCTACTATCTATTACTTACTCAAGGTAGTGTTATTTGAAGGGCTTTGTATCTCTGCTATTTCTTCCTCAGGAAGGAAGCCTAGTCCTTTTTAATAATTCTAGGCACTCTTCTAGTGATTGCGTAGAGTATTGAGATCCTCTGAAATGAAACGCTATTTGGCAAGTGTGCTTGGAGATAAGTCTGCATACATTTGAAGTGAAGCTTTATCAGGACCTGATATTGTTATCATCTTCCTAGTAGTTGACAGGATCAAGTCTCTAGTTTGTTGCTTATGAAATCCTTCGTAAACTCTTGATTCTTTGCTCCCCCAAGGCTCTGTGAGCTCGTTCAAGCACCCAGGTATGATCTGGACGTACAAATAGAATGTTATTTATCGTTGCTATGAGGTATTGGGTGATATCAAGTACAGTTTTGGGTATGCCACGGATCTTGATATTATGGCTCCTTGAGCGGTTCTCAAGATCCTCTACCTTGTCTTCAAGAAAAGCAATGCATGATGTATTCTGAGAGATCTCCATACGGTCTCTGTCCTGGGCCTCTATTACTTGGTCCGAGGTCTCCTCCAGGTGGTGTATGCGCTAGCGAAGCTCAGACATTTCCTTTCTTAGAGCCGTCCCAGCTTTATAGAGATGGGATGAAGCAGAGCTTTAATCTTAGCCAAAGTGTGGTTTGTCAGAACTACATTTTGTTGTGCGGTGGCCATAGTGCCCTCAGTTTCCGAGAGATCTAACTGACCTGATCCAGGTTCTTGGGATGCGGAGGCACTGGTTTCTGGGTGTTTGAGATAATCAGAAATATTTTCAGATGATACGCTCTTTTTTGATTTGCCCATCTTACAGATTGTCAGTCTGTTGTGCTGCCTAGAGACCGTTATTAGAGTGCAGGGAAGTCTTAGAGTGGTTTTACATCCTGAAGGTTAACATAAGAGCAGTTGTTGAAGGAGAGGCAAAGTTGACTTGTATTTTAGCAGCATTAACTGTGAGGCTAGGAGTACACTTGAGTCTTCCAAAGTTCTCAGGTGAGGTTTTCCCACATTGTCTGGGCACTCTGTTCTTTAGAGCAGGGTGGGCTACTGTTTGTCCTTCTATTTTGTAACAGTGTCTCAAGCTGTGCTCTGAGAAAATATGAATCCAGTATGGGTTAATATGCAGTACAGATCGAAGGAATTCTGAAGACTGGCTGAGTTATTAAAGCTAAAAGCTAGCATCTCTTTGTTGAATTTCTATAAGTGATAATTCTATCTGGTATCTATGGAATTCTAGCTTTATAGCTTGGCCACTAGGAGGTGGCGGAGCTCTTCTAAAGATGATTATTGCAGGCAAAGAAACATACGTTCACAGGACAGCTCTATCAAGTTTGTTTTGCAATCTTGTGCAAGTATATCTGAGCAGCACCCTGCTCCACTCTGTCACCAGGCAGGGAAGAGAGCAAGCTTTTAACCCTTAGTATGGGGTTTGTCAGTAATGGTTCCTGCTCCACAGAAAAATACCCTCCCATGCAGATAGAGTTTTAAAAGAGTGCATGCAGACTTGTTGGGCAATCCTTGGGTCAATCCCCCCTTCTATAGAGGGGATGTCTCAGTTCAGTTTCCTTTTCTCATTTTTTATTTAATACTCTGAGCCTCTTTGCTGGGTTGTGTTTGCGGCCTCTGTGCTCCCTAATCTGCCCCTCTAGTACACACTGATAGGCCTGCTCTTATAGTCTCTTCGGTGGAAAGGCTTTAAGAGTGCAGCCTCTGATGCAACTTCCACTGGGACTTGGCTCCCTCAGCCCGCGCTGAGGCTAAGCTGCTCCCTCCCTCCTCGGCTAGAGCCTGCCTAGTGTGGGCCAAGAAGAACCGGTCTTCAGAGAGAATACTTTGATAGGACTCACCCCTCCTCAGATTGAAGCCGTCAGGTAGGTGCCGATCAGGAGATGTGGCAGGTCTCCACAGGCTTCGGCACTTTCGCTCCCACCTCAGCAGAAGCACCACATTCTGCGCTCCTCCACAGCACCTCACACCTCTAGGACCAGTCGGGTCTCTGAGTGCAACCTCCTCGCCGGCCCTCCATATTTTGTAGCACTGTACATAAGATAAGTTCCAGGCAAAGGTAAATACAAATCAAAACATAACAAAGCAAGGAGGGCCCTGTCTTTGAGCCTCAAATCCACCTCAATGCCTAACTGTGTTATTCTCAGCTCCAGGAGTAAGGAGATCATGTGGGAGGCTCAGGGTAGTGTTGGCTGAGAGAAAGGCAGGCCGGATCTTCTGTGCTGCTTAGGCCTCTGCCTTAGGCCTCAGGGTCCGGTACCCCCGATCTTGAGATAGTGGTATAGAAATGCTCTGGGGGGTCTCAGGAATCTATCTGGATACGATATGTATCAATTAGAGTGCAGATTTCCTGCATTTTTGGAAGATTTAGAGCCAAAAGATGCAGAGCTCCTGCCTCGTGCGTCTGGTCAGGCTTGTTGCTGGCCACGCCCTTCTTGAATTTTCATTTTAGCAGTCAGTCTTCATGATCTACCTACAAACCAAGGTTCACAATTGTTGTTAATTGCTGAGGTACATTATATTGAGAGCAAGCCAACGGCAAAAAAATAAAATCTACTGTTACTCTATAGCAGTGCTTCAGAAAACAAATTTATTAGTGGAACCTCTTTTTTAGGCTACAAAAAGAACTGATATAATTTTACACCCTCAAAAACTCTCCAAGTGACATAATAATTTAAATTTGCACTCTACTGTCCAAACATATTCCAACTGAAGCTACCAAAATTTCACCATCATTCTCCCAGGATCTCACAATCCCTCTCCAGGGGTCTCTGCAATAATTGACAATAATCACTCATGCAAATGAGATATCAGACTATGCTTGGTGTATGGATGAGAATGCCAGATTAAAAGCTAAAAATTGCAAACTTTAATATGTTTACTGTGTGAAAATTAATGTTGTACATAACATTCCACTGATAAAGTACTTTTTCTCTATAGTTTTAATTATGTCATTATTTGGAACCTCAGTAGTGTCCCTTTAAGGACCCTGAACAGTGAAATCTGTTGCTTCAAGTGGTTAATGAACTTTAACCATAGTAGTGATAAGGAAGACAAACATGTCCAATTAGAGCTTTGTGTTCGTATTATCATTATTCTTAAATATAATTGGATATTCTCTTCATGCTTATCACCCTCACACTGCAAAATAATTAATCACATCTGATAAAGCTAATAGTTGAGCAAAATGTTCTTTTCATGTAATTCATGCTTAAAAAAAACAAGCTCATCTAGCTTATCTATCATTTCCACTGAAAAATGTTTAACAACAACCAATTGATTTTTGTTCTCCTTCCCTGAAATGGATTTAATTTGCAAGTGTACCCATTCGAAAACAGTGCAAATACTACCCTCTATTTACTTGTAACCTTTAACAGTGCCCTAGATTCATTAAGGGTACGCTGTAGTTTGGGAATAGCTTAACATACTTGTGAAGTATGTGACAAACTAAAACAATTAGCATTTGTGTAAGTGATCAGCAAATAAAACCATATATCTAGCTGGCTCTAATGATGCTAGCATGCAGTGGCGTAGTTAGAGCTTTTGCTGTCCGGGGCTGTCCCCGAGATTGCCGCCCCCCCTCCCCTGTGCAAACTTTATATATATATATATATATATATATATATATATATATATATATATATACACAGTGTATATAAAATATACACTAGAAAATATGGCACAACTGTGACATTACCAAGAACTAGAGCTCCCTCCAAAATTGATGAAAAGACGAGAAGAAAACTGGTCTGGGAGGCTACCAAAAGGCCTACAGCAACATTAAAGGAGGTGCAGAAATATCTGGCAAGTCCTGGCTGTGTGGTACATGTGACAACAATCTCCCGTATTCTTCATATGTCTGGGCTATGGGGTAGAGTGGCAAGACTAAAGCCTTTTCTTACAAAGAAAAACATCCAAGCCAGGCTACATTTTGCAAAAACACATCTGAAGTCTCCCAAAAGCATGTGGGAAAAGGTGTTATGGTCTGATGAAACCAAGGTTGAACTTTTTGGCCATAATTCCAAAAGATATGTTTGGCGCAAAAACAACACTGCATATCACCAAAAGAACACCATACCCACAGTGAAGCATGGTGGTGGCAGCATCATGCTTTGGGGCTGTTTTTCTTCAGCTGGAACTGGGGCCTTAGTTAAGATAGAGGGAATTATGAACAGTTCCAAATACCAGTCAATATTGGCACAAAACCTTCAGGCTGAACATAAAGAGGAACTTCATCTTTCAGCATGACAACGACCCAAAGCATACATCCAAATCAACAAAGGAATGGCTTCACCAGAAGAAGATTAAAGTTTTGGAATGGCCCAGCCAGAGCCCAGACCTGAATCCGATTGAAAATCTGTGGGGTGATCTGAAGAGGGCTGTGCACAGCAGATGCCCTCGCAATCTGACAGATTTGGAGTGTTTTTGCAAAGAAGAGTGGGCAAATCTTGCCAAGTCAAAATGTGCCATGCTGATCGACTCATACCCAAAAAGACTGAGTGCTGTAATAAAATCAAAGGGTGCTTCAACAAAGTATTAGTTTAAGGGTGTGCATACTTATGCAACCATATTATTTTATTTTTATATTTTTTATTCCCTCTACCTAAAAGATTTCAGTTTGTTTTTCAATTGAGTTGTACAGATTATAGGTCACATTAAAGGTGGAAAAAGTTCTGAAATGATTTATCTTTGTCTCATTTTTTTACAGCGCAGAAACCTGACATTTTAACAGGGGTGTGTAGACTTTTTATATCCACTGTAAGTTGCGATTTACTTTTGTAAGTGTAACGGGCCGTATTTTTTTTAGGATGGTAAAGTCGTGCGGGGTCATAAGAACGAGCGCCTATGGCACTCATGTCCCCCAGCGCAGTGCTACGGGGTCGTAGAGATGAGCGATCAATCTCCACCAGCCTTCGGCTCTCCTTGCCTGGCTGCAATCGCAGCCCTCCCTTTGCGAGGGCCGCAGTTTCCCCATTGCGTTACCAACGGATTTTGGCAAGCCCAGCTGCTGACAAGTATATATGTGATACGAGTTTTTTAAGATAGGTTTAGATCAGTGGCGGAGCTAGTGCATCTACACACACACATATATATATTGTAACAGAGTCAAACAAGGAGTGTATATATGCCTGAGATTGAGCAGAGCTGTATATCCAGCCATGAATAGCAAGGGTTAATTGGAACTGCAGCCCAATCAAGAAAGTGCACCTCATCTTCATCAGGATGATTTAAAAGTGAATGCATCAAAACAGAGATAAGAACAGCAGAGTTACTAGATGGTTTCTTTTGTTACACCTATACAGATTTACAGTAGAACATTGAGCCGGAAAGAAACATAATAATGCGGATGCCCTATCCAGGGTTCACTGCCTCTCGGCTCATGTAGCTCAACCCCATGTTGTTGAGCTAAGGGGGAAGATATGTAACAGAGTCAAGCAAGGAGTGTATATAAGCCTGAGATTGAGCAGAGCTATATATCCAGTCTTGAATAGCAAGGGTTAATTAGAATTGTAGTCCAATCAAGCCAGTACAGCTGATCTTCATCCAGATGATTTAAAAGCCCTACAGACAGAACTAAGGGGTGTGGCTTTTGGAGTAAGAAAAAGATTGTTTGTTTGAAAGCTGGTCTGCAAGGCAAAGCTGGTCTGCTGAGCAAAAGCAAAGTTGGTTTCCAGAGCAAAGCTGTCAGCAGGAGCAATGCTGGTCTGCAAGGCAAAGCTGGTCTGCTGAGCAAAGCAATTTAAAGGTAAAACTGTTTTTGCCTGGAAGCTGGCCGCAGAGAAAGCTGTTTTCAAGCTTAAAGACTGTGTACATTTACCCCAGGGAGAGGGCAGCAGTATAACTGCGAATTAGACAGAGTTTTTCAAAAGACTATTTAAGGGTCCCTGGAGGATGGAACATTTTGGAGAGACGGGCCGCCCGAATGCTCCCCTTTTTCTACAAATGAAGAGAATGAAAAGAACTGTGTATGATGGTATAACTTTGGCTGACATAAGCTAATGTGTGGTGTAAATATTGGACTTTTAATAAAATAATAAAAGAATACCTGATTTCCTGGCTGTTAATCTATAAGGTAACAGGCTAATCTACCACAACTGGTGTCAGAAGGGCGATCAAGGTCCTTATACCAAAAGACCAACCACGAAAAAAAATGAAAGAGGTTGTAAAAGCCTTGTTACAAGCCACAGCAGCACAACAAGAAACAAATAGACAACAGCAGGAATTTAACAGATTGCTGGCAAACCAGATGACACAAAGCCAAACCAACTTACAAGAGATAATACACCAAACCAAACAACGTGCAACTACAGGAACAAGAGAACCTGTTATGGGATTACAAGCAAGTCACCACATACAAAAAATTAGTAAGGAGGATGACTGCAACACGGGAAGCCTGGCCTTAAACCCAGTGGGCAGGAATACTGGCCCCATTTCTGGTAGGAATAGCGCAAAGAGCCTACTATGATCTGACAACTGAACAAGCGACTGATTATAAATACCTAAAGGCAGAGATTCTATCCAGAATAGGGGTACATCCAGCTGTTCCGTCTCAAAGTTTCCATAGGTGGAAATACAGAGTGGACCAAAGAGCACAAATATTAGATTTACTGCACCTCACGCGTAAATGGCTATGTCCAGAAAACAACTCCTCAGAAAAACAAGTGGAAATAGTAGTACTGGACCACTACTGGAGAGGATTACCTCCAGGTATGAGAGAGTGGATTGGACAGTATGAATCATAGTCCCTGGCTGATCTAGTGGCCCAAGCTGAACATCATCAAGCTGTAAGAAGCATCTCAGCCGAATCATATTTAGAGAAATCAAAATCCTGGAAACGTGGTTTATCTGTATAAAGTTGGCCTACCGAGGGGGCCACAGGGACCTACAAAAGAGAAGCTTGTGATTTTTATGGAACCGACAAGAGAGAGGCGGAGGAGAAAAGGAACAATTACTTACATACGGGGAAGTGTTTCTAGTGTGGAGAAATGGGACACATGGCAGCCCAATGCCCAATTTGGGATGAGTGCAATCTTGGAGATTTGGTAATTTACTGTGATGTGGTTAATTTAGTCGGCATGACTGAGCTGAAAAATCCATTTATTACAGAGGTAATAGTAAATGGCCAGAAAGTAAAAGGACTGATTGATTCAGGAAGTGCAGTTACCATATTGTCCATAAGAGCAGTATCACCCAGATAATGGGAGGCTAGGAAAAAGCGTATGCATCAAAACATTTTAGTTATATTGAGCTACGCTACATGATATCCAGAAAGTCGCACCTTCAAAACAGAGAGACGAACAACAGAGTGACTAGATGCTTTCTTTCATTACAACAATACAGATTTACAGTAGAACATTGAGCCGGAAAGAAACATAATAATGCGTATGCCCTATCCAGGGTCCACTGCCTCTCGGCTCATGTAGGGTTGAGCTAAGGGGGGAGATATGTAAAACTGTTTTTGCCTGAAAGCTGGCCGCAGAGAAAGCAGTTTTCAAGTTTAAAGACTGTGCACATTAACCCCAGGGAGAAGGCAGCAGTATACCTGCAAATTGGACAGAGTTTTTCAAATGACTATTTAAGGGTCCCTGGAGCATTTTGGAGAGACGGGTGGGCAGAATGCTCCCCTTTTTCTACAGATGAAGAGATTGAAAAGAACTGTGTATGACTTTGGCTGACATAAGCTATTGCGTGGTGTAAATATTGGTCTTTTAATAAAAGAATACCTGATTTCCTGGCTGTTAATCTATAAGGTAACAGGCAAATCTACCACAATATATATATATATATATATATATATATATATATATATATATATATATATGTGTGTGTGTGTGTGTGTGTGTATGTATATATATATATATATATATATATATATATATAAAAATATACCATATTCATTGATGACATTTAAATATTCGTTGACAGAGTCATTGATGGAATATACGTGGGAGACAGACTGAGCAGAGCCCTGTGGGTTCCACCTTTAAAGGTCTAATTAGCACCCAGCTGAGAGAGCTCAGTCTAAGCTGGACAGAGGACTCCAGAGTCAGCTTTGGAAATCCCCTGCAACAAGGGAGACTTCAAATCCAGCAAGTGGCAAAGACTTTATTTTGTTTGGACTTTTTCTTGGACAGCGAGAGAACTGCAGCCAAGAGTAAGTCAATGCTTCCACTTGAAGCTAGGCTTTTGTTTTGCACCATATATGTTATTTTGTTAGTAAAAAAAATACAACTGCAAGTATTTTAAAAAAGTAGTGTCGGATACAAGGGTACGAACCCTGAGTGGGACAGCAGAGATATCACAATATATATATATATATATATATATATATATATATATATATATATATATATACCTATATAAATACTTTTTTACCTGCCCGATGCTGCACTTCACCTCCTGGGGTGAGGAGGGGCCACGGCAAGCCAGAGGGACAAGGGAGGCCACAGTGGTCTGTGGGGGCCGCGGAGGTCCATGAGGAGCCACAGGGGCCCGCAAGGACAGAGGGGGCCACAAAAGGCAGAGGGAGGCCACAGAGGTAACCGGGGTCCTCAGGGGCCCACAAGGACTGCGGGGGCCACAAGGGGCAGAGGGAGGCAGCAGAGGCCTGCTAAGGACCACATGAGGCTGAGGGGGAACACAGGGGGTGATGGAGCCCACAGAGGTTGGTGAGGGGTCACAGGAGACTGAGGGGGGACACAGGGGGCTGTGTGGGGCCCACAGGGCCTGCAGGGGGCACAGGGGGGCCAGGGTGGCATAGGGGACTGCAGGGACCACAGGGGTCCCAGAAGACCTGAAAGGGGCACAGGGGACCCACAGGGGCAACCAAGGACTTGCAGGTGTCATAGGGGCCACTGGATATATTTCTGGTTAAGGCTTTAATTGGGGATAGAAGCTTGAAAAAGCTTTAATAAATCTTCTGTAAAAGTTAAAGAAGCCAATAAATCTTTGGAATTTATGAAATTGGTCAGTCTAGAATTGATTGAACCTTACAAGAGTTCAGTTGGGGGATAAGACAAAACCCAGAAATTCAACTGTGTTTACATGAGATTAATTTTTTTTTCCTCATTTTTGTGTACTGTTGATGTTCCCTTAACCTTAATGTTCTTTCAACATTTCGGAATATATCAGATTATCGTCAAGGTATACATCCACAAATCTATCAAACAAATCCATGAATACATTATTAATCAAGTACTGGAAAGTGGCAGTGGCATAGGTCAAATGGTATGACCATATCCTAAGAGTGTCCATACTTGGCTCTGAAGCAGTTTTCCAGTTATCACCACTTTTAATTAGCAACAAATTACATGCACCCCATAAATCAAGCTTAGAGCAAATATTTGCAGTGTTGTAAGGCATTCAAAGTATTCTGATATTAGAGATATAGGATATAAATTATTTAGAGTGGTTTCATTCAGTTTCATGTAATCTATACAAGGTCTTAATGATTTGACTATAATTTGCACAAATAAATACCTGCTCCAGAAAGGAAGGTAAAAGGATGAATAAATCCTCTCTTCAATTTAGTATCCAAATATTCTCTTAAAGTTTTGAGTTCTAGTTCATATAAAGGGAATATCCACCCAAAAGTATTTCAGAAACAGGAAGGGGATCAATAGGGCAATCATAGACCCTATGAGGAGATAATGTTTCAGATTAATTTTCTTATCAAAAAATCGATGAACTTTCAGTATTCTACTGGAAACGTTTGAATATTCTCCTTTTCTTGTGTACACACTAAAACAGGGCTTTGTATAAAAGGAAGACTGTTTTGTTTGCAAAAGGTGGAGGAGAAGAATGCCAGTCAATTACTGGATTGTGTCCAGCCATGGGAGTCCCAAAAGTCCCAAAAGATTCTGGAATTTGTACTGCATTACTTATTTCTTGTGTGCTAATAGTCCTGTACTAGAAGTTTATCCAGAACATTTGGGCTTGCTCCAGAATCAATGATTGCTCTTGTTTATAGTCAATTCAGATCCCACTGCAGATGTACAGAAATAGTTAAATGTTTATAACTTTGATCTGGAAGAGCCACATTATATGAAGTAATGGGAGAAGAACTCTTACTTTTTTCTGTAGGTTTTCTTGCAGGACAAGAATGGATGAAGTGCCCAGGTTTACAACAGTAAATACAAAGATTGTTCTCATTTCTATAGGCTCTTTATGCTGAAGATAAAGGACCCTGGGAGACATCAACTTGAAAAAAGGTCCTCCTTTTTTTCTTTAAGAGGAAGCTCAATTTCAGGTCCACAGTGAGGCAAAGTATATATTTGAGATGAGGATAATTACCTCTCTTTTCTTCTTTCTCTGAGTCTTCAGTCCATTTGGATAATTCAAATGATAAAATCTTCCATTGAATTTGGACATTGTAACCTTGCCAAATATTTCTTACATTTATTTAACTTGAATAGTTAGAGTCACTAATTATCTTACATGACACACCGTATGGTAAATAGAGGCTTGTGTACACTTGTTAATAGCAGGCAGGTACTCCAATCAGCAGACCCTTTGGTGGCATGGGCTCCTCATTCTGTATACAATGCCCACTTAAATTGAAAAATTCTGATTTCAATAAAACAGAGAAATGCAACATACCTGATGCTTTTCTATTTGATATCTATTTAGATATAAACTACCATGGTGTTTTCCCTTACCTAGAAATAGATTGTTTGTTGGTTCCCCTTGTGGGTACTTATATATTATAAGGACAGGTCCCACAAGAGAACTTGTTCTTTTGATTTTTATATATAGTAGATGAAGTCACAAACCTTGACACATTTTTTCACAATTCAGCCAGAGTCTGATATACAAGAAAGCAAAGTAGAATTATTTTTTTTATTTGTGGTCTTCGCTCCAGATTTGTGAGATAAAAAAAGAAAAATATAACGGTAAACGTTCATAAATACCTAAAATATTTACAAATTAAATAGATCCATTGAAATACTTTCATATGAATGTATATATTTATGAAGCATCAGATCTGGTGCTACCGGTTCGCCTAATGTCTTGCATCACCTCTGTAATATGATCATCGTAATAAATGGGGCATTTGCAAACTCAAGAAATAAATATCTCAGAATTAAAATGACGGAGTATGATTTGATTCATATATCTCTCCTCGTAGATCTCATTAGCATTTGCTGCAGTCAGCATTATTTTATGTTATTTCCCCCCCCCTTTCAGATAGTACCATGAAATGTTCTGCTTCTACCCATAAACAATAACAAAAAACTGTAAGATTACAAGGAACATGGTTTTCTGAGATATCTCTACTGCAAACAAAATTCAGCGAGATATTGATAAATGAATTCTGAATGTAATTGCAAAAATAGAAAATGTCACATTATTTTTTCTATTTGGTGGATAGATTGTATATCTCAAAAGCAAGTAACCAAGTACAAGTGTAAAGCATACTGTATTCAGTGATAAAAATCTTCCTCTTTCTTGTATAGACTTGAATTTTCAGGTTGTAAAAAAGATTTAACTATTTACACTCAAGTTTTCTTATAAATGATGCATATTGTTGCACTGTGAGACCTCTTCTGTAAAATAAAAGATCTCATGAGCAGAATCAGATCAGTTTGTCACTGTAGGTTAACAGATTACTGTAGATGAGGCAAAACCTTTGTTTGTGATGTATGTACAAACTAACAACATACAAACTAACAACAGCAACTTATCAATGTGTTAGAATTGGTATTAGAAACAGTGGAGGAGCTAGAGAATGGAGGGTCCTGGTGGAAAATAAAATGGTGGGGTGGGGTGTTAAAAATGTTTTGCGCAGGGTCCCACCTGGACCAAATCACTTAATGTTCCTGCCTGTGCGAAGCTCCTCTGCCTGCAGCATAGCTCCAGGATGCACGCTCCACTTTCCTGCGACATCCTCTATGGATATATATGCACACACACATATATATATACAAATATCTAAACATCACCCTCACACAGCACCCACCTCACATAGCACCTATCCCTATCTCCTTTGCTTCTCCCTCACAGAGCCCATCCCCTGAACCTTGCTGCTGCCACTTTGCAGCCCTTGCTCTCTTACCTTCTTCCCTGATACACATCCCCGGTGTGCTTAACTGCTCCACACTGACACCTCTCAGAGCTTCAATAGAAATGCTCTTTATTAAACAGGCACACACAAATTTTAGGCTGGTGTGTGTGTGTGGTCAGGGAGGACTCAAGGGGGTCCCTACACTACAGAAAAAAATGTATGCAAAAAAAATAATATAATAAATAATATAATAAAAATTACACAGCACTGCCCCCCCCCCCCCCCCCCAGAGGAGGGCCCTGGTGCACTGCACAACCTGCACCACTGGTAGATTCGCCCATGATTAGAAACATAGATGATGTGGATATCTATTGTGGAGCACAAAAGAGAGTGATTTGTTTATTACGGACACATAAAATGGACTCTGTATTGTTGAAGTCGGACATACTCTCCCACTATAGAGAACAGGTTGGGGATCACATGGGATCACATGGGATCTCCTCGGACTGCCTGTTGCCCACCACTGGTTTAGATGTTGCCATCTATATATCACAAGTTTAGTTAATGCTCTAATGAGAACTTGTTTTTCTTTTTTTGTAACGGTATTATTGATTAAGGTATTGAGGCGAGACATCAAAAAAAGGGTAATTCTAGTGCAGTTTCAAAAACAACTGGCTCGTAGGTCAAAAAACTAAGTCACTCATTAAAAGTATTTAAGTGTGCCCGTCCTGTAACATATTATGCAACATTGAGCAAGCTGTACAATTGTCATGTAAGATATTTCTGCCACTCTCTTAAAGTTTCTGCTATCTCTCCATGATTTTCTCAGACTTTATCTCTTACTGACCCTCATTTGTATATGCTAATATATGGAGCTCCTCTGTGCAGGTCTGATTTTCATGGTTTTATCATACAGCATGCTCAACAGCGGTAGAGGATGGAGGGGGAGACCAGCATATATAGTTGTCAGCATGTGGGCCCGGCCGCAACCGCCATTGCTGGCAAGGAGCGCCAAAGGCGCTCCTTGCGCTGGTGGAGATGACCGAGGGGCAGCATTTGCGGAGGTGGAGGCTCTACGGCGTCTCACAACCGGTTACAAACGACCACACAAGCGGGACTTGGAAAAAACACCATAAACACGCAATGACTAACTACGGACTTACAGAAAAACAATTACGACCCGCGGGACTTAGAAAAAATCCATTACAGACTCGCAAAAATATGACCTTAACGGACAACCAGCGCACAGCGCCAAACATTAAAAAACACACACAAAAATAATATAAAAACCTTACCCACACACAAGGGGGGACACCCAGGACCTCTGCAACACAGCTTAAATCTCCAATTCTGTCAAATTTACAAAGTTTAGCCACTCCAAAATATCCTAAGTGAGAGAAAAAATGGTAGCCGAAAAAAATGAAAACGAGGCTACACGACCCCTAAAGCCGCTAAATTCCACAAACCAAATACAGCTTTTACAAAAACCTGTACGACCTACAACATACACCATTAGCAAGGACGCTTCATCATACAAACCCGCCTACCACATACACATTCGCCGCCATTTTGCAACACTAACTTACAGAATGCGGAAGTACCCAGCTACACTAACGGCTTCCCCTCGCGCACGCAGCCTATTTACACTACACAATGCACACATTGCTGACACTTACACCTCAGCTCCACAACACTGCAAACCTATATTGTATGCTGCAGGAACATCAAAACAGATTGTCAGCTCTTCAGCACAATGCTTCCTGCATGTATTAGTTACAAATAGGTAAAGTATATTAATTTATTAATGTACTACTTATTTTATTAGCATCACAAAATACATATACACAAAAAAAATACTATCGCAATAAAAGCAAAAGACATTCACTGCGCGCCTCACAACGAGCGCCAACGCTGCTCATAGCACACAAACTACACCAGGGGACAGCCTTGCAATAAGCGCAAAAAGCAGATCAGCGCCGACCTTACAATGAAAGCAAAACCGCCTCTGAGAAAAAAAAATACAACAACCAAGAGACTCGCAATGAGCACCAAGGGCGATCATTGCGCGCCTCGCAATCAGCGTCGAGATCTCTGATCACCAGAAAAAATTATGTCTTTGCCAAACACCATTCCTTGACTTACAATTCTATTTTTTGAAGGGCAATTCGCTAGTAAAAATTAGTTTCAAGTACAGCGAGTAGGATAAAAATTGTATAATAATATATTTAAACTAAAATGCTCATCCAAAGCTACCTTGAAAGCAATCACATTCTATGCACACACAAAAATGTAATAAAAAAAATTAACTTTTTTTTTAAGCATGGCGGCCCCTAAATGTTGACTGGACAGTACCCTCCCAGAATTTGCCCTATTGAATACTATAACATCGATACTTAAACCATACTAGAGATATAGCTTACAAATTCAGTTCAATTTTATATATACTGATGATTAATAATACCATTTGATTTTTGCTTTGCGTGAGAAACACATTTTGGTTTGATTTGATTGGTCACCACGTCATAAAGAATCATGTTTGCTAATTTCAACATGGTTGAAAAACAACTGTAGCATGTGTAAAGTATATTACCACTTCATGTTAATTATATTGTAACACAATTTAGTTAGAGCTAATTTTCAGCAGCGCACACTCCTAATGCGTTCAGAAATGGATGACTTTAATATTGTTCTAGCTGCCGTCTTATCTTAATTTGAGCAAGACACCGTCAAGCCACTAATAATAATAAAGCTCTAATTGCTCAACGGCTTTATTAGTCCTAAAGAGAATTAAGAACAGTTTCTTTATAATGAAAGCTGTTCACTTCACTTTGGATAACTATCTTGAGGCTTAAAACAGAAGTCGCAATTATTTTGGGCTATTATATAAAGTTTAAGTCCAGACAAAATACAGTGTATTTAGCACTTTGGCCACACTTATTTTTATTATTACCTTATTGCCCTTAAGTCACCAGATGTGATCTGCACCATTAGATAGAGGATAGGAAAGCATCTGGAAAAAGTATTTTACTATTTGAAATTGCTGCTAAGTAGTTATAAGCTTTTGCAGTTGGTGGTTTGCTGCTTCGATCCTCATCTTGCTGAGTACATATTGGGCTGCACCAGCTGGTCGCATTAGAACAGGCAGTGCATAATATGTAAGGAAGCAGTATACTAGCCCAGTCTTTACCTTATGCCTATTTGGCAATGTCAGCAAAAATACTGTTGATACAATCTGGGTCCTTAAACAGAAACACAGCTTTGACAGAATGATGAGGATCATCCTAGGACCAGAAAGATTTATCAGGTACGTGGACATGTCTTCAATCAGAAACCTTGGGGCCCAGTAAAAACGTAACAGCCAGACCACCCTCAAGGTGATGTTTATCCATTCCCCCCATCTCCCATAGCCAGCCTTTATATTAATTGCACACATGTATTGTTATTATTAACTTTTATTTGTAACGAGCCAACATATTCCATAGTGCTATACAGGGTATGAAAACAAGAAAAAGTACAATGTTACCAAACTGCAGAAAATGGAGGGCCCTGTTTTGAGCTTAGAATTTTTGGAGAAAGTGCTTTTTAGCACCCTACAAGATTGGAAGCTCGCTACTTACAATCTAAAGGGAATGGAATAGGCAGAAGCCTGGGCAAGAATAGACAGATAAGGAATAGCAAGGGTCATGAAGCAAGTGAAGTTTACTTAGGTAGGAAGACATTCAACGTTAGAATGATTTCCATTTAGAAGGAAAAGCAAAGGATTTGATTGAAAGCCATTTGAGGTGAGTGGCTCTGGTATGTAATATGTTACAGATAGTATAACGTGCAAATGGGAATGTAGGGTGTGGGGCCTTGGTTAAGATATATATCTCCAGAAGCCAATAGATGGTTATGTGGGAGACATGATGTGGAAAGGTTGAAAAGAAGAGCCGGAGGAAAAGGCAGGAGGCTATGAGGAAGGAAAAGGCAGGAGAAGACATTGTGTAAAGGATTAATTAGGATTAGTTAGCAGGTGTGGTTAATGGATTAATTGAGGAGGTGTAAGAAATCTGAGAGACTCAATAAAAGAAGAGTAACCAGGGGCGGGTGGGTGAGGGGCAGGGAGGGAGGGCAATGGTTGCAGGATCAGAGAGAGAGACAGAGGCCCAGAGGTAGTGTGGACACTGAAATAGAATATGAGAAGGATGGGAAATTTTATTTCCCAGACAAGAAGCAATAAAACCAGACTTTGGGGGTGGGTTAGATAAGGGAGGTTTCAGACAAAAGCATGGGTACAGATTTGCTTAGGGAAAATTTCTATCACCTAAAATATCATATCAGAAAAACAGTCATATAAATATTGATAGTAAATTGCATACAGTAAAAGTTAAGATGGCTCCACAGTGTAGTTAGATACCTTCAGAGAAGCTTCCGGGGAGTGTGTTTGGTTGCAGGATCAAAGAGAGAGAGAGAGACACAGAGGCCCAGAGGTAGTGTGGACACTTCAGAGAAGCGTCCAGGGAGTGTCTTTGGTTGCAGGATGAGAGAGAGAGAGAGAGAGAGACAGAGACAGAGACAGAGACAGAGGCACAGAGGTAGCGTGGACACTTCAGAGAAGCTGAAATATCTTAATTTGTTTCCCATAATATAAGCCTTGACAAATCCCACTTGCCAGGTTGCCATGAAGACCAAATAATGGTTGCAGTCTCTGCCTCAAATTTCAGCAGCTGTTATTAAAATGGAATCAAGCTATGTGTCCTCACATGTATATATATATATATATATATATATATATATGTTCATTGATAGTATGTGCACTACAGCTACAGTGTGTTTAATATGCGATCTGGAAGTAGCGTTGATGAACATATTCCTTAATACAGACGTGGCATAACAATAATGGTTATTAATATACTTTAGATGTCCTAGTCAATTTTATTTTATTAAAGTAACAATACCAAATGCACATGCATAAAATCATTAAATGGGACCTTACAAATAAACTACTTACACCTATAATGCAGTCAGTATGGATATGTGGAATAATGTACAGGTTATATACAATTATGCATGTTTATCTATACATGACCATGGCAATAAACATTGTTTATAGTTATACAGTAACCTTGCTAAGCACCATACCCTAAGGAAATCTGGTCCCAGCTATCTTTGCTGTATATCTCCTTCCTCACATACAAACAGGTACCCTTGGGTCTTAAAATAACTTGATCACAGGGGCCTATGAATGGGGGGGTGGGGGGTGGCAAATCCCCCCTCCTACAGTTTAAATTAATAGGCGACACGAAAATAGCACCATTAAACTTAATCATGCATTACCAGATTTGACCACTAGAGTATGTCTTTCTCATGAAAGCTTTGACCCATAATTTATAATATATAATGTATATATATATATATATATATATATATATATATATATATATATATATATATAAATAAATACATACATAAATAATAAGAGCTCTATGTTAATCCTAATTATGTTTGGGTGTCCAGGGGCATTAAGAATTTAAACAAAGACATTTAATAAAAAGTTTTTGAGGGTAACTGCAGCAATGGGGCCAAAGTTGAATCCTGGTGCATAGCACTGGGTGCACAGGCCCTAGATCCGCCCCTGCTTCCTGTCCTGGGAGTACAGTTGAATTATCCCAACCCCGATTTTTGGGGCTCCTATGCCCATGCTTGATCAGGTAATTATATATATATATATATATATATATATATATATATATATATATATATATATATAAAACATAATATGATGGTTATAACTTATTTAGGAAAAATAGGGGTAATGGTAGAAGAGGAGGAGGGATTTGTCTGTATGTTAAGCCTCAAGGTGATGTTTATCCATTCCCCCCATCTCCCATAGCCAGCCTTTATATTAATTGCACACATGTATTGTTATTATTAACTTTTATTTGTAACGAGCCAACATATTCCATAGCGCTATACAGGGTATGAAAACAAGAAAAAGTACAATGTTACCAAACTGCAGAAAATGGAGGGCCCTGTTTTGAGCTTAGAATTTTTGGAGAAAGTGCTTTTTAGCACCCTACAAGATTGGAAGCTCGCTACTTACAATCTAAAGGGAATGGAATAGGCAGAAGCCTGGGCAAGAATAGACAGATAAGGAATAGCAAGGGTCATGAAGCAAGTGAAGTTTACTTAGGTAGGAAGACATTCAACGTTAGAATGATTTCCATTTAGAAGGAAAAGCAAAGGATTTGATTGAAAGCCATTTGAGGTGAGTGGCTCTGGTATGTAATATGTTACAGATAGTATAACGTGCAAATGGGAATGTAGGGTGTGGGGCCTTGGTTAAGATATATATCTCCAGAAGCCAATAGATGGTTATGTGGGAGACATGATGTGGAAAGGTTGAAAAGAAGAGCCGGAGGAAAAGGCAGGAGGCTATGAGGAAGGAAAAGGCAGGAGAAGACATTGTGTAAAGGATTAATTAGGATTAGTTAGCAGGTGTGGTTAATGGATTAATTGAGGAGGTGTAAGAAATCTGAGAGACTCAATAAAAGAAGAGTAACCAGGGGCGGGTGGGTGAGGGGCAGGGAGGGAGGGCAATGGTTGCAGGATCAGAGAGAGAGAGACAGAGGCCCAGAGGTAGTGTGGACACTGAAATAGAATATGAGAAGGATGGGAAATGTTATTTCCCAGACAAGAAGCAATAAAACCAGACTTTGGGGGTGGGTTAGATAAGGGAGGTTTCAGACAAAAGCATGGGTACAGATTTGCTTAGGGAAAATTTCTATCACCTAAAATATCATATCAGAAAAACAGTCATATAAATATTGATAGTAAATTGCATACAGTAAAAGTTAAGATGGCTCCACAGTGTAGTTAGATACCTTCAGAGAAGCTTCCGGGGAGTGTGTTTGGTTGCAGGATCAAAGAGAGAGAGAGAGACACAGAGGCCCAGAGGTAGTGTGGACACTTCAGAGAAGCGTCCAGGGAGTGTCTTTGGTTGCAGGATGAGAGAGAGAGAGAGAGAGAGAGACAGAGACAGAGACAGAGGCACAGAGGTAGCGTGGACACTTCAGAGAAGCTGAAATATCTTAATTTGTTTCCCATAATATAAGCCTTGACAAATCCCACTTGCCAGGTTGCCATGAAGACCAAATAATGGTTGCAGTCTCTGCCTCAAATTTCAGCAGCTGTTATTAAAATGGAATCAAGCTATGTGTCCTCACATGTATATATATATATATATATATATATATATATATATATATATATATGTTCATTGATAGTATGTGCACTACAGCTACAGTGTGTTTAATATGCGATCTGGAAGTAGCGTTGATGAACATATTTCCTTAATACAGACGTGGCATAACAATAATGGTTATTAATATACTTTAGATGTCCTAGTCAATTTTATTTTATTAAAGTAACAATACCAAATGCACATGCATAAAATCATTAAATGGGACCTTACAAATAAACTACTTACACCTATAATGCAGTCAGTATGGATATGTGGAATAATGTACAGGTTATATACAATTATGCATGTTTATCTATACATGACCATGGCAATAAACATTGTTTATAGTTATACAGTAACCTTGCTAAGCACCATACCCTAAGGAAATCTGGTCCCAGCTATCTTTGCTGTATATCTCCTTCCTCACATACAAACAGGTACCCTTGGGTCTTAAAATAACTTGATCACAGGGGCCTATGAATGGGGGGGTGGGGGGTGGCAAATCCCCCCTCCTACAGTTTAAATTAATAGGCGACACGAAAATAGCACCATTAAACTTAATCATGCATTACTAGATTTGACCACTAGAGTATGTCTTTCTCATGAAAGCTTTGACCCATAATTTATAATATATAATGTATATATATATATATATATATATATATATATATATATATATATAAATAAATACATACATAAATAATAAGAGCTCTATGTTAATCCTAATTATGTTTGGGTGTCCAGGGGCATTAAGAATTTAAACAAAGACATTTAAAAAAAAGTTTTTGAGGGTAACTGCAGCAATGGGGCCAAAGTTGAATCCTGGTGCATAGCACTGGGTGCACAGGCCCTAGATCCGCCCCTGCTTCCTGTCCTGGGAGTACAGTTGAATTATCCCAACCCCGATTTTTGGGGCTCCTATGCCCATGCTTGATCAGGTAATTATATATATATATATATATATATATATATATATATATATATATATATATATATATATAAAACATAATTGGATGGTTATAACTTATTTAGGAAAAATAGGGGTAATGGTAGAAGAGGAGGAGGGATTTGTCTGTATGTTAAGCCTGGTTTTAAACCTGTAGTCAAAGAAGATATTTATAGTGAACTAGCGGCAACATTGAATCTTTGTGGGTTGAGTTAAATAGTGGAGGAGCTAATTCTAAACGCATATTGGCAGGAGTATGCTATAAACCCCCAAATATATTTGAAAGTGAGGAACTGCAATTATTGTTACAGATTGGAAATGTAGCTAAGCATGGGCAAGTTCTAATAATGGGAGACTTTAATTACCCTGAAATAAACTGTATAAATGAGACCAGCAGTTCAGCTAAAGGAAGCAGGTTCTTAAATATACTCAGGGATCATTATCTGTCCCAAGTAATACAAGAACCTACTAGAAATGGGGCCATCTTGGATTCAGTCATTACTGGTAATATTGATATAATATTAAATGATAAAATAGGGGAACCCTTGGGGAACAGTGATCACAACACAGTCTCATTTGAGATTGAATACAAAAAACAAAGTTGTAAGGGGTCAACAAAAATTCTAAATTTTAAAAGAGCTAACGTTAATGGGCTAAGGGCAGCAATACAACGTACAGACTGGGATAAAGAATTTAGGAACAATGCTGAAAAACAACATCCTTACTAAATATACATCCACATCGGCATGTACCATGTGGAAATAAAATGAATTTGAGTAAATCACATCCCATGTGGATTAACAACGACTTAAACATGCATTTAAATTATTCAAGAAGGAGGCAACAGAGGCAGCTTTATGTGAATATAAGAAAATAAACAAGGCTTGCAAAAGGGCTATTAGACTGGCTAAAAATAGAAAATGAGAAGTCAGTTGCAAGGGAGAGTAAGACTAACCCTAAAATATTTTTTAAATATATTAATGGGAAGAAGGCGAGGAAGGAAGCTATAGGAACATTACAATGTGACACAGACCGTCTTAAAATTAGTGACCAGGAAAAGGCAGATGAGCAAAATAGGTTCTTTTCTTTGGCATATACAAGGGAGGTACCAGTGGTTGGGACACTGCAACAAAATGGGGCTACATTACCATCACTAGATAATTGGTGAACGCAGAGATTGGAGAAAATAAATGTTAATAAAGCCCCAGGTTCTGTAATGGCCAAACCATTATATTTATTTTTTCAAGACTCACTCACCACAGGGTCGCTACCAGATGACTGGAGAAAATCAGAGGTGATACCTATATTTAAGAAGGGAGCAAGAGCAAATCTAGGGATTTAGAGACCAGTGAGCCTCACATCTGTAGTTGGGAAGCTTTTAGAAGGGTTAATAAGGGACAGTATACAAGAATATGTCTATTTGAAAAAGATTTATGAAGGATAGGTCATGTCAGACCAATCTAATTAGTTTCTACGAGGAGGTTAGTAGGAACTTGGATCAGGGCTACTCAGTGGATGTACTGTTTTTGGACTTTGCAAAGGCTTTTGATACAGTGCCACATGAGAGACTTTTGAGCAAACTAAGGGATACAGGAATTGCAGTAAATATCTGCTCATGGGTCGAGAGCTGGCTAAAAGACAGGAAGCAAAGGGTTGTTGTAAATGGAACATACTCCGATTGGACTAATGTGGTAAGTGGGGTTCCTCAAGGTCCTCTCCTTTTTAACATATTTATTAATGACATAGAAGTAGGACTTGAAAGTAGTGTCTTCATTTTTGCTGATGACACTAAGTTGTGCAAGGTAATTAAATCAGATAATGATGTACTTTCCCTACAAAGGGATTTGCATAAATTAGAGAAATATGCGGCTAAATGGCAGATGAGATTTAATATAAATAAATGTAAGGTTATGCATTTAGGAAGGAAAAATAGCCAAGCAATTTATAATCTAATTGGAGCAAATCTAGGGGTATCTGATATTGAAAGGGATTTGAGAGTACAACCACCTAGGTCGCAGTGCTCAATGCCAAGCAGCAGCTGCAAAGGCAAGTAAAATATTAGCATGTATTAAGAAGGGTATAGAAGCAAGGGAAACAGATATAATTCTGTCACTGTACAAATCCCTAGTACGCCCGCATTTGGAATATGGAGCACAATTTTGGGCACTACTTCATAAAAAGGACATTTTAGAGCTGTAAAAAGTACAGAGAAGACTAATAAGGGGAATGGAGGTGCTAAGTTATGAAGAAAGACTAACCAAATTAAACTTATTTTCCTAGAACAAAATGCGTCTACGAGGGGATATGATTACCTTATATAAATACATCCAGGGTCAATATAAGGCTTTGTCAAGAGAGGACATCCCTTGAGGTTAGAGGAGAAAAGATTTCACCTTAAAGAAAGAAAAGAGTTAGGGTGGTTAAACTTTTGGATTCCCTTCCAAAGGAGGTGGTGACAGCGAATTCGATAGATACCTTTAAAAAGAGGTTAGATATATTTTTTAATAAAGAGGGCATTCAAGGATAACCTAGAGAACTAGCGAAGGAATATGAGACAATAGGCAAAGTTTCAATGTTTTTTTTTTTCTGTTTGCCTTCCTCTGGATCAATTAACAATTATTACCAAATAGTCCACATATTAAAAGGATCAGAAGAGATCTAAAAAGGTTGAACTTGATGGACTAAAAGTCTGTATTCAACCTCAAATACTATGTAACTATGTAACTATGTAACATTTTAACTGTCGCTTAGACTCTGGAGCTGGCTCCGAGATTTAGAACAAACTTGTAAATCCTGCCCTAATAAAGGAGTATGTTTCATAGACTTGTGAGTATATATATATATATATTTAAATTTAAATATAAGTATATATATATATATATATATATATATATATATATATTGTCCAGGTTAATACCCTCTTTCGATCTGTCTCTTCCAATGGGAGGGTCCTTCTTCAGCCTTTTATAAGCACCTCATTCCCTTGCTCACTTCATTCCTGAGTCTGTACCTGCAGATTGTTTCTTTGCACTCTTCATCTACACTTTTCAGTTTTCTAAGCCTCATATCACAAGCTCCAGTTGCTTTTTGGCCCTTTTCCTGCCATTATATAAGTTAAGCAAGGTTGCTTCCTTGTCCACTTCCAAGGTTTAGCTTTCACTTTTTTAAGCTTAGTTTTGGCCAAGTCCACCAAGTTTCTCAACTTTCCTATACCTTCTTGGGTGGGTTTGGACCTGAATTTGCCAAATTGCATGCCTTGTCCATGTCCAGCTCTACGCCTTTTAGGCTTCGTTATGTCTGCTTTACAGGTTTTTTCCCAACTTTCCTGTACCTTTTTGGGTTGGTTTGGACTTGAATCTGCTAAGTTACGTCTCATGTCCGTGTCCAAGGCTATGCTTTTAGGCTTCTGTAAGCCTCCTTTTGCAGATTTTGGCCCAAACCTTCTAACCTTCAACCTTCCTCTGCCTTTCCATAAATCCTAAACCAGTGTTCGCAAGCATGCCCCGTTCAAGCTTTCCATACGAACCATAACCAGCCTTTACTGACTTACCTCCTTCATGCTTTCCATACGAACCAAACCAGCCTTCACAGGCTTACCTCGTTCAGGTTTTCCATACGAACCAAACCAGCCTCCGCAGGCTTACCTTGTTTACACTTTCCATACGATCCATATCAGACTTTGCAGGCATTACCTTGTTCATGCTTTCCATAAGTGCCAAAACCAGCGATCACAGGCTCACTCCAATCACACTTTCATAAGTCCTTATAAGTCCTAATGCTAAATCAGCCGTTCACAAACGTCAACTCGATCGCACTTTCTTGGGCACACTTCCCTCTCTCCTCACCATCACTCGGCCCTTGGCCCTATTAGCAGGCCAGTTAGGGAGTAGCAATAGGCCATACCTCAGCTACACGAGGAGAGGGGCCCAACCGCAAGGCTTATGTCCAGGTTGTTTCCTTGGGGTTGTGGGGGGGGGGGGGGACCCTCTTTAAAATGTCCACGAGGGCATTCCCATAGCTGGAGAGCAACGGTTCGACGTACTGTTGGGAGAGGGACCCCACCACAACTATATATATACACATTATACCACTTAGGATTATTTACTATTTGTACTTTATCCTGTGTTGGTCATCTCTTTTAAGTTGCAGTTAAATTGAAAATAAAAAATGAGTATGTATCATGTATATATATATATATATATATATATATATATCTAGTGACATATAACAGTACTAATGTTATGTAAAATGTTCACATGTGCCATGTAATTTAAATATGTCCTTATTTGAATGCATTTTTATTGAAATGTAATTGTTTATTTACAGCAGGATGTTCCTATAATGCAATGTTTTCAAATCTGTCATTTAAAATATACTTTTAAAATGTGTAGGTGTTGATTTTTAATGTGGGAAATGTACCCATGAGGATTAAGAAAAAGTTTCAAGAATTAAATTTTTTAAACATGTAGTGTAAGCATTTGTGTCAGAGAAAATACATATGCTATTATTAAATAACATTGTTCTGAGAACACCTGGATCCTTAATACAAAGCACTAAATAGTGCAGAAAACATTTTGGATGACTGCACAAGTTACTTGGTATCCTAGATGCAAGATCATTATAATAAGGGGAATCAGAGCACAAATAATAAGCCACATTTCATGGGGATTTTTCTTTTGTTTTAGAATAGCGAAAATGAGAAGGGGAACTTCCCTGGGGTTATTAAAGGGGACTCTCCGTTGTTTTAATTAAATACTATCTTTTAGCTAGTAGTGAAAATGTAATATTTAATAACTATTTGTAGAAAAAAATGTCATATATAGTTTGTCACTATTGTAAATGTATAAAACAATCACCATAAATACGTTTAATAGAATGTAAATAATTTATTATAATGAAAATGGTATTGTAGACTTTAATGGGACACTCCCATGGTCGACTTTTCATGACGTTTAACAACTTTTCAGTCCATTGTAATTAAAAAATATATATTTTTATAAACTATTTTTTTTTCAGTTTGTAATGAGAAGTACAACACAATAAACATGTTTATTCCTTAATACAAGTTGTGTACTGTTTATTGCTTATAAAATATATATAACTAAGAGGTATATGGGAAAAATGGAGGGGAAGGGGAATAAAAGGTAAGCACAATAAGAAATCACATAATACCCAATTAATACAGACCCAGCTTTGTTTTAGTAAATCTTTCTTCAATAAATATATTTTTTTTTAACGAGAAAATACAACACAATACAACACTTGATCATCCAATAATATTAATTAGATAGTATCCTTAAACACTTCTATTAAGTTATCTTACATCAGTCAGTTTTTCCATTTCAGAATGTTTGTTAATCTTTTATAAAACTTTTGTCTGTGATGGGAGAGTTTGTTGATGCCATTCATGACATTAAAGCTGTGTATTAAAAAGGCAGCTGCAGGATGTGCCATATTTTGATAATGATGGGATAACGATGGGAGATGCTCACGCCCAACAGATACTTAGATACTTAAAAAGTTACTACTTTTAGAAGTTGAACTATTGCTAAATACATTTAAGTGATGTGGAATGTTTAGAATTATAGTAAGTAGATAAATTAACATTAATTTCAGATTTGGGGTTAGTTAGCTTTAGGGGTTGTGGTTAATTTGGGTCCCATGGGCCGAACTACATATAGGCCGAACTACAAGCCCCAGGATCCCATGAACTGCTGGGACTTCTTGTAGGATCATATACTTATTTTAAAATTTGTATATATATATATATATATATATATATATATATATATATATAGAGAGAGAGAGAGAGAGAGAGAGAGAGAGAGAGAGAGTTTATGACAATTAGCAATGTCACCATTGTCATCATAGTGGGGATTAAGAGCGTGAGGCCTGCTTAAACACAACAGAGGAGCAACACTGGAAGGGGAAATTGGTGATGCTAGATTACTTAAAGAAGGGACCCTTTCAGCCATTTTGTGCGACTTGACACTCAGCACATCTCTCACTGCGTGATAGCAGCCTCAGACACTATTCTGTAGGTGGGGCTTTTGTTCAGGAGGGAGAAAGGTGGAGATTTCCTAAGGTAAGAATCTGTTACTCTAACAGCCCTATTAAATTCCCTCAACGTGTAAAACCGTAGCCCGTAATGTAGCCCGCATGACTTGCGGCTATTAAATTGGCCCTGTAAAGCAACCCACCAAAGACTTGCGGGGTAAGGGCGAGAGAAAAGGCTACGGGAAAATTAAACTGCGCGCCCGCAAATCCTTTGCTCTGTCAAGCCCGTAACTGTTACGTTTTCAATCACGCTATTAAATTGCAACAAATTCACTGTCATTCAAGGCAGTAACACGCAAATCGAGGCAGGAAGCCAATGAGTACTAGAGAGGACCCACAAGGGGTGTAAAGTCCTATCCGTAACGCTGTAAATGCACATATACACACACCACTGTACTTATAATAAAAAGGAAAGTGATGTTAGGTATTAGAATTAATACCACAACATTCCTCAGCTCGCAAATATACAATATTAAATATTTTATTTCATGTTTAATTTCCATGTTATATCGATCCCGGCAATCAACGTGTTAATACATATAAAGGAACTCTCATGGACTAGAATATCATATTTACGGCTTTATCAATATTGCATTATTTCTGTAATGTGGGTCCAATCGAAACTCGTAATTAAAGCCCTTAAGACTTTATAATCCAACCTCCATTTTTCAGTGACGTAATGATGACAATCTCTGTTGCCATTGGCTCCATATAAACCCATATCTACGGGTTTGACTAATTGATCATGTTCACGGCCGCACATCCAACATGCGAGAAATGATTTACGGGTTTGCGTCTCAAGCCCGTAACTCGCTGCATGGTCTATTTTAATAGCCAAATTTCAAGCCGGGCTTGCCGATGCCACTACAGGCTTCAAATTTTATAGGGCTGTAAGAGCTTCTTAGAAGTAAGTGAGGTGTAAATTTATATGACGACCAATACACTGAAGAGGATAAAATTAATTAAGTCACCTAGATAAAACATGTATACAAAACAAATAGGTTTTCCCCAGTTTGCCCCTTTAACTTATTTTCTTAGATATTTTAGTGTATTTATGATTGAATTTCTCAGCCACACAATAAAATGCAGAGAAAACTTATGAATAAAGTTCTATAATACAAGTTTGTGCAAGAAGAGTATTGGTCTGTTTGTTATTCTGTGCAGACTGAAGCAATAGACATTATCACAAATCTTCTATGTCATAGCATTTCTCGTACCTTTTAAATGTGTATGAAGCATCATTTAGCACATTTCAGGAGGGGTCAATTTCAATTAACAAGATTTACTTTGAATTAGCATTTACTCTGCAATTACACTGTGTAATTCACCACCAAAAATTACCTCTGATCTACAAATAAAATTGAACATCAAGTTTTGGCTGTGAAATTGTATAACTGGGGGAAAAGCCTAAGCATATTTATTTATGCATATTATATGTCTGTCAGAATCATCTAAATGAATTATAGCTTCTCAGAAGCATTATTTAGTCCCATGCGAAATTAAGAAGCATCTGTTCAGCACCAAATAGATGTCAAGGAAAATGTAAGACAGACAGGAAAATGCATTGCTAAATGAACGAATATAAGAAACAAATAGAGAAGTATGTTTACTAATTAAATATTTCCTTCTTAGTGGGTGATAGGAATATTATATTATTGTTTTCTGATCTTATTTTTAAATGTTTGCATTAACAAACCATTGGGCTGATCTATTGATTGACTATTTGCTGCCTGGTCAATTCATATTGATTTGGTGCTTTTGGTAAAGTTATTGCCACAAACGTCAGTTCCATTGTATTGATCTCCATTGCTCTGACACATCATGTAGGCTCTCTCCATATGTGTCATAGATGTCCAGACTGCTCTATCAGATCACATTCACTTTCCTGTTTAACATAATTCCCTCACCTGCATACACGGTTATTGGCTATCTCCAAGAGATATTTTAGTTGCATAGAATACTAGCAGCAGTATATATTGGATAGAGCGTTCCACTAAAAGTTAAACCCAGTTACCGTACTGCATTTCAACTGTAGTCCAAAGGGCAGGCTGCACAGACCATTCGGAACAAAATTAAGATGTTACACCTGTTACTTACATGATAATTTTGGCCCAATACTTACTTTCTTGCAGAATTTGCCTTTAAGATCGCTCAACTTGACTATCAGTATTTCTCCTTCCTGTGACTAATAAGACTACAAATGCACTATCGTTCTGAAGTACCCACAAATAACTTTATACCAGATGTCCAAAAATTAAATGGCAGATGAGATTTAATACAAATAAATATAAGGTTATGCATCTGGGAATGAAAAATAGCCATGCAATCTATAAACTTAATGAAGCAAATCTAGGGATATCTGATATTAAAAGGGACTTGGGAGTGCTTGTGGACAACCGCCTAGGTAACAGTGCTCAATGCCAAGCAGCAGCTGCAAAGGCAAATAAACTATTAGCATGTACTAAGAAGGGTATAGAAGCAAGGGAGGCAGATATAATTCTACCACTATACAAATCCCTTGTACGCCCTCATTTGGAATATGGAGTACAATTTTGGGCACCAATTCATAAAAAGGACATTTTAGAACTGGGAAAAGTACAGAGAAGGGCAACAAAACTAATAAGGGGAATGGAGGGGCTAAGTTATAATGAAAGACTCACCAAACTGAACTTATTTTCTCTAGAAAAAAGGCATCTAAGAGGGGATATGATTACCCTATATAAATACATCCAGGGTCAGTATAAAAATTTGTCAAGGGAGCTTTTGTGCTAAGAGGTTTTTCTCAACTGACAAGAGGACATCCTTTGAGATTAGAAGTAAAAAGATGTCCCCTTAAGGAAAGAAAAGGGTTCTTCACAGTAAGGGTGGTTAATCTGTGGAATTCTCTACCAAGATAGGTGGTGACAGTGGATTCAATAGATATCTTTAAAAATGGTTTGGATACATTTTAATTAAAAAGAGCATTCAGGGTTATCCTGGTTAATTAGACAGGAAGTATTGATCCAGGGAGGAATCCGATCACCACTATCTGGGGTCAGGAAGGAATTAATTTTTTTCCCTTTTGAGACAATTGGCAAAGTTTCCCTGGGGTTTTTCTGTTTGCTTCCTCTGGATCAATTAACAACTAATCCGCATATTGCAGTTTAGAGGAGATCTGAAAAGGTTGAACTTGATGGGCTAAAAGTATTTTTTCAACCTCAATTACTATATAACTATGTAACTATGTAATGTAAACATGTTTGATATTTGACAGGCTTGTTACTAAAATCAAGGTCAAAGGATATTGCTGAATTGCTGGCTTGTCCTTTAGTGTTCCTGAGCATTTATTCTGATCTGATTTCATAGTATTGACTTTTTCGGTTTACATTTTCTGACCTTGCTCTCTCACTGCTTCCTTGGACCATATGTCTGATTTATCGTCTGTCACCCTTTGCTGCCTCTCTTCTTTCTACTGGCGCTTTTGATTTGATGTTAGAAATATTGCTCCTGCAACATGGAATACTTTATTTTGCTTTAGCACAAAACAACCAGTTTTCCTCTGGAAGGTCTTTCTAAATGTAGTGGGTGAATGTAAGATTCTGACTCATATGAAGATTAACTTTTGGGATTTCAGAGAAGTATTACCTTATTTTCTGCCGGTCAGTCTTCAAAATGTTGGAGTGTCTTACTAGAATATATCATTTTAGTATGGTACCTCCATTGTGTTGTGTTATAAACCAAGTTGTATTATGTATCCTTTTCAGGTTTTGTGTTTTATTCCTTAATGATCTCTTTTGCATAATTAATTTCCTTATAGATAGTCTTAAATACTTCAGACTAGATCTGATTCAGTTCAAAGAAACTGACCAAGGCCCTCATTCAATTGGAATGTTGCAAATTAAATAGGGGTGTAAATAAGCACATCACATATATTTTTTAAAGAAGTTTTTAGTTCTAAAGCATCTATCCAAAAGCACGGTTTTCACTAACTAAAAACTTCTTTAAAAAATATATATTATGTGCTTATTTAGAGCCGTATTCAATTGGCAAAATCGCAATTGAATGAGGGCCCAAATGTTTTATTCATCGTAGTATCAACTCTGGTAAATATTGCAGTTTACACTTTAAAACAAATATTCAAAATTAAATCCTGAAATTATGTTTTTTCAGAATTTATATTTAGTATTTAATTTTAGACTAAAATATATATTAAGTTTAAACAAATATTTTTAAAATCGTCAATAATTATATCAATTAATCTTTTGCAAACAATGTAAAAAATAATATAGATACTGATTTATAAGTGGGATTGTTATCCATGTACCCTCAAAAATAATTGTATAACTAGGGACAAAGGTGTCTCCCTTGGCCAAAGTTATGAGAATATATTTTATTTAATCAATGGAAAATGTATTTCTCCGTATAAAAAAAAAACAGGATCCTAACCAAACTTTTAAACGCAGATCATGATGAATGGTTGTGCTGTATATAGAGCTTTTACGTCTGATGTCCAAAAGACAAAAATGACTCCATGAGATTTTCTTTACCAGTTATATTAATGCTTTGTATGTTTCAGATGAAAATTCAATGTAGCCACATACTCTATTTAAGGCCCAATAATTTATTTAAAGCAATGCTATTTATTTTTGTGAAACAGATACACTGGAATAAGGTACTGAGATTAATATTGGTTACAACACAGTGATCTTATCCATGGTATCTACTAGTAATTTTGGAGATTGTACAACTTCATGGCAGAATTTATGGTTTTGTAGTTAACATATTGGTCAGACTATACTAAGTCTAAAATGTAATTTCTGATGTAACCAAGAGGAGGATGAAAACAAGCACAGCAAACAACCAAAACCATGTCCAGAAGAACATAATCATGGGGTATAGAGGACACCGAGTTATGGGGTCCTGGGAGAATGGATATTTATTAACCAAATTTCTTTTTTCGATGTCCATTTTCATCAATTTTCCCTGATTTTAATTTTCAGTGAAGCAGTAGTTCTCTTTATGAAAATAAGGCCCATTAATGAGTGAGGAATGAGATGTCTTCCCACATACAATATAAAATGGATTTGATTTATATTTATGTCTTAACTAGATTAATTCATATTATCCTCATCAATGCATTTATTATATACAATTTATAATTCAGTTATTTCTAAGAACCCCTGGGTAAAAGTTAACCTTTCTGAAGCCTTTGCCCTTTTTCCTGTTCTCTCGCATGAGAGGTACCATATTGCACAGCTGTCGCCTAAAGGTAGGCCTGCAGGGGAGGTGCTTCACATTACCAGTATGCCTAAGAAGCATGAATCTGTTACTGTTGGGGCTTCTTAAAGTAATCAAAGTGTAAATAGTATATTACAAAATCATTGAGGAGGATAACATTAATTAATATACTTACAAAACAACAAAAAAATACTAAAGTCTCTTTAAATTAATATTTTTTTATACTTTTTTACATGCAAAAATATGTGAATCTGTTACTTTGTGGCCTTTAAGAAGTAGTTAATGTGTACATTTTATTGAGGATGATAAAATTAATTAATAAAACTAGCTAAAACATCCAAATAAAACATTAACAGCCTTATTAAATTGCGATTCTGCAAATTTAAAAGGGCTCTATTTAACCACATAGCATATATATTATTTTTTTATAGAAGTTTTTAGTTAGTGAAGACCTTGCTTTAGGATAGAGGTTCACTAACTAAAAACTTATGTAAAAAAAATGCTGTGTGCTTATATAGAGCCCTTTTAAATTTGCCGGATCGCAATTTAATAAGGCTAAGAATGCCTAAAGACTCACTTTAAAGAATGTTTTTTTACAGTATTTTACATGCAGATAATTAATGAAATATATTTTGGTTTGTAATGTAATGTAATGTTTGATTTTATGCTGCTTTTATATTTAAGTGAGCATTATTTTGTCCATTTTGAAAATATGTACGTTAAATCGTGCCAAGTATAAGACAAACAGTTCATTTTCTGAAATGTATCGCCAAAACCCAATGTTATCTTCACTGCCATTCTCACCTGTCAATAAATTTCAAGATGAAACAAGCTCACTAGTAAAAATAATAATACGCTTATAAATTATGTAAGTTTAATAAATGTAAGTATGTGCTGGCTATATTAATGTCCATGTTCGATATGGTAATCTACATTTACAGAGAAATCAATTTTTGAAATACTAAAAATGCTTCTTTCATCCTATAGATAAGACATTTATGGATTATACAGTATATTGAACATTCACATAAAATGTTATTTATCAAATAAAAATACACAATATAACAAGAAGCTGCTTCCACCATATAACAAGAAACTGGCAGTTATTGATCGCACACAGGGATCCAGCCTCACCTGACCGAATATCCTAAAAGAAATATATGAGAGCAGGGACAAAATATTTAAGGAAAAACAAACAAAATTAAAGGCACCAGAGAGGGAGGATCTTTTTACGTAATTTATGCTTAAAATACCCAACTTTCAAGCTCAATTATCGAACATTTCCAAACATTTGTAATACATATGTACATATATATATATATACTGTATATAGTAAAAAAATAGTACATCTGTGTTCACATTTGAATGTCTAAAACAAGTTAAAAAACATGTTTCCAACTCAGAAAAACAGTTATTACACTAAATTCTGGGAAGCTGAGCCGGGACATGCAAATGTGCCCACAAATGCCTCGCTCTCCAATCCATAGCCATTTTCAAACATGGCTTCTTTTAAGCTTATGCCGATTGCATTACACAGCTTTTATGCAAAGCCAAGGTTGGATTAAACACAAGCTGAGAATGCAATCCATGTACAGCTGTTTCAAGCTTATCATCAGCATGGAGCGGTATCTCAGATTGTGTTGTGGATCTTATGAGTATATATATATATATATATATATATATATATATTAAACAAAAAGCACATCTGTGTTCACATTTGAATGTCTAAAGCAAGTTAAAAAAACTGATTCCAGCTCAGAGTTCCAAGAAAAACAGTTATTACACTGCATTCTGGGAAGTTGAGCACACACGTGCCCACAAATGCCTCGCTCTTCATTCCGTAGCCATTATCAAACATGGCTTCCTTTAAGCTTATGCATGCTGTATTACACAGTTTTCATGCAAGGCCAACATTGGAATAAACACAGGCTGAGTATCCAATCCTGGCTATCATCAGCATGGAGTGGGATCTCAGCCTGTTTTGTGGAAATTATGAGTAGGTAGTTCACCACAACAATCATTTATAATATGGTGGGCAAAAGAGCGATAGCAGCCCTCCACCGTACAGTAAATAAAAAGTACATCTGTGTTCACATTTGAATGTCTAAAGCAAGTTAAAAAACCTGCTTCCAGCTCAGAATTCTGAGAAAAACAGTTATTACACTGCATTCTGGGAAGTTGAGCTGGGACATGCAAATGTGTTTATTCCAACCTTGGCTTTGCATTAAAGCTGTGTAATACAGCATGCATAAGCTTAAAGGAAGCCATGTTTGATAATGGCTACAGAATGAAGAGGGAGGCATTTGTGGCCACATTTGTTTTTCTCTGAACTTTCGAAACTAACTGTTTTTCTCGGAACTCTGAGCTGGAAGCAGGTTTTTTAACTTGCTTTAGACATTCAAATGTGAACACAGATGTACTTTTTATTTACTTCATACAGGCTTCTATCGCTCTTTTGCCCACAATATTATATATATATATATATATATATATATATATATATATATATATATATATATATATATATATATATATATTCATAGAGAAATACAGTTATTACTTGGCAGGGACATGTAGCCGTATGATGGTTACTGTCTATTATCAGAGTGGGGACAGATCCTTAGCTTGTGTGGTGGATATTCTGAGTAGGTAGTTCACCACAACAATCATTTAATATATGGTGGGCAAAAGAGCGATAGAAGCCCTCCACTGCACAGTAGTACAATAAAAAAATAGTACATTTGTGTTCGCATTTGAATGTCTAAAACAAGTTTAAAAAAAACTTGTTTCATGCCCAGAATTCCGAGAAATACAGTTATTACACTGCATTATGTGAACTTTGGAAGGGACATGCAAATTGAAGAGTGAAGCAGACTCTTTAAGATAAATACTGAGTTTTGCAGTTTATTGTGATATCTTTTGTATTGGACAAACAACTTATTTATATTGACGAGCTTTCAAGAGGTTTGACCTCTCTTTATCAAGTCTGAAGCAATACTAACGTGAGATGGAACCCTCAGTTTGAATGTAAAGAGCAGATGCAGAGAGAGTGGAAACAGCATCTAACATAGTCAGGTAAATACATATAGGGGGAATCAAGACAACACAGTATAGGAAACATATAAACACATACTATATACACATATACACTAATATGTACATGATAAAACAGAACACTGTAGACCACAGTGATATTAATTCTGTTGGACAAACACATCACTAAGAGTGACAAGCCTTTTAGTAAAATAAGAAAAAATCACAGGGAATTGTGATAATGTGTTAGAAAACCCAAGTCCATATTAAGTCCTGTATTTTTAGTGCAGAAGAATGTGATCATTTTTATTTAAAAAGCTTTTCTCTCCTGGATGTTTTTAAAATTTCCTCTGAGTATTTTTATTTTTAGGCGTTGGATGGAGTGATCATTCTCGCTAAAATGGTGTACAACTAGGGTACAATAGTTGTCTTCATTGTGTTTTTTTTATTGAATGACTGTGTAAACTCAGCCTTAAGTGCAGTTTTTGGCTGGTTTCTCCAATGTAACAGCCTGTTTCACATAACGTACATTGTATTATATAAACCACATTGGAGGATGTGCATGAATATGATACTTTGATGTCATAGGTCTTGTTGTTATGTGCAGCTGTGTCATCAATACAAATGTGTTGACATAACTTACAGGCACTTTTGTTACAAGGTTTAGTTAATTTTTTTCTATTTAGTTGTTCATTGTCCAATTTTCTGCTGGGAGGTTTTGGGAAAATATTTTTTAATTGTGCGTTTTTGGATATTAATGGTTCTAAACCTTTGATTATTTTCCATATTGTCTGTAAAAACTGGATGGTATGTGGTCGCTATATGTAAATGTGAAGTTGTTTCTTTTGTTTTATCTTTAACAGATGTTCACAAGGTATTTTACAGCAGTGATTATTTTCTGGGTAATAATACAGGGTTTGTAACCCTTCTGAAAGATTCAGACAGTGTTTTGTTTTAAATTTTAGTCACGGTCACCAGTGTTTGAGCATATGCAATGGTACCTAATAGTTTTACTATGCATGGTGGCTTGTTTAGTGTGGGAGGGGTGGAAACTGGAGTTGTGTAGGTAACTGCATCTGTCTGTGGGTTTCCTATATACAGATGAGTGGAGAGTGCCATTGGTGATGGATATGGAAGTGTCCAGAAAGTTCACCTGTTCTGTAGAGAAATCCATTTTAAGTTTTATAGATGGATGGAGAGTGTTGAGTGAACTGTGAAAGTCTTTGAGATTGCTTTCTCCTTCTGTCCATATGATAAACAGATCATCTATGTAACAATAGTATTTGTATGGTTTGTAAATGGGTATAGATGAGAATGTTTCTTCCAGATTGGCCATCAGCAGGTGGGTATCAATGCTATCAAAGTAATAGTTGTGGGTAAGGATGTATTCTATTATCACAGTGAGAGAAAATTAATCTTATATCAAATGGACTTAGAATTAAAAATCCACTAAGATCTACACATAATTCAATATATGCTGAAAATGTATGCAGACACATACGTGAAAAACAAAGAAACCACCTAATACATCAACTTTATACAAATAAACACAATCTTAATCACCAAAGAGTAAGCCTCCTTCAAAAGGGAGCAAGACATATATGAAGCTGAACATGTAGAAAAAGAAATGCAACATCAAGAAACAACATGATTTAAAAAACAAATGAAAATAAAAAACTAAACTGCATCTTCCAACAAAGCAACAGAAACAAGGTACAAGAAGAGAAAATAAAGTATCTAAACACAGCCCCAAATAAAAACCTAGCAAGTCAAACAAATACTTCTCCTGAAAAGTATTAATTGTAGGTGTCATGAGAATCCATAAGGACCGTTTTATTTGGTCTATTTTAGGTTCCATTGGGGTCTACAAGGACCCTGTAGTATATGGGTTTATTTTAGGTGCAATGGGGGTCTATGGCTATATTTTATTATACCATGGAGGTCCATATGGAAACTTGTGGTATAGGGGTTCATTTTCAAGTGCTATGTGGGTCCATAAAGAATACTATACTTTAGATCACCATGGTGAGCTATAAGGACCCTCATGGTAATGGGTTAAAGTTACGTGATTTGGGGGGTCCATAGGGGCCATCTGTTATGGTCTGACACCCAGTACGGGTCCATAGTACCACATGATGTTATTGGACCACCAACAGCACAAGGGGTGAGCGGAAGATGGCTTGATGGGCTCATAGGGTGTAGTGGGTATTGAGGTGGTATTCTTAGTTATTGAGGGGGAAACCTTGTTGGTACCTGGGCTCATAGTGGGTAGCAGGTATTGAAAGGTAATCTGAGGGATCATAGGGGATATCGGGTAATAAGGTGCAGGGGTCATGCATTTTTTCAAGTTATGTAACCCCATTCTCTGCCATGCTAAGTGACAGGCAGGGCGTGAAGTAGCATGTTTAATTAAGGAAAATTTGAGGTCAAAATGGGAGACAAGGGAGAAAAGGTGGAAAGTGTTACCTTGCAAAGTGCAGCTTTTGATGAAACTAAAGGAGAACGGGCTTAGTTGTGACATCCCAGGGATGTTGTCTCTGCACTGTGCATATGCTTCAGTCCCATTGGATTGCAATATACCACAGAGTATGGCTGTAATTTGCCACCACAGTTTGCACCCCCCTAATCAAGCCAAGTAGAATCTCTAGGGTCCTAAAGTGTTAAAAAGGCTCCTGGGGTAAGAGTGTTGATTTATTTTTATAAAAGCTTATGATAACTGTACTGTAATTCACATGGTCTTTGATGATATGCAGGGCAGTTATCATGACTCAAGTGGTCATTTAAGTAAAATTTTACAATTGTATTTTTGTATGCAAAACCTTATTTCCAAGAATATTTATTAAAAAATATATGCAATCACTTTTATTACCTTGTAAGTAATGGTTACATTTTTCAATGTCCTTTTAAATAATTAATATTTGGTAATGTAGGTAGCAAGTCAAACACAAGTACCAACTCAATAACTGATTAAACCTCATGCATTTTTTTTTAAATTTCAGATGATCCTGTGGTCTGAATTGTTAACAGGATGATACACCAAAATAATATAAACCATTCCCTGGGTTATGCTACTGTTATTTGTGATACAGTTCTCAAAACATGAAGGACAATATATAAAGCTATAAACTGTTATGGGCAATTGGCAGAAGTATTGTTTGTGTTTTATGTTCACAAGTATGAATCTGAAGACAGAAGGTTTATGTAGCAAGATAATTTTGGAGGATAAATGTAACAAAATATTTCCTTTCATCCATCTTTCCCTGTAAAAAAAAGTCCAGATTAGGCTCCAGTGTATAACATTGAATAGTTATATCATAGTGTTCATCAAAATATGGCACTCTAAAGCCATTTTCTTAACTTTTAAAAATGTTTTTATTGTACATGTAGACCTGGCACTGACGATTGTTTTCCTATACAACCAACTACTTTGTGTTGTGTTGGTAGTTGTCAAACAGAATATGAACCCACAGGGCAAAAAAAAAAATAGATATACAGCAAAGGAAAAAGAAAGACATACACTTATGGGCATTCCCTTATGATAGCACCTAATCATGGGGAGTGTTACATACTAACGTTTATTGAAATTATAAAATGAAAAAAAAAGAAAAAAACATGATAAACTACAATAATCTGACAAGTCCATTCACAGGTAGAACCCAGTGGCATGGAAGAGACTCATAACAGAGATGGGACCAGAGACAAGAGAGTGGTCACAAAGGTTCAAGTTATCAGAGACAGACATCACTGAATCAGGACAAAAAAATATTCATTAAAAGGGTTACTATTTTTATTGTTAATATAAGAAAAACAATGACTAAGATATCTCAAGACAGGCTGTGGCGGTGTACTTGCTGAGAAATTCAATATATGAGCTAAAATTCTCTTAAGATTATGGGACAGGTCTCCCAACTAGTTTTCAAAGAGCCATATCACAAGTAGGTGAATGGACTTTGGTGGAAAAAAAAACTTATAGGACCCTGAATTTGCCAAATGATTTCACAAAAAATGGCATACATATAATACTTGCAAGGTTCAGAACCAAAATAGAGATTTACAGCCTTATTAAATTGTGATTTGGCCAATTGAATAGGGCTCTATATAAGCGCATAGCATATTTATTTTACAAAAGTTTTAAGTACGTGAAAACCTCGCTTTTGGATAGAAGTTCACAAACTAAAAATGTCTGTAAAAAAATGTGCTATGTGCTTAAATAAAGCCCTTTAGAATTTGCCAAATTGCAATTTAATAAGGCTGTATATGTGGTTAGGTTTAATCCCAATTCAAAGGTTCAAAAATCAAATGGAAATGATCTTGAGAATAAGAATTAATATTGGGAACATTTTGATCTGTTGATTCTCAAAGTATTTTGGGCTATCTCACCATTGCATATAGTAAGATTATAAGAGAATCCTAGAATATTTTATGAAAAAGTTCAGAGCAAGATACCCCCTATAACAGTTATCGGGTAAATCCAATGAGGAAAAAGTACTGACTAGCTAAAAATCTAGCCACTGGTTTGGCGGTTTAAACGATCTGCCAATTCCCTTCTAGCTCCTAATTTTGGCATTGATGCTAGCCCTAAACTAGTGACCTACAATAACGAGAGACAGCTCTAATATAAACAATACAGTAAAACCCCCGTTATCTGTCACCACCCACGGGGACTCCCTATTGCCGGATACGTGTAGTTTCCGTTTAATCGGGAGTCCCCGATTTTAAGTGTCTAAACGACCCTTAAACCACCAAAACCATTCAAAATGCCTGTAAAAAGGAATTAACACATAATTTAGGGCCCCAAAAAAACAATTTGGAAAAAAGTTAGTATTTTTTTTTTTTGCAGTCTCGAACTCTGGCTAGTGCCGGATAGTGCCGGTTATGCCGGTTTAGTGGGAGTTTCTTGAATTTGGGGAATTTATGCCAGTGCCGGTTGCTTGAGAGTCCCAGTTAGAAGGGTGCTGGATAACCGGGATTCTACTGTATATCAGTTTTATACAGCCAGTGCTGCTTGCCGGCACCTCCACTCAGCATCTGATGTCACTGCGGAGCAATCCCAGACAGATCAGCCTGCCTTTCGTGTTTCGTGTGTATAAGCTTCTACGGAGGCCGAGTAGTCACAATACCATTTTGAAAAACTACACTCAGAATGTAAAAAATGCAGCCTCTAATTTTTTATCACTTGCATACAATTATGCTGTCCTGGAATTGGCCGTTTTAGTTTCTGATAAATAACTTCCTGAGGAAATTTGTTTTCCAAAACTGCCATTATTTTCAACAGAACTAACGGAAAGCTCAGTGTGCAAAACAAAGTAGCAGAGAAAAATAAATAAAAAATGCAACCAGCGGTAAAAAAATATAAAAATTAGAATTGTAAACTTGTGTTTGCTTTTTGAAAAAATTTGCCCGTAATCAAGCTTAGTTATTCATAACAATATATGCAATGAATCACACACTCCGTTTCTACCTTTGTGCATAGTACATGTTTCTCAGTGTAAATGAATGCGTTTCTAAAAATGTATCAGTTTCATGTGCAGTTTACAGATAAGACAGATAAGGAAAGGGTTTTACCTGAGAACTAGAAAATAAAATGTAAATGTTTTTTTTTTACCAATAATCTAATTGTCAATCCATATTTGATCAGGGGATGGAATTGGCTGGAGGAGATGGCTAGATGCTTGAGATGTTTTATAGGAAAAATTAGAGAGTATGCACAATCAACATTAAAACTTGGAAATAGCTTTTAATCCATAATGTAATATAAATTTCACTGAATAATTTGCCATAAGATGTGAAGACAATTACATTTCTGTTCTAATGTCAGGTCTGATTTATAGAAATCATATTATTAATGGATGTGTGTATTAAAAATGGCACACTGTCCTTTGCACGCTGCAGAACAGCGCGCCATCATCAGGGCACCAAGAAATGCGCGTGCTCACATCTGCGCGCTTGAAAAAAGCGTGCCCCACAACTGCGCTCCAGCCAGCATCCAACACTGCAGGATAAACGGCATGAGTGTGCCAGCTCAAAAAGTATTATTCTACCAGTGCCAGGATGAGAGTCATATGCAGACTTTGCATCATTATAGTAACACAGGAAATATATCATTTAAAGTTACACTTACTTCAATATAAATCGCCTTTCCATGTCCTACTCCTCACATGATCCAATTAGAGGCTAGTCCGGGCAATTTATATTGAAGTAAGTGTCACTTTAAAATATATATATTGTATAAGTGGTATAAATGTGGTGTGCTTGTAGTTACATGTGTAACTGAGAAACACATGCTTATTGCTAATATACTATAATGCTATGTAACATGTAACATGTTTTTGTAAAAATAATAAAAGAAAGGAAAAATATATATATATTGGGTTACTATAATGATGCAAAGTCTGCATATGACTCATCCTGGCACTGGTAGAATAATACTTTTTGAGCTGGCACACTCATGCCGTCGGATGCTGGCTGGAGCGCAGTTGTTGGGCATGTTCTTTTCAGGCGTGCAGATGTGGGCGTGCGCATTCCTCTGCGCCCTGATGACAGTGCGCTATTCTACAGCGCGCGAAGGACGTGCTACCATTAAAAATATAGACAGAATCTCTGTTGGGCACTTGTGAACCAAGTTGCCGAAACCTGGGGTATACCATTACCAACTAAAGGATCACTGTAGTTCTTTTTTTAAATGTTTATTTTTAATATTTAAATTTGAAATTGGATTCATTATTTTGCCCATTGTGGCAATTTGACCATTATCAAGTATAGTTCTTTCTATGTAAGATTTCACTGGTCCGTTTTAGTAACTTCAGATGAAAATCATATACCACATATACAGGATTACTGACATCAGTGCATAGTCCCAGTGATTAGGTCCACTGTACATTAGAAACATATGTCTAAAATGATTGATTCTAAGAACTAAATTGGAAAGGGAAAAGTCATAAAGTGTTTAATTAGAAAAAAGTCATTTTGATGTCTCTGCTGTACTCTGGAGGTATTTAAAATACATTTGGTGTAGGTTGCCTGTGTGAGAGAGGCATTTACATTTCTGGAGAGAAGGGTTTGCATTTATTGGTGCAAGCTACCAGCTTCAAAGCACGTGCAGAGCAAGGGTGTTGATGTCAAATTCGAATAGATTCAATTATCTAACAAAACCTCCTCCATTCTTCCTTTTCTCTCATAAACCTCTCCTCAATAAAAAAAAAACCACTCCTGAAAGTTATGGATCTTTCTATGAAAAGACTTAAATTTTTTTAATTTCCTCTAAAATGTATTTTATGTTCATTGCTTACACAGCTGCTAATGCTGTTAATTTCTTACATACTTCAAAAACAACTCTCAAAGATGAGACTATATTGCTCTATTTCCTGGTAAAAGCAAGGTGACATCACTTCAATAGGGAATGTAGTGTCTTAAAGGTCATTATTATTATATATATTTTCCTAATAAAAAAATCTCCAGGGTTACAATAGATAAGCTGTGATAGCAACATGAGACAGATGAATAATTCTAGTTTTTATAGGCATCCAGAAAATTAGGGGAATGAAAAAGTAATAGTCTTATTTCTATCTCTATGGTGATGAGCTGGGAAGTAATAGCGATATCAATCCATGGAATGAACTTAAAAGACTACTTTAGTGTTCTAAAAGGCTCTCTAAAGAACAGTTGGGTAGGGCTTAACAAGAACAAAAAATATAAAACCTTTATTGTACATTTAAACAATTAATTACTCTTTTTCAATTATACCCCCAGGCCATATAAACTCCTGACATCTCCTTCGCCTGAATAAAGTGTTGTGTCTGCAGTGGAGCCATCCATGGGGGACCGGCACGCCAACCTTCGCGTGCTGCAGAACATCGCGCCGTCATCAGGGTGCCAAGAACTGTGCCCTGATGATGCTCTGCGCTCCAGACTGCATCCCATCTGCCACAGAGGCTTCTCATGCTCGCGCCCCATCTCATATTTACTGGACCTGCATGGCAAGTTAAGGGTCTGACAGTGTGCCATATGGGCCAGGCATTGTTTTATGTGTCACTAGGAGCATGTTGCATTGCATGTTTATCACACATGCAAATAATGACAGTGACATGTTGTGATAAACATGCAATGAAACATGCTCCTAGTGACACATGCACACAGTAACATTACATACAAGTGACATTACATACACTATGCTCCTAGTGACACATGCCAGTGCCACATGGCACACTATCAGCCCCTTACCTTGGCCTTGGCAGCCTCCAGCAAGCAGGTCCAGTAAATATGAGATGGGGCGCGCGCATGAGAAGCCTCTGTGGCAGATGGGATGCAGGCTAGAGCGCAGAGCGTCATCAGTGCACAGTTCTCGGCGCCCTGTTGACGGCAGGCTTTTTCCAGCGCGCAAAGGACATGCCACGGGGGGACCGCTATCCAAATTGGCTTACTACAACTACAGTATGATAAAAGGTTTGCACATGGCTAGCAGCTACAGTTATATTGTAAAAGTTTCTCAGCTTCAGTTATCCTCCTCTGTTTTCTCCTGTAGGCTGCCATCTTGCTCATCTAATTGAAATTTGTTATTTCTTAGTGTCAGTTATGAAAATGTCTAGATAGATAGATAGATAGATAGATAGTAAAGTTTATTTGTGTTCACATTTGAATTTCTAAAATAAGTTTTAAAATGTATTTCCTGCTGTGGTATCTCTGCTGTCACATTCTGGGGTTCATGCCCTTGTATCCGGCACCAAAATGGAGTACTCAGGAGCCCTTTTTTAAAATATCAGAATTTGTATTTATTTTCTTACAACAAAATAACATAAACAGTGCAAAACAAAAACCTAGCTTCAATTGAAGTGCTGACTAACTCTTTACCTTCCCTCACTGCCCAAACAAAATATAGTATTTTAAACTTGCTGGATTTGAAGTCTCCCTTGATTTAGTGAATTTCCAGAGCTGACTCTGGAGCCCTCTGCCCAGCTCAGACTGAGCTCTCTCTATTGGGTGCTCATCAGACTTTTCAAGGCGGAACCCAGCTGGGCTTGATTAGCCTGTTGTGTTAACCCAGTAATCCCCTAGTGGACACAGTGCTCTGCTCAGTCTGTGCCCCATGTATACTCCACATAGGATTCTGTTACATATCCCCCTCCCCAGCTCATCACTATGGGGTTGAGCGGTCAACGCCGTGAGGCAGTGTACTGGGATAAGGTATCCGCATTGCCATGGAGGGTGCCAGCTCTATGAAGATTACGAAAGTTAAAGTGTTGGAAGGGCAGCAACCATCTCATTACCCAACTGTTTTTCTCGTTCTGGTGCATCCACTGTAAAGGGACATGGTCCGAAACAAAGGTGAACCTTTTTCCCAATAGGTAATAACAGAGGGCTTCAGTGGTCCATTTTATGGCCAGGCATTCTTGCTCTACTGCAGAATATTTCTGTTCCTGTGGCATCAACTTGCGGCTGAAGAACAGGACGGGATGTTCTTCACCATTCACTTCCTATTATAGTAAGGCCCCCAGTCATAGCCCTGAAGCATCCATTTGTAGGATAAATTCCTTCTCCAAATCAGGGGCTATTAACACCGGACCTTGACACAGTGTAGTCTTTGGGTCTTCCATAGCTTCCTCAGTAGCCTTGTTCCACTTGACTACATCAGGTGCCTTGTTCTTAGTGAACTCTGTCAGCGGGGTGACTTTCATGGAGAAATATGGGATTAAACCTCCTGTAATTGCCCACGATTCCCAGACAGGCCCTCACTTGCTTCTTTCTCAGTGGGCGAGGCCAGTTCTGGATTGCTTCCACTTTGTTGAGCTGCGGTTTGACCATCCCTTGTCCAACAGTGTAACCCAGATGTTTGGCACATTTCACAGGGTTCACTGTAAGGTTTGCCAATCTTAGGGTTTCTAATACAGACTCGACCTTTGAAAGATGTGTCTCCCAATCTGTAATATAGTTTACTACAGTATATAATCTAAATGCGCAGCAGCATATTCCGAATGTTCACTTAATAACCTGTCCATCAGTCTCTGGAAGGTGACTGGACCTCCATGGAGTCCAAACAGTAGCACTTAGTAGGGGAAGAGCCCATCTGGGGTCAAAAAGCCAGTTTTGTCTTTTGCTGCTTGTGTCAAGGGTTGTTAAAAATATGGCTTTTCTGAGCTGCTCTATCAACTCATCAACCCTAGGTATGGGATATGCGTCAAACTCTGATACAGAGTTTAATTTGCAGAAGTCGCTGCAGAATCTGATGGTGCCGTCAGGCTTTGGGATCATCACAATAGAACTGAAACATTCACTTTGGGATTCTTCAATAACCCCAAGATCTAACATCTTTTACTTCTGCTCTGATTTCTTCTCTTTTAGCCTTGGGTATGTGATAGGGTTTCATCCTTATCCTGATCCCGGGCTTAGTGATGATGTTGTGGTAAATGGCAGTGGTGCGACCTGGTTTTGCTGAGAAGACATCTCTGTTGCGGTTTACCATTTTGTAAGTTTCCTCCTTCTGTTCAGGGGACAGGTCCTGTGACATAAATGCTTCTACTTGCATTGACTCTGTGCTGGGAATAGTTCCTCCGACATCATCCAACTCTTGGTCCAGACAAACAATATTCCCCTCTACTATCTGCTCTCTCCAAGACTTTAGCAGGTTTGCTCTGGTTGCTTCACCTTATAATCCATGTCTCCTATGGCCTCAATAATTTCGTAAGGGCCTTGCCATCTGGCCAGTAGTTTGCTTTCGGCCATGGGTACTGGGACTAGTACTCTGACTCCTGGTTGGAACTTCCTCACCTGTGCTGTGCGGTTGTAATAGGTTCGCTGATGTTGTTGGGCTTTTTTCATGTGATCTCGTATTAGGCGGCAGACTTGGGAGATTCTTTCACTCATTTTCCTCATTGTAACGGAACCCATCACTGTTTTACCCTGTTTATGGTTGTTTATTTCTTATGGTTAAATATGATCCTACTGTTATACTATATGTATGTTGGTTTATGCTCTGCAGAATATTAGCCCAGACTATTGCAGACCCTGGGCATAATAGATAATCCTATTACAGAGACTCCTCATAAGATAAGGAAGTCTATTGTATAAAGTGTTTTCATTCTCAGACATAAGAACAAAGAAGGATGATCTAATCATTGTCTGATTGTATCAAAGTTGCCAGGTAGCCTCAGGGAGGTGTGACCCACCTATTGTCCCTCTATGTGTATTGTGTGGCCAACTATGGGGGATGTGTATTGCCTGTGGCAAGAGATGTGTATAAATATTTCTGCACATAACAAAATAAAGGTCAGTATTCATTTGACTCCCAAATTGTGTGTCGTCCAATATGGGAGGTCGGGAATGGTGAAACTGTAGTGCCTCTTGGGTATTTTACCGTATACCAGCGGAGATATTGGACTGCGTGTTCCAACTCTGTTACACTCATATACTCTATAATATTCTCACCGGTCACGCTTTGCTTTTCCCATTCTTCTTGCAGTATGTCCAGTATTCCACTGGGATGGCTGCCATAGAGGAGTTGGAAAGGGTAGGACCAAGTGTAGGCTTGTGGTATTTCTCTGACTGCAAAGAGCAAATATGGTAGAAGTAGGTCCCAATCATTCCCGTCTTGGGCTACAACCTTCCTGAGCATGCTCTTCAAGGTTTGTTAAATCGCTCGACCAATCCATGCATCTGGGGATGGTTAACCAAGGTTCTCAGTGTTTTCACCTGTAGGAGCTTGCACGTTTCTTTCATCAACCTAGACACAAAGGGTGTCACTTGGTCAGTCAAAATATCCTTGGGTATCCCTACCCTTGAATACAGCTGTATGAGCTCTTTAGCTATATACTTTTAGTGGTTGCTGTGCGTAGTGGTATCACTTCTGGATATCTTGTGGCATAGTCCAGTATTATCAGTATGAACTGGTGTCCTCTGGCTGATTTTTCTAGAGGGCCAACCAAGTCCATTGCACTCCTCTCAAAAGGCTCTTCAATTATGGGCAAGGGTATCAATACGGCCCGTAGGTTAGTTCCAGGGGCAGTTATCTGGCATTCTGGACAGGATGCACAATACTAGGCTACCTCAGCATGTATACCAGGCCAGAAAAATAGTTTCAGGATTCTTCCCAGTGTTTTATCTTTTCTAAGGTGTCCCCCAAGGAGGTTATGATGAGCCAGGTCAAGGACTTTACTTCTATGTGCTCTAGGGACTAGGAGCTGTTCCAGTGTATCTTTCCCTGAGGGAACAATTCTGTACAACAGGTCATTTTGTAAAATGAAATCTTGGAGAATAAGCCATCATCTAAGCATGATAGATGTGGCCATACGGATTCTTTAGCAGTTTGGACGCTCTCTACAGGTTCTTTTTTGTTTTCCCATTGGTCAGTAGGAAGAGGATCTTTGAAGTGGGGAACACCTCTGCCTAGTACTACAGTATAAGGCAGGGTAGCTATGACAGGTGCAGTGATTACCATCTTCCTCCCCTGTATCTCCAGTATTTCGGTGCTGGTAGGGTAGAGATTGACAGGACCATGTACGCATTTTATGCCCACTCGTCTTTAGGTTTTTATTTCACCATGTCTTATGGGTTTTCCTGAGAAGAGAGTTACAGCACTTCTTGAGTCGATTAGGGTGGTCGTTTCTTTACCGTTAACTTTTATGGGTTTGGTAAACTGATGAGTCTCTTCTGTCACTCCCACCAGGTTGATTAGGTTACAGAGGTATGGACTTTCTCCCATGTTGCATTGCATGGGCTCCTCTTTACTTGGACAGTAAGCCGATATGTGTCCTGGTTCTTCACAATAAAAATCCTTCCCCTTGGTTTTTCAGGAATCACCCTTTCTGCGTTGTTTTGAAGTGAACTTTTTTCCACTTCCGGGTGTCTTTTTCCGGTTTCAGACCTTCTCGTCCAGTTAGGGGTTTGATCCTTTGGGTGATTAGGTAGCCTTTGAATACCGGTGGTCTCCACATTTGAAGAACGGGAAAGTTCATTCATGGACAAATATCTTTCTGCCAGCTAAATAAATTAATCCGGGATCTCCGGCTCATTTTGTCCCACCCATTTTCTTAAGCCAGGGGGTACACTCCTCAAATAGCGATTCATCACTGGTAGTTCCATAATTCTCCCTGGTCCATTAGTTTCAGGGCGTAGCCATCTTTGTGCTAAGTGAAGCAATTCAAACATTTGTGATCAAGGTTTTTGTTCTCCGCAAACTTCCATGAGTGTAATTTCTGGGCCCTAACGCTTCTGGTAACTCCCGCTCTGGCCAGCATCTCTGATTTTTGGAACCTACAGAAAAACTAATCATAAGTAGAAAATACAAGGTATTGTAGGTGAGTCCTAAAAGTTACTTCATTCATTCTAGCCTTAAAACAAACAAAAGAGAGTTATGGGAACTGATAAAACATTATGCTCATGTCAGGTTGTCTGGATCTGAAAATAAAAGTAGATCTGCAGGGCATGTGATAAAGCTCTTTTGAAGGCAAATTCATGCTTGCAATGCTTTTTACTTATTGACCTCACAGCAGCAAGTTTCTCCCAGTGAGATTGAGGACTAAATGGTTGTAAGAGCCTAATGGAAAATGTCAGTTTATAAGAATTACAGAGTATCCAAAGGAAGGTAGCATGACTTTTTGGGCGCACGCCAAATGCGCCCGAAAATACTGCGCCCGACATCTGCGCACAGTCCAGCCTGAACTCTGCTTTTCCCTGTCACTCTCCCTATCACCACCCTGCGGTCAGCCCTCTCCCCTGCACCTCAGTTTCATGCCCTACCCCCTTTCTCCTGTACCTCAGCACCCTGCTCTCTCCTCTGTACCCCTGACCCTGTCCCCAAGCCTCCTGCCTTCTACCCTGTACCTCATGCCCTCTCTAGACCCTGAGCTGTTCAGAGAGTGCTGGATGGTGAGAGATGACTGACTGATAGCCCATTGTGATTCCTGCTACACACCTGGCTGCACCTGGGACATTGATATTGGATTTGGAGTGTCCCCAATATATTGAGAGTGACAGGGAAAAGCAGAGTTTAGGCCAGACTGCGCACAGATGTCGTGCGTGGTATTTTCGGATGTGCTCTCGTTGGTTCGTGCAAGCGCCCGAATGCCGGGGTGCCCTAAAGGACATGATATTAGATTCCATACTCATCGAATTATATGAGAAATAGTATCCATCTTATGCAATAGGAGGCAAGATGATACCTCCTATTGCATACGTTTTATATGACCCAGTAGAACCCTTGGTCTTGTCAATGAGAAAAGCTCTAATATATATGACACGGGGTATAACCATAAAAGAGGATGGTGTCATTTTCTTTAACTGATAACATTAGTACATGGTATTTGATGAATAACTTAGATTGGATAACAGTATTCCCATTTACAGTTATATCGAGATTATACTTTATCAGAAAAGGATTTAAAGGCTTGGACTAATAAATGCTTCCCTAGCTAAGGTGACTAAAGAAGTTTGCTTTTCTACTTTCATTTACGGTACATGTTTCTACATCGCTTTGTGATCCCATGCATTGAAGAAAGGATTTAAATCAATGTGTACCTGCAACTAGAACTATAATCACACCATGAATGTCATTTAGTGTACCAAACCTAAAGATAGGAATTTCTGCACTGAGGAAGTGCTCTACAAGAAGTGGAAGAGGTCCAGGAATAAATAGCCAGGAAATCTTCATGGCTCAATGAAGGACCTTTGCACTCTTTCATTTAGTAGTGAAATCCTTAGGGTTGTAAGCTTCCCTAAACTGTAAAAAGAGAAGTAACTACAAGTAACTTCTCTAAATCTGATTTCAAAAGTATGAAGCATGGACCACACAGACTTAGAGATACAGTTGTACCTCTGTACTCATAGTTAATTGCTTCCAGTAGGCACAACGAGTGGTGAAACCAACGAATACCAAGCTACTCTCTGTTTTTTCGGGAGAGATGGGATAAAACCTCATACAGGTTTTAGCAAGCAAAAGTCACTGAGTGCTAAGCAAGTGTCAAGTGCTGAACCATTTGATGAGTTTGAAGCCAATGAGTGCCAAGAGATCACTGTAGTCCAAGAAAACAGGTACTTGTTTGGGAGTTATGCACCAAGCTAACATTAGAAAAGGTTTAAGTCATGGGCATAAATGTATTTTTGGGAAAGGGACCAATTTTGTGTTTGTTACATAAAGTATCATGACAAAGTATCATGAATTCCTCTAGGGACCAGCAGAGGCATCCATTTATTTTGTTTGAAATAAAAATAGCTTTATGACTTTTTTTTCCATTTAAAAAGTTAATTTGGTGACTTTTCCGTGCTTGACTATGCTCTTAGTCAAACTCAAAGTTCTCAAACATATATTTTTTCATTGTACGGGCGCCTTTTAATGGATCACTGTGGTCATTTTTATATGGTCTTTAGAATAACTAAACTTGATAATGATAAAGTGTCAAATGTTTTTTTAAAGCAATACATAAATCAATAAAACACATCTTTACATGTTTAACTTTTATAGTAATTTTTCTATACCACTGAGTAACATTTTCTTCTGTACTATACTCACAGCCCAGGGGTTACACAGACACCACAACAAGGCTTGAGCACGGCCATCGCCATGTAGGCCACAAAGCCTGGGCCTCAAGTGTGCAGTGTAGCACATTATTGCAACAGATAAGTGAGAGAAAGACAGGAGAGGGAGAGAGAAAGACAGGAGAGGGGGAGAGAGAGACAGGAGAGGGAGAGAGAGAGACAGGAGAGGGAGAGGGAGACAGCAGAGGGAATAAGAGACAAGGGAAGGAGAGAGAGAAAGAGAGAGAGAGAGGGGAGAGGGAAAGTGACAGAGGCAGGAGAGGGAGAGAGAAAGGAGAGGGAGAGAAAGAGAGACAGGAAAGGGTGATAAGGAGATAGGAGAGATGGAGAGAGATAAAGAGGCAGGAGCGAGAGACAGAGACAGGAGAGAAAGACAGGAGATGAAGAGAGAGACAGAGACAGGAGAGAGAGACAGGAGAGAGGGAGAGAGTGGGACAGAGACAGGAGAAAGAGAGACAGGAGAGGGAGAGAGAGACAGCAGAGGGAATAAGATACAAGGGAAGGAGAGAAAGAGAGAGAGAGAGGGAGAGGGAAAGTGACAGAGGCAGGAGAGGGAGAAAGAAAGGAGAGGGAGAGAAAGAGAGACAGGAGAGGGTGATAGGGAGATAGGAGAGATGGAGAGAGATAAAGAGGCAGGAGCAAGAGACAGAGACAGGAGAGAGAGAAAGACAGGAGATGAAGAGAGAGACAGAGACAGGAGAGAGAGAGAGACAGGAGAGAGGAAGAGAGTGGTACAGAGACAGGAGAGAGAGAGACAGGAGAGAGAGAGAGACAGGGGAGAGAGAGACATAGACAGGAGAGAGAGAGACAGAGACAGGTGCAAGAGAGACATAGACAGGAGAGAGAGAGGAGAGAGAGAGACAGAGTTAGGAGAGAGAGAGACAGAAACAGGAGAGGGAGATGGAGATGGACAAAAACAGGAGAGGGAGAGAGAAAGGAGAAGGAGAGAGGCAGGAGAGGGAAAGATTGAGAAAGGAGAGGGAGAAAGACAGGGGAGGGAAAGACAGGAGAGGGAGAGAGACGGGAAAGAGACAGGAGAGGGAGCGAAATAGGACAGAGAGACAGACAAAGGACAAAGGTAGAGAGAGGGAGAGAGACAGAGACAGGAGGGAAAAAGAGAGAGAGGGAGAGAAGACAGAGTGAGATAGCCACAGGACATAGAGAGAGAGACAGGTGAGAGAGAGTATCAGATACAGGGTATTGGGAGAGAGAGAGGGAGACAGACAGGAGAAAGAGAGAGAGTGAGGAGACAGAGAGACAGGAGAGAGTGACAGCACAGAGAGACATAGCACAGAGAGCGAGAAATAGGCGAGAGACAGCACAGAGACAGCCCAGACAATAAAAAAAAATATATAATTATATGATACCATCATTTATGATGGGCAAGGTACTAGTTGTATATACAATTTAATAAATTAGACACATGTATTAACAAAGTCAAAAAGCACTTATCAGCACTAAAATCAACAAATAGCAAAGCTCTCATTTCAAAAGATGTGAACCTGAAACACACAGAATTTGAGTCTTTAAAGCCTAATGTATCTCGTTAACATAACTTCAACATTACCATTCAAAACTCCAGGCTATAAAAAAACTCTTCAACCAGTGTGATAAAAATATAACCATTAGTGTTTTCCTTTTCCCCAAGCATGAAAACATGGAAACAGTTTGTGGGTTATTCCTAATATAACTATATTTTACCTACAGGCAACAAATTATTTTGTGTTGGCATAAATAAAAAGTCTTACCAAGCAATAAAAAATGTTTTTATTAGAAGAGGAAATAATAAGGCATGAATTTAAAAGCAATTTTGGCTGTTAGTTCTGCCACATTAAATAAAAATGACACAAATCAATCAATGGTGGATCAGCTGCGTGCAGTCTGGAAATGGATCTGGTTTCGATATTCACTTACAATATGACTTCTGCTTACAGTATCCAGAATAAGCACAAACACCTAACAATATTTCTACTTTTGAGTTTCTAATATAAATTACTTGTATAAGAGATGCTTTAATGAGGTTCTTAACTGTATATTAAATTCAGAACAGCTTAGAAACACAAAATCTAATTATTATTATCTAATCTTGTTGTTGCCTCAGACTTGGGATGATACATCGGTTAGTATTGTACGGACCTCCTGGCTTTTTTCCTGATCATTCAGATTAATGTTTATTATAGATTCTGTTAGATATAATTGCTTTGATGATAGACTTAAGTTATTATTTAGTGATATTTAAAGGACTGCTGCAACACCCTAAAAAGGAGCGACTTATTTTAAATATACATTGATCATTAATAAACATCATATATCCAGGCCCAGATCTACGTTTTTGGAGCCCCTGGGCAGTGAAGTGGAGGAGCCCCTGCGAGTGCCTGCTCAAAGTATGCAGGCACATGGGTAATCAATACGCAGACCTGGGTCCGAATCAGAACCTCCATCTTCTTTCTTCTGGACCTCCATTACATTACTAAATTCATCATATATTTAAACTGAAGCTTCTAATGCTTAAATAAGGTCTCAGTTACATGTTGTTATATCCATTTACTATTTACACTTCTTTCCAGTTTTCTTCTGAATACCAATATATTACAATATTTGTATTCATAGTCATTAAACAAATATGGACTCTGGACCTTGACTTAATTTTCATAAAAACATTCAGACCTTGTGAAGTTTGTAAAAAATAATAATATATAGGCAGGGATTGACAAATGTATACCAAATTTAGGAGCCACATTGCCTTTTCTTTTGAGGCAGAGAATAATGTATATACATACATATTGGTAGAATAACAAAAATATTAGACCAGAAATAAGTTGTAAGGAACTATGGTCCCTTGACATCAACATCCATCAACATATATTTTTTTCTAATTCAAGACTAGTGACTTTTTTCAGTCACATGATGTGATCCGGTCATTGCACCGAAACATGTATATTTGAGGCCTTCCATCTCATGTCCTTGGGCTCGCTAAGCTGCTGCTCCCCCGGTTTCTGCTGCTGGTGGTGGTGCATATCACTGTGCTGGGCCTCCGTGGCCTCTGTGTTTTGTGGATGCGGCGTCAGGTCGGGCAGGGGGCCCGGCTGGGGGATGGGTGCGCTGAGAGGCTTCAGCGCTGGGGGTAGTGGGGGCAGAGCATAGGGTGCCGGCGGCAGAGACACACGCACATATTTACTCGCTATTTGGCCAATTTAGGCGGGAGGCAGCAGGCTTGGGCAGGGTAGTGACGGGAAGTGGGCCGGCTGTGCTGCGCATTGGTCAGATCCCCTGCCCCTGCGGCCTGTCCTCGGAGCCCAGCACACAGTCACATCGAACGCTGCATGTAAACGGGTGGCTCGGGCTACAGGCCTTGCCATAAGAGCCGAACGGCAGAGACACACGCACTTATTATTTGCTGTTCGCCCAATGGTGGCGGGAGGCAGCGGGATGGGGCGGCGGAGTGACGGGTAGAGGGCCACCAGTGCTTCTAGATTGTCTGATCCCTGGCCCCTGCGGACTGTCCTTGGAGCCCAGCGCACAGTCACATCCAAAGCATCTAACTGGCTGGCTTGGTGCTTGGGCATGTACTTGCTATTCGCGCAATCTCGGCGGGAGGTAGCGGACTGGGGAGTGACATGTAGCGGGCCACCTGTGATCACATCCAGCCCTGCATCTAACTGTCCGACTTGGTGCTCTGGCATGTACTTGCTATTAGCACAATGTGGGCGGGAGGTAGCAGGCTGGGGCCACATCCAACACCGCATCTAAGTGGGCGGCTCAGTGCTCGAGCTACTGGCCTCGCAATGAGTGCCTTCGGTGCTCATCGCGAGCCCTGCAATGAGCGCCTTTGGCGTCCATTGTGCATGCGCAAGGCCGCAAAAATTAACATTGCGTGACCAACATCGCAATTACGACAACTATATATGTGATACAATTATACACTGACCCAGACTACTGATGATAGGCAACAAGTATTTATTTATAAAACAATCTAGACACAATAGACAATGCTTACTTTGCTTACATTTACCTCTGTGCTGGGCCCCCGGGTAAGACAGCTATGTTAGGAGTCCCCAGCTCTTTGTGAAGAAGCACATTAAGTGAGATCGGGAGCACCAGCAGCAGCAGCAGCAGCAGCAGGTAACTGTGCCCAGAGCATGCTGATAAGCATGGAGCTGCTGGAGGGTCTCAGTGAACTCTTTTCATGCACCGTGTATATAGTTCTAGATGTGTATCCACCTCCAATTGGAGGATCACACTGTCTGTCTTGCTGTTGCAAGTGTGCGGTCCTGTCCCGCCCCTAAATTTCTTGAAGGAAAAATACCAATAAAATAAAAAAACTTATTTTTTTGTTTTAATGAGGCATCCCCCTCAGCGAGGTGCTCCTAGGCAGCTGCCTACTCTGCCTAATGGAAAATCCGGCCATGCATATTTCAGTGATTTTAAAAATCAATCTTCAAATTAAACTTACTTCCAAAGAGTATAAGCCTCCAGTGGTGCTGTTGACCTCTACTATTATTAGATCTCCAAGGGTGGGGGTGAAACAGGTCTAAAGAGCTTTAAGAACGGAGTGATTTCATAGAGGCTAATATTTGACTAGATAATCATTTAAAGACTCGCTTCCAGCCACATTATGTTGCCAATGGAAACCACTTTAACACAGCAAATTCAAAACCAGAGCATTGCATTGGTATAATCTTGTGTTTGTCATTTAGCACTTCCTGTCTGCCAGAGGTGCCTCTCCCAATTAACGTCAGTTGGTGAAGACTAGCAGCAGTACATTTAATTGCTGAAATTAAAATATGCCTAATTATAATATCTCTTATTTTTATGGCATTACAGTGGGCCTTTGAAGGGGCACTGATATCCAGAATTTGTGATCATATAACAGATTTTAAACATTATAAATATATGTTTGTGTTGGGGCATCTATAATAAGCATAATATAGAGTAGAACATGTCCACAAATTGAATCAAGGGGGAAAACAAATTATTTGAAATATATGTTAAAAGTATATAATATAACTATTGTTAAGTATTAAAGATCAGTATATACGGTGTACCCGGCCTCCCCGGTGATCACCAGCAGCACAGAAACCCAGAAGCCCACACTTAACCCTCAAAGACCACTGGTCTCCCGCTGAACCCGCGCCAGAGACCGAGAGGAGAGCCAGACAACAAGGAGAGGCTGCTCCGGGAGGTAAGCGGGGCACCGCACACCGGAACCCTCCCTCAACCTCCCTACACAAGTAGTGCATAAGCCCAGAAAGAAGGGGCAGCCCAGACCCCAACATCCAACGTGGCACAACACTAATTGACACCCTAACTGGAGGGGCCAGGAGGCTATTTTGAGACACAGCCATCAAGTGGGGCCCCCAGACAAGACACCACAATGGGGCCCAGACAGCACTAATAGCAGCTTTCTTAAGCCTCACAGGGGAGACCCCAACTCAACAGCCTACAACAGCACAATTGCTGCCTTAAACTCAACTGTGCAAAGATTAAGATTAAAAGGGGTTACAAGATCTAAGAGACAGCGCCACAACCCAGCATCTCTCCTAACTAAATAAATGACAACAAATTGTGAGAAATATGTCACAAATAAGCTGGCAAGATTTAACAAGAAAAGTTTCACTAGGTCTGTAAATATGTTAAACAGTACAAGAAGCATGATGCAATAACTCACTGAACTACTCAAGTCACCTACATGAGCCTGCTACCAGAAAAGCACTAGCCTATCTGAATTTTCATGCTCAACTAAGTAAAACTCCTAGCCTGCTTCACCTTCAGCACAGAGTCAGCAGACGGCAATCTCCATAGATAACACCCTCAGGTCAAGGCGGCAGCATGGCGGCATCTAAGTGGGCGGCTCAGTGCTCGAGCTACTGGCCTCGCAATGAGTGCCTTCGGTGCTCATCGCGAGCCCTGCAATGAGCGCCTTTGGCGTCCATTGTGCATGCGCAAGGCCGCAAAAATTAACATTGCGTGACCAACATCGCAATTACGACAACTATATATGTGATACAATTATACACTGACCCAGACTACTGATGATAGACAACAAGTATTTATTTATAAAACAATCTAGACACAATAGACAATGCTTACTTTGCTTACATTTACCTCTGTGCTGGGCCCCCGGGTAAGACAGCTATGTTAAGAGTCCCCAGCTCTTTGTGAAGAAGCACATTAAGTGAGATCGGGAGCACCAGCAGCAGCAGCAGCAGCAGCAGCAGCAGGTAACTGTGCCCAGAGCATGCTGATAAGCATGGAGCTGCTGGAGGGTCTCAGTGAACTCTTTTCATGCACCGTGTATATAGTTCTACATGTGTATCCACCTCCAATTGGAGGATCACACTGTCTGTCTTGCTGTTGCAAGTGTGCGGTCCTGTCCCGCCCCTAAATTTCTTGAAGGAAAAATACCAATAAAATAAAAAAACTTATTTTTTTGTTTTAATGAGGCATCCCCCTCAGCGAGGTGCTCCTAGGCAGCTGCCTACTCTGCCTAATGGAAAATCCGGCCATGCATATTTCAGTGATTTTAAAAATCAATCTTCAAATTAAACTTACTTCCAAAGAGTATAAGCCTCCAGTGGTGCTGTTGACCTCTACTATTATTAGATCTCCAAGGGTGGGGGTGAAACAGGTCTAAAGGGCTTTAAGAACGGAGTGATTTCATAGAGGCTAATATTTGACTAGATAATCATTTAAAGACTCGCTTCCAGCCACATTATGTTGCCAATGGAAACCACTTTAACACAGCAAATTCAAAACCAGAGCATTGCATTGGTATAATCTTGTGTTTGTCATTTAGCACTTCCTGTCTGCCAGAGGTGCCTCTCCCAATTAACGTCAGTTGGTGAAGACTAGCAGCAGTACATTTAATTGCTGAAATTAAAATATGCCTAATTATAATATCTCTTATTTTTATGGCATTACAGTGGGCCTTTGAAGAGGCACTGATATCCAGAATTTGTGATCATATAACAGATTTTAAACATTATAAATATATGTTTGTGTTGGGGCATCTATAATAAGCATAATATAGAGTAGAACATGTCCACAAATTGAATCAAGGGGGAAAACAAATTATTTGAAATATATGTTAAAAGTATATAATATAACTATTGTTAAGTATTAAAGATCAGTATATACGGTGTACCCGGCCTCCCCGGTGATCACCAGCAGCACAGAAACCCAGAAGCCCACACTTAACCCTCAAAGACCACTGGTCTCCCGCTGAACCCGCGCCAGAGACCGAGAGGAGAGCCAGACAACAAGGAGAGGCTGCTCCGGGAGGTAAGCGGGGCACCGCACACCGGAACCCTCCCTCAACCTCCCTACACAAGTAGTGCATAAGCCCAGAAAGAAGGGGCAGCCCAGACCCCAACATCCAACGTGGCACAACACTAATTGACACCCTAACTGGAGGGGCCAGGAGGCTATTTTGAGACACAGCCATCAAGTGGGGCCCCCAGACAAGACACCACAATGGGGCCCAGACAGCACTAATAGCAGCTTTCTTAAGCCTCACAGGGGAGACCCCAACTCAACAGCCTACAACAGCACAATTGCTGCCTTAAACTCAACTGTGCAAAGATTACGATTAAAAGGGGTTACAAGATCTAAGAGACAGCGCCACAACCCAGCATCTCTCCTAACTAAATAAATGACAACAAATTGTGAGAAATATGTCACAAATAAGCTGGCAAGATTTAACAAGAAAAGTTTCACTAGGTCTGTAAATATGTTAAACAGTACAAGAAGCATGATGCAATAACTCACTGAACTACTCAAGTCACCTACATGAGCCTGCTACCAGAAAAGCACTAGCCTATCTGAATTTTCATGCTCAACTAAGTAAAACTCCTAGCCTGCTTCACCTTCAGCACAGAGTCAGCAGACGGCAATCTCCATAGATAACACCCTCAGGTCAAGGCGGCAGCATGGCGGCTCGCAGCAGCACCAAACCCCCAAAAAAACAAGCGAGTAGAAACATCCAGGAGTTTTACAAAGCCCCAAATGACACGCCACTACTCGCGCACAACTCAAGCTCGCCAGTCAGAGAGGGAGAGCCTGAAGTAGTACATGCTCAGGTGGAACAAACAGACAAATACATGGAGAAAATAAAACTGATGTTCCAAGAACTAATGACGACTGCTATCACAGACCTGAAAAGGGAGCTGCATGGCCTGGGACAAAGAACGCAGCTGTTAGAGGAGCAAACAGACCAGATAGCAGAAGCCCAGATGCATGATTAAGAAGTAACGGCGCAACACTCCACACAGATAAAAGAGCTGACCGACAAGGTTGAAGACCTTGAAAAACGCTCACGAAGACATAACATAAGACTGAGAAATGTCCCAAACAGCATTTCAGACATACTGCAATACTCAAAAGCGGTCATACTTGGGATTATTCCCACAAGCAGCGAAGCAGACTGGGCTATTGAAAGAGCGCATAGGGCCCTTGGCCCGACAAAGGCTAACAACCAATCTAAGGATATAATAATATGATTTGCCAACCAAAGCGCAAGAGACCTAATACTCGCAGCAGCGAGAAAGCTCAAAGAAATCAAAGGTCCGTACAACTCATCTATACCTGGCTCCGGCCACACTGCAAAAAAGAAAGGAGATGAAACCCATTCTGGAGATATTGTCCAGCCACAAAATCCTCTACAAGTGGGGTTTCCCATTTTCACTAATATTCCAGCGGGGCGGATCCACTTACAGAGTACACACAGTGGAAGAAGCTGAGATCCTCCTGAGAAAGCTGAATTTGCTGGCAGAGGACAGAGACGCTGAAAGGGGAAGTCCAAGACCCAGACCCAGCCTTACCAAGATGTGGCAAATATCGGCCAAAAAAACAAAAACAGCAGCCTTAAGTAGGGGGCCTCTTCTAGAGCAATTTACAGGAGGAGGTCTGGACACCGTTCCGTCAGCCAACTACGAGGATCCCGATGCTGATCAATGAGAAAGAGTATTGAACACTTTTTTTTCCCACAAGCAGGTTGAGCCGAGGAAAATGCAGCAAATAGCTAAAATGTATAAGTTATGTTAGAGATAGTTAGACTGTTATATACAGATATACAGAATTAGCAGTAGTGGAGCTCTTGAGGTGACTTAAGTGATTTAGAGGGATGAAGATTAAGGGGAGTTTAGAGCCCCTAACAACTCCCCAGGTAGAACCCCCAGGAGGGAGTCCTCTCCCTAAGAGGTCAAACCCAATAATGGGTGTAATAACTAAAGGCCTCAAAGTAAGGAAACAGTTAGAAAGACAGGGAAACTACCAAATTGTTAGGAAGTGTTTTAACCAGTTTATTGGAATGTTGAAACTAAGCTTCTGTATCTCTTTTGCTTTTCTTCTTAGTCTATCCAGTTTACAAGCGGTCTCGGCGCCCAAGGCACCCAAGGGGGGACCCCGGCGCAGGTCTTGGTCCTTCAGCATTCTGCACCCAGGTAACCTAGCCGCCACACACTCACCACAGAGATCACATACAGCTAACTACACGAAAAACCAATGGCTGACGTAGAGCACAACTTTTTAACACACAACGTAAGGGGCTTCAACTCTCAATTTAAAAGACGCAAAGCCTTCCTGTTTTACAAAAGATTCCATCCATCTGTCATATTTATGCAAGAGACCCATTTCGCCCAGGGCAAAGTACCCACTTACCTACACAAGGAATTCCCAGTATTCTACACATGCAACCAGAAAAGCAAAAAAGCAGGCTTAGCTACATTAATACACCGTGATTTCCCATTTGTAGTAGAAAAACAAACCAAAGACAAAGAGGGTAATTATCTAATATTAACAGGAACCATCCTAAATCTTAGAATCTCACTGGTTAATATCTATGCCCCCACCACAGCGCCCACCAGAGCGCTCATTAAATTACTAAGCACCTTGAAGCAAAAAGACTGGGGCATAATCATACTAGGAGGTGACATTAACCTTACTCTCGAGCCTTCTGTAGACAGATCAAGAGCAACCCGATTCACGCGTAACATGAAACAGCTCAAAACAATCCACACAAAATTGAGGGAGTTAGAGTTGGCTGACGCCTGGAGGGGACTTCACCCCTCGGAAAAGGAATACTCTTATTATTCTCCAACTAACAATTCCTATTCCAGAATAGATGTTCTCCTAACTCACACTTCGCTATTCAACCATACAGTGGATGCCCAAATCCACCCCTGCCCCTGGTCTGACCACGCGGTAGTGAGCATCAAAATCCAGCTGGGACTTAGCCTCACAGCCCCTGGGAAGTGGAGCTTAAACGAGGCACTTCTAACCAATCCCGGAACGCTAGCACAAATAGAACATGACATTCAAGAATACTTCACGTTAAACGTGGTCCACGAGGCAAACATAGGGTGGGTCTGGGTGGCGCACAAAGCATACATTAGAGGCACCTTAATTAAACTGGCAGCTGCCAGAAAGAAACAGTACCTTCAAAAAGAAAAGTCCCAGGGGTCTCTAGAACCCAGCTAGACAACACTAGACTAGAACTAGATGCGGTCCTAGCCGTAAAAACTGAACAGGCCCTTAGGAAGACTAGACATAAATTTTACGCCCAGGGTAACAAGCCCTCCCCTATGCTTGCACGCAGACTCAACCTAAAGAAAAACTTAACTCATATCACCAAAATTAAAACAGAAAGTGGAGCAATTACAATGAACCAATCGGAAATAAAAAAGACATTCCACAAGTGCTTTCAAGAAATCTACTCGGCAAAAACGAAAGCCAACAACTTCACAGTGCAGGAATTCCTCAACAGCCTAGACATTCCCAAAATCTCGGAGGGGGACTAAGACTCCCTAAATGCAGAGATAACCCCGTCCGAAGTTATTGACACTATAAAAACGCTTAAAGCAGGAAAAGCCCCTGGCCCGGATGGCTACTCGAACTTGTACTATAAAAGCCTTGCAAAACACCTTGCCCCACACCTAAGCAAACTATTTAACGAGATGCTATTAGGAGAACCAATGCCACCCGAGCTAAACCAGGCAGATGTAATCTTTATCCCTAAACCAGGAAAGGATACGTTTAACCCAAGGAACTATAGGCCAATATACCTTTTAAACGGGGACATTAAAGTCCTAGCTAAGCTAATGGCATCAAGGGTAGCCAAATTCCTACCCAAACTAATACACAAAGACCAAGTGGGCTTTGTGCCCTACAGACAAGCTGGGGATAACATACAACGTATTCTAAATGTTTCCCACATAGCTAAAAGTGCGAATATACCTCTCAGTTTAGTATCCTTAGATCTAGAAAAGGCATTTGACTCCGTTGAATGGCCTTATTTACATGCGGTACTGGATAAATTCAGCATCAGAGGCAAATTTACAAATCTGGTAAACACATTATATAAAACACCGACAGCAAGCCTTAAGCTTCCAGGGGCTAACAGAGATCTTATAAACATTCAGAGAGGTACGAGGCAGGGATGCCCCCTGTCCCCGTTACTATTCGCCTCTTGCTCAGGCCATTAGGGCATGCCCCACGATACAGGGTATCGAGGTTGGATGTCAACAAATGAAATGTAGCTTGTTTGCAGATGACATCCTTTGCACGCTTACAAATCCGGTAACCTCAATAACAGCCCTTATGGATTTAATGTCCCGATATGGGAACTTGTCAGGCCTTAAAGTTAATGCAGATAAATCTGAAATAATATGCATAAGAGTGCCCTCAGACCAGGTGCAAGCCCTAAAAGAAGGATACTCGTTTTCATGGCCAAGGGGAAGTATTAAATACCTAGGAGTTAATCTCACCCCCGAGATGTGAGCTCTATACAAAGAAAACTATACCCCCCTTTACAAAAAATTACAAGCAGATCTACTTAGGTGGAATAGATACAACCTGTCATGGACAGGAAGAATAAACGCTTTTAAAATGAACATGTTACCCAAAATGTTATACTATTTTAGAACACTCCCGATTAGGATACATAGAGGAGACCTAGATGGCTTCCAAAAAGCGGTATTTCGATTCATCTGGCAACACAAACACCCGAGAATTAACAAGTCCCTAATGTATAGAGACAGAGAAGCAGGGGGTCTAGCGTGCCCAAATTTGATACACTACTTTAAAGCAGCCCAGATTTCCTTCCTACCACAAGCCCACTCCAGTGAACACCAACCAATGTGGGTAATCCTAGAGAACTATCAAATGAAACCCTACAAATGGGATAATATCATTTGGTGCCCGACACTTCCCCCAATAGCAAAATCAGGCTATAATAATCCAATGATTAAATTATCCTTGCAGGAGTGGAGGGGGGCGAACTCCAAGCGGCAGTTAGCACACACCCTTTCATCTCTCACGCCAGTCCTTTCGGGGTCCCACATTATGAATGAGTTAGGGGGGGAATCAAAAGCGTGGAGGCTCTTGCGGAAACTAGACCTGCTGGGGGCATGGTTCCAAGACGGCAACCTTCTAACCTCTATACAATTCATAAATAAGTACAATCTGCCAGACAGGGAGATATTTAACTACAACAAAATATGCCACAGGGTCCAAGAAATGGCCAAAACCTGGGGATCCCCACATGACACCTGGTTCGCGAAAGTATGTGTGCAGAATCCCCTAGCCAGAGGCATAATTGGTACCCTTTACTCGCTTGCCAACAAGCCACCTAAAGATCAAAAGCCCAAACACGTCCTACAATGGGAACAGGAATTGGGAATAGCCTGGGACACCCAGAGATGGGGAAAAAATACACAAGGCACTGACTAAAGGCTCCCTCTTCTTTAGCTATTTAGAGACAGCAACTAAAGTACTACACAGGATATCCATGACACCTGATAGGCTAAATAAGATAAATCCGCTTTCCCCTCCTTTAGGAACTGTTCAGATAGAGGAACCTTTGGCCACATCTGGTGGGACTGCCCAAGAGTACAAGCCTTGTGGCGAAGGGTAGCTGCAATGATCTCTGAGGTATTAGACAGGGAAATACACCCTTCTAGGGAGACATGCTTACTGGGAATGCCGGTATTAAGCATTAGTAAGAACTATAACAATTGGATACAAATGGCCATGCTGGCAACCAAAAGCCACATTGCAAAGAATTGGAAATCACCCCATTTAGACGCCCAAGAGGTTATAAAAAAATTAAACCACATCATGATATATGAAAAATTGATGCATTCAATAAACAACTCCCTCTCCACTTTTAGTCAAATCTGGGACAGATGGATGGAATCGGACAAAGCTATTTTAATTTAACAAAAACTTGAATAAGAATAGAAATTAGTACACTCGAAAGAGAAAGCGTAACCGAATTGAGGCGGAAGCTCTAGGCCAAGGTGAAAGGTGCCTTGGGCGTTGACAACTGCTGGCGAATTGCGTAAACTGAAGAAGATAGACAGGAAGAAGGAAGGAAGAAAAAAAAAAAAGCAAGGAAGATACAGGTAATAATTTCATTGTCTTGTTTATTTATTGTTTGTTTGATGTTATACTTCCCACATATCAGGTACATAAGGTAAATCTCGAGCTATGCAAAAATGAAACATCTATATATATATATAGATAGGCAACAAGTTAGCTCACATATAAGACTTTAACAAGCTTAGTCTCGAGAAGTCAACTGCTAGGGAAGGAATAGCTAGCAGGCGATTCCTGCAAAGTTGAGAAAACGGAAAAAGGTTATGGTGGACACATAAAGCAGATACCCAAAATAGTCAGGCCAGGACAACCATTATAGACAACAAAGTTGTAAAAGATATCTAAAATATTGTTATAAAAACCTGTTTATGCAAAACTGTGTTGGAACTGCGAGTCAAACAACATTGTGTTACGGAATACTGCTTATGTGTTAATAAAAAGATTTTTTTTTTTTTAAAAGATCAGTATATACAATTTATTGTTGTGAAAAAAGTTCAACTGAAATTCCCTGTTTTCCAAATATCTTTAGTCAGAGCCAAACCTATTTTTTCAGGCTATAATAGGGAGTGCAGTACATCTTCCTAGACTCATGTACATGGTGTGAAGGCTGCCGCAGGCTGTGCCACAGTCAGAAAAAGATGGGGGGAAAAAGGGAGGGCCTAAAGATGCCTGAAAAAAAACAAATTCAGTGTAATGTCTCATACAAACGATTACATTTTTAGTCACAAGAAATTGAAACTGCATCTCATACAGTAAATTTAAATTGAACTTTGCAAGATTTACCTGTCAGTCAACCTTTTTGATCCACCTAGAAAAGCCTTGACAGTTTTGATCTCCACAAGCTTTAGATTCTTACAAGCTTTACAGCCCTATTAAATTTTGAAGCCTGTAGCAGCATCGGGAGGCTCGCAAGGTCTGGGGGCTTGAAATTCGATTGCGTTACATAGCTTTTAAATTAGAACAGGCCGCGAGTTATGTGCTTGAGACACAAACACATAAACCATTTTGAGAACGTTAGATGAGCGACCGTTAACATGATCAGTTAGTCAAACCCGTAGTTATGGGTTTAGATGGAGCCAATGCAAACAGAGATCATCATCATTGTGTCACAGAAAAATGGAGGTTGGATTTCAAAGTCTAACGGGGTTCAGTTACGATTTACGAACAGACCCACATTCCAGATATAATGCAATATTGCTAAAGCCATAAATATGATATTCTGGTCCATGGGAGTTCCATTATATGTATTAACACATTGATTGCCGGGATTAATATAACATGGAATTTAAACATGGAATAAAGTATTTTTTTTTGGCCAATTTGCAAACTTTAGAATGTTGTGCTATTAATTCTAAGACCTAACATCACTTTCCCTTTTAATGTCAGTACAGTAGTGTGTATATATGTGCATTTAAAGTGCTACGGATTGGATTACCCCTCTAGCGGGTCCTCTAGTACCCGTTGGCTTTTGGGCTCCATTTGCGGGTTACAGCCTTGAACGCCAGTGAATTTGTGCCTATAGGTCTGAGAGCTCATTTAATCTACAGGTACTGGCTGGCAGATGATTGTATAATGATTAGAGATAGTATTAGCAATCCAATAGTATTGATGATGGAGGCTCTTGACGATTTCTAGAATCTAAAGAGAGAAATTGCTCGAGATCTACATATAGGGACATTTTTACAATGTTGCTCCAAAATATGGGTCGTATGTATCAAAGACCACTCGCAAGTAGTTTTCAAACCCTTGCTGAGTCCCCCAGAAGCATTTAAAGTGACAGTATAGCACAAAAAGCATTACAAAAATGATTACATTTCAACATTATTTGAAACTTAACAATTAAATATCAACATATGTGTAATTAAAAAATAGGATATGTTGGTGTTAAGTCGGTTTTATGATACAAAATACAGGGTAATTACCCAGTGCTCAAGGGGTTAATAAACATCATAAAACCACATTGCCTAGGAACAAATGCTCTAATGCATTGTCTATAAATATATCATATTTTAACACAAAATAAACACATCTTTATAGATTGAAGCTATAAATATAAATGTCATATTTTTTTTTATATCAAAACATATTAATAAATAAAAGACAACCACTTTATATATCTCTAATGTATCCTTGCTGCAGCCATTACAACACTTCACTGTCTCATCCGTACAGCTTGGTTTGGCTACTCTCTGCACAGAAATCTGTTGTGGCTAAGGCAGGATTTACGGCTGTGCACTGAGTGCCCTAACCGGGGGAAGCAAAAGATTTACATTAGTGTAGAACTTAGGAAAAAAGCTTCAGCAGCCGATTTCCAGCAGTGCCCTCATTTAGAGCAGCTGATTTTTATGGAGGCCATTGTTTGTAGATCCACAGCATGGTCATCAATAAACAACTTATTGAGACATTACCAGCTGGAGCAGGCAGTGGAGCCACCTCTGGGGGGTGGGCTGTGCTGTATAATGTTTGGGGGGGGATTTAAATTATATTTATTTCTCTAGGGTAGGGGCTCACCCAAGGCCCCCCTGCCCCCCACAATTAAGAGTGTCAGGGGCAGGGAAGTAATGTATGGTGTTGGGTCACATTTTCTGTGAGTGCTACAGACAGGAGCAGCAACATCAACAACAAAGCAAGGGAGGGGAAGGGGACCTGATAAGAGGATGGGACTTGGGGAGTTGAGATGTTAAGGGAATGAGTTTTGGGGAGGGGAGCTTCTATAGGAAGTTGTCTTGGGGAGCTGCTATGGAAAGGGGTTTTGGGAAGGGAGCTGCTATGGGAAGTGGTTTTGGGGAGGGGAGAAGAGCTGATATGGAAAAAGGTCTTGGGGAGGGGAGCTGCTATGGGAAGGGTTCTTGGGGAGGGGAGGGAAGCTACTATGGGGAAAGGTATTGGGGAGGGCATCTCCTATGGGAAGGATCTTTGGAGGGTAGGAGAGCTGCTATAAGAACGGGTCTTGGGGAGGGGAACTGCTATGCGTTATAAGGGGTCTTAGCATTTAATAGGGAATTACAGGAAAAACAGCACTATAGAGAATCAGCGCTAAAAGCGGTAACATTAAGTGGTGTATACCTGTAGTGTTGTTTGCAAAATACAAATATGCATGCATTATTTTGTATATATATATATATATATATATATATATATATATAAAAAGCATTAATCACTTTCATAGCACTTGTGAGATTTGGCCTAGATGTAAGCTCTGAAACAGTACTTTTTCATTGTCCATAAGGTATGAAACAGTTAATTTCAGTTAATTTTGCTTTTCCATGATTTTGCTGTTTTTCTAAGGAGACAGTCAACAACTCCTCAGTCTAAACAAAAGTGTACTCTAGCAGTACACAAGGCAAAAGCCCACGGATGATCAGGATGACAACAACTTCACCTATGCGCACAAGATTGCAATAATGGAATGAAGTATGCAGTTCATGCTTTTAGTGCGTGATGTGTGCATGCCTCTTCTTTTATTGGCCTACTAATATAAATAATCATTTATTGGCTTAGCAATGTTGGTGGAATGTATCATTTTTCTGGAGGGTAGTAATAGGATGTACCAATTTATATATGTTGGAAATACTATAAAAACCTGTGTTGTTTATATATTTGTCAGTCATTAGCAGACATTGTCTGTTAGTCTGTTGCTGATCCACGCGTGTTCAAATAAACTAAAGAAAATGTATATTTTATATTTCTATTTTTTTATATTTTTGGTTTGTAATAAGAGTAGCCATAAAATGCTTAAAAACGTACATGTTTAAAATCCCAAATAAAACAGAATAGTAATCAATACAATGAAATAATCTTAAAATACCTAAAGGAATGGTAATATATTATAAATATTTAACTTCTAACACAAGCCATGAACTACTAATATCACCTAAATCCAAATGAGCAATAAACAGTGCTCATGTAAGTATATTTTAAATATAGAGCTACAGTTGTGAACACATCTTAGTTTGGCTGCCCCTTTATAAAGCCAATAAAATAATTTCAAGTGTTCTGCGCCATTATGCAAAGCAGTTAAAAAATAGAAAATGTTTAAAAAAAGCTCTTTTCACTGTTTAATTGTTTAAACAACATTTATGGCTCTCAAGCCTTTGATTAAACGCACCCTAAGTAGTTTGTGCACAGCAAATTACATTGAGCTTACTTGCACGTTTCTTCAGGTACTCAGTGGACCAAAAATCACAAGCTCCCCTAAATGTCCACATTTGTCTGTACTGCAGTAATAAATTCCAAATTTTTCCCGTTTGAGGTTAGAATGTCTGTAGAAGGCAGCACTTACAAAACAGTAAAATATACAGTACATGCAAACTTTAAAAGTTATAAAAGTTTGTTCAGTTGATTTTTTTGTGCTCTGTTGATAATGCAGAGCAATATTGATGAAGTGCATGTCAATGTAACTTTCAGAAGTACTAGTGCAATTTGTTCAACATGACCTAAACCTCAAAAGGTATTCTGAACATTAATATTTTTAAATGTTATTTAGAGGAAAAACAAAGAAATCATTGAGACTAAAAACAGCATTTTCCTGTAAGGAAGAACATTAATGCAATTTAGAGCACATATTGACCACAGAGTCGCTTCATTACTCTGGGTTTATGAATGTTAGAAATGCATTGCAGACATGCTGAAGAACTCTTAGTAACGCACTTCTGGTTCGGTACACTTAAGACATTCCAGGGCAGATTGCAGATATAGTACAAGTGGTCCTACATAGCAAAAGCACTTAGTAGGTTGGAGCATGTCAAGGGTTTGTCAACAAACACTTAAAGGGGACCCTGTAATCTTAACCTTTCTAGCATGGGCTGAAAAGAGCTTTTTAATAAATATTTTAGAACTTTTTTGATATGAAACATAAATGGTTTTAGGTTTAGAAAATGTAACGCTAACGGTTCTATTTATCAATGGGTCATTGTAATTTGGCATGCTAAAATGTCTTAATTTACCTCAGTACGCCACTAGCATTACGCATATCCTCTGTTGTAAGGGATGATGAATTTGGTGTATATGATTGCGGTTTGAAAACAGTATATTTAGTAATGGGTTTCAATGAGAGTGGCATTATATAATAGAAAAGCACAATTTTACAAACACTTAGGCACCCATACACACACAATCCTTAAATATGTACTAAATATTTTTCCAATGTATAATGTATTTCTATGAAGGGCTTCCTTCCAAGCTTTTAGAAGCATCCTATCTAACTCCTATAAAATATTCCGGGGTCCTAGTTGTTGTCCACATTTGTTTACGTATGAGCATATATGTTATTTTAGATATCACATATAATAGTTCTCGTAATTGCGAGTTGTCATCACGCAATGTTAAAAATAACGAACATGCACATGCCAATGAGCACCGAAGGCCGTAGGCGCTCATTGCCAGGCCCTCAATGACTTGGCTGCAGTGAGGGTCGAAGGCTCACAAGACTTTGAAAACGGCTCGACAGAAGCGCAACAGCGCTCATCGAGAGGCACGCAGGACTTGAGCAGAGAGTGAGAGGAGAAAGACACATTGGAAGGAGAGGGGAGAGAGGGTGGAAAGAGAAACAGGGGAGGGAAATAAGCAAAAATAAAAAAACAGGGCAGGGAGCGGGGGTAGAGAGGGGGAAACAGACACATGGAAGGGAGAGAGGGGAAACAGACCAGACACAGGGGTCAGAGAGTGGGGAGAGGTCCGTAAAGTAGAGGGGGAGAGGCTTGCAATGAACGCCCAAGGCGCTCTTTGCGGGGCTTGCAATGAGCGACAAAGGCGCTCATTGCGCGGCTCGTGATGAGCCACAAAGCCACTCATTGCAGGGCTCGCGATTCGAGGCGAAGGTGCTCATTGTGAGACGTGAAAGCGGCGGGTTGGCTGAAGCCTGCAATGAGCAACAAAGCCGCTCATCGCGAGTCCTGTAAAGTAAATGGTGAGGGAGCCTCGCAAAGTCTGCAAGTTAGAGGGGGGATAGCCTTGCTTTGTGTGGCAAGCATTGACAGCCTTCAAATTTTATTGCCGTCCCTGTGTCTCTTTCCCCCCTCTCCCTCATGTCTCTTTCCATTTTCCTCCCTTATCACCCTCCTCAACCCCCCTCCTCAATCCGCCTCTTCATCCTACCTCCTCATCCTCTATCCTCATCCTCTCTCCTCAAACCCCTTACTCATCCTCTCTCCTCAACACCCCTCCTCATCCTCTCTCCTCAACCCCCCTCCCCCTCATAAACCCGCCTCCTCAACCTCCCTCCTCATCCTCCCTCCTCAACCCCCCTCCTCATCCTCAACACCCCTCCTCAACCTCCCTCCTCAAACCCCTCCTCATCCTTAACCCCCTCCTAATCCTCTCTCCTCAACTCCCCTCCTCATCCTCTTTCCTCAACCCCCCTCCACAACCCCCCTCCTCATCCCCCCTCTTCAACCCCCCTCCTCAACCTCTCCTCAACCCTCCCTGCTCAACCCCCCTTCTCATCCTCAACCCCCCTCCTCCTCCTCAACCCCTCTCATCATCCTCAACCCCCTCCTCATCCTCAAACCCCTCCTAATCTTCAACCCCGCTCTCCCCCCACATCCTCAACGTCCCTCCTCATTCTCAATGCCCTCCTCATCCTCTCTCAATCCCCCTCCTCATCCTCTCTCCTCAACCCCCCTCATCATTCTCCCTCCTCATCCTCTCTCCTCCACCCCTCTCCTCATTTTTCCTCCTCATCCTCTCTCCTCCAACCCCTCCTCATCCTATCTCCTCAACCCCCCTCCTTAAGCCCCCTCCCCCTCCTCAACTCCCCTCCTCAAATGCCCTCCTCATCCTCAACCCCCTCCTCATCCTCAACCTACCTCCTCATCGTCTCTCCTCAACCCCCCTCCTCATACTCCCTCCTCATCCCCCCCTCGACCCCCCCTCCTCAACCCCTCTCCTCAATCCCCCTCCTCAACCTCTCTCCTCAACCCCTCTCCTCAACCCCCTTCAACCTCTCTCCTCAACCCCTCTCCTCAACCTCCCTCCTCACCCTCAACCCCCCTCCTCATCCTCAACCCCCCTCCACATCCTCAACCCTCCTCAAACCCACCCCTCAAGCCCCTCCTCAACCCCCCTCCTCATCCTCAACCCCCTCCTCATCTTCAACACCCCTCCTCAACCTCCCTCCTCAACCCCCTCATCATCCTCTCTCCTCAACCCCCCTGCTCATCCTCTCTCCTCTACCCCCTCCTCATCCACCCTCCTCATCCTCTCTCCTCAACCCCCCTCCTCAACCCCCCTTCTCAAGCCCCCTCCTCATCCTCTCTCCTCAACCCCCCCATCCTCAACCCCCCTCCTCATCCTAAACCCCCCTCCTCATCCTAAATCCCCCTCCTTATCCTCAAACCCCCTCCTCACTTTACCCCTCTAATTACCTCCCCGTCTCCCTTTCCCCGCACTTTCCTTCAGCACTTTTCCATCAGCGTCTGCTCCTCCGCTCCTCCTCGCTCCTTCCGGCTGCGTCGGGACCCGGCCAATGCTAATGACGTGACGCGCATGTGATGTCACGTCATTAGCATATGCCTGGTCCTGACGCAGCCGGAAGGAGCGCAGAGGAGCGGTGGAGCAGCTGCTGATGGAAGGTAAGTGAATGGAGAGGGAGAGGGGGAGGTAATTAGAGGGGTAAAGTGAGGAGGGGGGTTGAGGATGAGGAGGGGGGTTTAGGATGAGGAGGGGGGTTTAGGGTGAGGATGGGGGTTTAGGATGAGGAGGGGGGTTGAGGAGGGAGATAAGGATGGGGGTTGAGGATGAGGATGGGAAGTTGAGGATGAGGCGGATGATAAGGGAGGTGGAGGGAAAGAGAGACACGGGTGGAAAGAGAGACACAGGGGTGGAGAGACACGGGTGACTCGAGTATAAGCCGAGGGGCCCTTTTCAGCCTTAAAAAAACGGCTGAAAAACTTGGCTTATACTCGAGTATATACGGTATATATATATATATATATATACAGTATATATATATATATATATATATATATATATATATATATATATAGATAGATAGATAGATAGATAGATAGATAGATAGATAGATAGATACAGTATATTGTTGTTTAGTCGTTCAGTCATGTCCAACTCTCCATGACCCTCAGCATGTCAGCCATTACCCCTCTGAGCTCCATAAAACTCATATTCATTACTTCAATGATCCATATTATAAAACTTAACTTTTGAGCAACTGTTTTGTCCAAATATTAGCTCAATTATATGTATAGAATACTTTGACACTACTTTGAAGAAAACATGCTTTTTTTAAAGGACAATTGTAGTACTCATACAATAAGGTTTCATGTGTTTATTTAGTATACATTGAAATCATTTAAAGTATTTTTAGAGTACAGTGGTCCTTTAAACATATCTGCTTCTCTCTTCCCTTATCAGGGGATGGGAGAGTATCTGTCTGGGAAGTTGTTCTGAAATGAGTCTTTCCTTTCCTCACTGTAGATAAAAACTTATATCAGGAAAGACTCTAGGACGTGAACATTGCAGGAAATCCTTGAACAGCCAGAAACTTTTCAGCACAGCAAACTGCACAGATCCTACCACACCCCTAGACACCTAATAGGGGGTGGAGAGAAACAGCTTTGCTAGTCTGTGAACACAAAAAAATTATGTTTTAAAAGCTGCATCAATTTATTTAATTAAACATACACAAATAAAACCCTATCATATGACCCTTCAATACATGAACACTTTTGATATTGTAGGATGTATTTCCATCTGAATTACTGACAGAGGATTGTTCTTTTATGGAATCTATGTTCATAAAATTGGAATGATTCCCTGCAGCAGTGAATTCAAAGTAATTTATAATTTCAGCTTTATTCATTATCAGGCACTGATTGTTTGGCAATAGTATGTATTGTTGGAATTATTTACTAAAAAAATTAAAATAATGGCAGTAAGATTAAAAACTACTCGAGAAAATACTGTGCGGCTGAATTACAGTGTGCCTAAAATAGAAATGGCACTCTAAATTGAGACAACCTGTTGAAAAGGTGTCTGGCCTCTGGGGTGCCAAAAAGTCCCTATTTGGCAAAATAGCATGCCGCTGGATTAGAGAAGAAGACAACTGACAGTTTTTAGGCACACATTTTGTAATCTTTTCATAACTCATAAAAAAATAACTGTAGAAATAATAAGCGCCACTATCTTATGGCAGTTAATAAAAATGGAGTCGATGAGGCCCTTTTCATATAAAAATATTTGTTTAAGTGACCGATTGCATATTGGACCTCCAAACGCTAATGCCAAACTAATGCCAATGCAAGAGTCACAAACATGTTTACATTCTACCCTTGGAGCCTCATTCAATCTGAATCCCGCATCTTGCAGTATATAGGCCGTATGTCTGTGGGCTTGCTGTGGGCTCGAAGTCTGCTACAATTCCGGTGCTATTCAATTGAACAAGCCTGCAAGATCTTTGAAAACCTTACTCTGCATCCCACATGACTTGGGTCTCTTCCACTCGCACATGCATCATTCTTGAGTGACGCACCTTGACAATGAAATAGGGTACATCATCACCAGGGAGACAGAAGAGTTTCAGGAACAGTCTTGATGCACCTTGCCCAAGCAAGGCCCAATGTGCCATGGGTGAGCTGAGTGACTGACAAATTAGTAAATTCAAGTTTAATTTCAATTACTAAATTACATTTGAAATAAATTATAATTCTAAATACCATAACTGGGACTTCTGTTGATTCCCTTTAAGCCTCTGATTATATACAAATTGTATCCTGCCTACTGGCTGTTGCATTAGTTATAACAGATAGCTGAGTGCAAGGTGTCGTGATTATCTATAGGGAAGACAGTGATTGATAGCAGTTCTTCTCTGGACTCAGGATGGCACTGACCAGTTAATCCATAACTGATCTTTTTAGGTAAGACCTGCATTCCTTCCCTGCACAGATAGATATGTTTAGGGTTACATGTTCCTTTTGACCTCTACACAAACAGCACTATACAAATCCCTGAACTTTTTGTGCCAAGAGGGTTTCAACTGACAAGAGGGCATATTAGAAGTAAAAGAAGGTTAGAAGTAAAAATATTCCACCTTAAAGAAAGAAAATGGTTCTTCACAGTAAGGGTGGTTAATCTGTGCAATTCTCTACTAAAGGAGGTGTGACAGCATATATATATATATATATATATATATATATATATATATATATATATATATATATATATATATACAGTATGAATATATGAATCAATTAACAACTAATCTGCATATTGCAGATCAGTGAGATCTAAACTTAAGGTTGAACTTGCTGGACTAAAGGTCAACCTCAATTATTATGTAAATAAGTAACTATATAACTATTTCAAAGCAAGTGGACAGTCTATTACACATGTAAACACAAATTTTATTTGAACTTATTTGCACATATTTCAAAAAATCCCAAAAGTATGTTTTTAGGAGATCTTTACTGTGCTAAATTAAGTGGTCCGTTAATGAAGCCAATGTTTAGGAAGATACAATAAGAAGTTAGATGGGCCTTATTATCTGTCATCCAATCTATGGGCCTAATTCAATTGCGATTTGGCCAATTGAATAGGGCTCTATATAAGCACAGAGCATATTTTTTTATAGAAGTTTTTAGCTAGTGAACTTCTATCCAAAAGCAATGTCTTCACTAACTAAAAACTTCTGTAAAAAAAATATGCTCTGTGCTTATATAGAGCCCTATTCAATTGGCCAAATCACAATTGAATGAGGCCCTATGTTTCCATGTTTCAAATGTAGACCAGATTGTAAGAAATCCTCCTAAAGTAGCTATTGTTAGAGGATATGGTAAATTGAGAGATAGCAAAGTGAAAAAGCCTTTTAGTCACATTAAATTTGAAGCCCGTATGAGCAACGTGAGACCTGCAACGGCTGCGAGCTTGAAATTTTGCGGATTTATGTGCTATTAAATTAGAACATGCTCCGAATTACGGGCTTGAGAGGCAAACCCGTAAACCATTTTTCGCTTGTTGGATGTGCAGCCGTGAACTTGATCAATTAATCAAACTCGTAGTTACAAGTTTAGATGGAGCCAATGTAAACAGAGATTGTCAGAATTACATCACTGAAAAATAGAGGTGGGATTTCAAAGTCTTACAGGGTTCAATTATGAGTTACGATCAGACCCACATTCCAGATATAAGGCAATATTGATAAAGCCATAAATATGATATTCTATTACATGCGGGTTCCATTATATGTATTAACACATTGATTGTCGGGATCGATATAACACGGAAAATAAACATGAAATAAAGTATTTTGAGAGCTTGAGAATGTTGTGCTATTAATTCTAAGACCTAACATCACTTTTGGGTTCCCTGGTGGCCCAGTGGATAGGATGCAGGTGATTTCACCACAGCATCCTGGGTTCAAATCCAGCCAAGGAACCAAGAGGTCACACTGGTCAGTACTTGGATGGGAGACTACCTGGGAATACCAGGAGCTGTAAACTGTGGCCCACTGGAGAAGGAACTGGCAACCCACTGCAGTATCTCTGCCATGAAAACCAAGTGGATCAGCAGGGTGTGTTGTCCATGAGGTCACGGTGAGTCGGACACAACTGAGCGACACCATTTACAACACCACTTTCCCTTTTATTAACAGTACAGTAGTGTATGTATATGTGCATTTAAAGTGCTATGGATTGGACTTTACCCCCTTGCGAGTCCTCTCTAGCACTCGTTGGCTTCTTGGCGAGTTACGGGGTTGAACGCCAGTGATTTTGATGCAATTTAATAGCGCAATTGGAACGTAGCGGTTACAGCCTTCTCAAGTCCCATAGGGTTCTTTCGCTCCTAACCCGCAAGTCGGGCTGGTTTAAGAGGCCAGTTTAATAGCCCTAAGTCTTGCGAGCTACGTTACAAGCTACGTTTTTACACGCTAGGAGAATCTAATGGGGCTGCATGTATATCATAAAATCAAAGTCACCTCAAGTAGCATGGCTCCCTAGACACTGTATTTAATCTGCTTTGTTAATACCTGTTACCTTGCTTCCTTATTAGCAGGCAAGGACATACTTAGCAAACATTTTCACATTTTCTCTTATACTGGCTTCTGTGCATTTCAATGAATTAATGAAGCAACAAACAAAACTATTATAGTGAACTTATTAATTTTTATTATAGGGGAAAAAAGTTTACAATTACAGCTGATCAACAAGTCTTCCAAAACATGTAATTGTTAGATCATTTATGAACTGTTAATCAAATAAGTTTTCAAAGCTTGTTTTTTGACACCTTTCCTTTCAGTATGTGCTCAAGTGTGCTGATGATTGATATTCCAATTACATGTGTTTTGTTATTCCTTTTATTTTAGGTACTTTTTACACTTTTGTTTCAATTGTTAGCTTTTTAAAAATGTTTAACAAGGTTCATTCTTTGATTTTATCATCCTCTATGTAAGTATATACAATTTACACTTCACTTACTTTTAAGGAACCTTCAGAGGAACAGATTCTTAAATTATAGTGGAACACAAGCATTTAAAATACTATATTTTAAGCTTTACATAAGTTGTATAATTTTTGCACAAAAGTATTTCCTGTTAGTTTTAAGATAATTTAAATCAGTAATATTTTACAAACAAAAAAAATATTTAAAACATGATATTTTAAATGCATAAAAAGTTGTATTCCATTTCATGAAATTATCATCCATTATGAACTTTGCATGCCTTTTTAGGTCATACAAGCCTTGCCTTTTAAAACAGCCCATCTAATAAATTAAACACCTCCAATATCCCCTTAAATTTTGAAATCAGGTAACTTAAATTGTATTTTCACACAGGCTATGTGAAACTACAATAATTAGCATGATTTGTACCTAAACTCATTATGCCTCATATTTCTTATCAAGACTAATATAATTGAGCATTATCACACAACCACTAAATTGAAGAATACACAAATCTGATCAAAGTATCCATTTCCGCAAGCCTGAAATAAAATAGAATATCTGAATGACTACTTCCTTTACTATAGCACCATCTGGTGTATTTTCTAAAAACTAAACGTGAAAAATGTCAGTTCAAATGTTGTATTTTGAAAAAGGTTATCCATCAATCCCTTCTGGATCGATACCTTGTCGTGGCGAAGGGGCCTCAATTAAGCTGTGAGCTATATCATGTATGGTCACCAAAGATGGTCAGGTCAAATCAGTTAGGTCAGACAAATCACAGTCCATTGGAGAAGGAGCTGGCAACCCACTCCAGTAACGTTTGCTAAGATAACAACCAGAGACATAACAATATGGCCCCGGAAGATGAGCCCCTCAGATCAGAAGGTGCCTACCACATGTGGCGTTGGTGAAAACTGTTTATAGTCCCTTAGACTTCATGAAGATTCCATAAATCAGTACTGCAGGAATTTAAGACAAACTGTTCACTGCAAGGTTTGATCATGAGACTGAAGCTCACATATTTTGGTCATATCAGGAGAAGGCATGATTCCATAGAGAAGACTTTCATGTTGGGAAATATTGAAGGTACACAAAGCAGTCATTTTTAATAACCCTTATGTGCACAGGCATTTCTTTTGTAAAAATAGTTTATTCCTAATCAAAATATGTTAGCATGTGGCATAACTTCTACAACATCTGTCAACGATCCACACTATACCCTGGGCTGGGCATAATTGTGAACAAAATATCAAAATTAATTAAGCTTGAGGTATTGCCTGCTTGTTCTGCTAATATTTTTCTCACAAATATATATAATGTCTAATAACATTATATTTCTAAGAAGAAGAGTGTCACAGATCCCTTTTCTAGTTCCTGTATCATAGCCCATTGAGCCACCATAAGACACAGACTGCTGGGCACCAGCCACCATGTGCATAAACACCTCCATTGCATTGTAATCTGTTTTGTCCTATTGTTTGCCAGGTAATGTACTCTATTTGAGGTCCACTAGATATGGACCACTAGATATGGAGACAGCATTGTGTGTATTTGGAGGTTGACCTATTGTTCAAAGGTGCCAGATAGGATGCCAGGATGACAGACTATTTGATTTGACCCCATGTGGAGTCAAGTTCCTGTGTTTATCTGCCACTCCCTGTCATTGTAGTGTTGTATACACTTCCCCCTCTGTATCTAACACCTATAAATATTGTTGACTTTTCAAAAATAAATACGTTTACTGCTGAGACATATAGAAATCATATGGTCTCTTTATTTTGATCCTGTTCTCCTTGATGGCTGCGATACTGATCCTATCTCCACCCTGCAATTAACCTGTCCTGGTCACTATCACAGGAAGGTTACTGAGACTCCTGTAAGTGCTGATCCCTGATGGAGAGACCCTGACTGATACAGAAGCCGGATACCTGTAGTCTATAGCAAGTGGTCCTGGGCAGTAATAGCCCCTACCCCTGGATCATCACAAAGAGTAACATTCAAGTATTATTTTTTTTAAATATAGATACTATAATACTTGAGTTTAAAATCAAGCATACAAAGTGCTTTCTCTACAGGACCTAATACGCTTGAAAACTCACAAACTTGTAGTGAGGGATAAAAAGATGCGGTACAATATGTTGCATACATAAAGGCTGAAGGTGATAAGCTTACATAGATGAGTTTTTAGTGAGGTTTTGAAGAATTTGAGGAAGGAGGATAGTCTAGTGGAGCAAAGCAAGGAGTTCTAAAGAATAGGGGCAGCATGGGAAAGGTCCTGAAGGAGGGAATGGGAGGAGGTGATAAGAGAGGAGGAAAGAAGAAGGTCATTAGGAAAACAAAAAGGACGGTTGGGAGAGTTTAGAATTTAGAGACCAGAGCAGAAATATAAGAGGGTGTATTATTATTGAGGGCTTTATACGTTAGGGTCAAGATTTTACGTTTTAAATCAGATATTATTGTGCGAACTGTAGAGAAAATATATAGGTTTTCTCTCCAATATCCACTGTAACTTATTACTACACCATTCACTCATTGGTTTTCACTCATTTATATCCTCTATTCTTTCATGCCACAGTAGGCATAGCATCCATTTTGCACATTTTCGAAGTTTGTTTTCTAGCACTTCTTCCCCCAAAACACAGTCATGATAACATGGTTATTTTCTCATTATTAAGTTTATTTAGACAAAAAACATGGGTCAGCAGCAAAACACACAAAATGGCGGCTACTGTCTCACTGACTGACAGAAATATATCCAAACACAGCTTTTATAATTGTTTACATAAAGACAATGGGACAATCCATCCTCCCCCAAGGACTGATCTTGTATATGTCTAAAAAACATATTTGTTTATGCTAAAAAGTTGTTTACTGTCTGTAAAACCATTTTTTAATATGAGAAGGATTTGTTTACACTTATAGAATAAAAATAATTAATTTATAATTGAAAGCAGAATTAACTGTTTGCATACCTCATGGCCTGTAATGGACTGAGTACTGTTTCAGGCCTAAAGCGCGCAAGTGCTACAAAAGTGATGAATGATATATATATATATATATATATATATATATATATATATATATACAGTATATATATATATATATATATATATATATATATATACTAGATAATGTAAGGATATTTGTATTATTTCCACAACAGTGGCTGTGGAAATATTTTAGTATTCACCATTTCTTGTTATCAATATCTTGTTATAAGTTTATATAACATTATTCCTGCCTACTATGGTCAGACCACTGCATATATCTTTCTTTACAACCTGCTGTGCTCTCCAAAGGATGTGGCAGGCAATATCTTCACCCTCAGAAACAACAGCATTACAGTTCTGCTAATCCCAGGTTACTAGGAGATGATGGTTAGCAGAACCAGTTTTTCAAATCTGCAATAAAGGTGCAGATCTGTGTACGGAGCTGGGACCTCATCAAAACTGTGGAAATGAAGAGTGACGACTCTTTAACTTACTGGCTTCAAAGTGCTCTTGGCAAACCGATATGCAAGCAAAGAAAGTTTTATTTTTAAACTAGATGCATAGTAGAGATTGGTAGAAGAGAAGGTCTAGTTTATAATTCGACATAGAGTTTGGTAATACTGATTTGTTGTAAATCACAAAGATAGGGCTGCAGTTAAATTTAAAAATAAGTAGAAGAGGTTTAAATAAGTCTAAAACCTTAAAAGTGATGCTGTGAAAGTAGATTGATATAGAGATATATAGAGTGGTTGAGATATATATATATATATATATAGAGTGGTTGAGTATGCTCTCTATGGTGAATATATTACCAGCTAAAGGCATGTGTTCCACCTTAGCATGGGAGGCTGCTATTGTTTAAAGCCCCAGTAGTTGAGTATACAGGGACATTAACCAGTTTTTAATAAGGATGTGTTCGTTTGTACTCTGAGGGGCACCTTCAGTGTTACTGTAGGAGAGAAGAGACAGAGGGTGAAAGGTAGAGACAGAGATAGAGACAGGGTTGATATTGCATTTTATGAACTGATTCCAGCTTGAGTATATGTACTATTTTTGAAAAAGTTCTGTGTCAGTTTTTCATGTTTGTTTTATTTGGATCCATAAATGTATTTGAACACAAATTCATTTTTTTTAACTTTCAATTTTTATTGAAAAAACAGCAGATTAAAACAATTGCACGGATATGAGTTGAAAAACAAAATTGTACAGATAGAGTGCAGTACAAAATGTACTAGTTATGTAATAGAATATATATATTCCGACTCGGGAGCTTTGAATTTTTTTTAATTATATAGAGGAAAAGGGAGCAAGAAAGAAAAATAGGAGAAGGAAAGTCATCATATAGTCAGCCCAGATTGATTTCAAATCAGACTGCTATGCAATAAAGCATAGTGATGATAAAATGCTAAAAAGGGTTATAACTGTGTGGGCCCTTATTCTGTAAAGGCATAGATATAGAAGAAATATCAGACTGGCTTTCCAAGCAGATTGCTCTTTATGATGCTAGCCAATCCTAATAGAGTGAAATATTGAGCATTTAATACCTTGCAGAACCACCTCTATATAAAATATAATTTAAGAATTATAATCCGCTATTTCAGGTCCCCAAAGCACTCAGGTAGTGAGCCATCATGGGCCCAAAGACAGCTCACACTGTAGAAAGGTTAGGGGTTTACAGAAGCATGGAGGTGGTTACAAAAGCTTCACGGCAGCATTGCTAAAATTAAATCAGTAAGAAGGTGACAGGTGTAGCAGACTCCCAGACCATATATGAACATAACTTTCATCCGGTTAGGAAAAACCAACCTTTTTCAACCTTTCCCCTCTTAGTGGGAGATGATCCTGGTAAATGCAGCAAAGAGGAAAGCACTAAAGAAGCCATACTATGCTGTAGATACAATTAACCTCAAAGTAGTGGTATAAATTTTTGGTTTAAGTTTGAGTTGAAAAAAAAAATGTCCTTGGCAATTTGTTCTCTTAATGTATGGTTCGTCAATAGCATTTCATTGATCCTCCATGAGGGAGGGGATCAGGAGTCATTGCCTAGTAGAAGTTTTAAACGTATAAATGAGTGGTCTGACCAGGGGCAAGGATACATTTCTATAGAGTCAGACTGGTCAATTATGGATGTGGTGGTTAGAAAAGAGTTGATTCTTGAGTAAGTTCCATGGATGGAGGAATAGAAAGCTCACTTCCTGTCCTTTTGGTGAAGTTCTCTCCAAATATCTGCTATATGTTGAGTTTTTAATAAAGAGTGGATCTGTTTGAGTTTGTTGGAGAATCTCCCACTTTTGTATTCTTTAGATCTGTCCAATTTAGGGTTTATTGATAAATTGAGGTCTCCACCTATTATTATCAAGCCTACAGTTATAAAGCTGTTAGCCTATGCTTTTAGCAGTTTGATTAGACAATTGTGTGGATCCGTAGTTCTTGAGTAAGGTTAAATAAGGGTAATTTTTATATTTTGGATCTTGCCCGTTAGTAAGATGAAATTACTTTTAGGGTCTATTTTTTTATTTTCCAAAATGAAGGAAAAATCTTCACGAAGAAGAATGGCTGTCCCTGCTCTTTTAGAGCTTCGGCTGGTGGTATATATATATATATATATATATATATATATATATATATATATATATATATATATATAGTGATTGGGCATTTTTTTGGGAGTTTTGATATAGGCAAAGTGAGTTTCTTGGAGGAAAAGTGCTGCTGGATGATGGTGTTGATAAGTTAAGAATGCTTTACGTCTTTTAAAGGTGAATTAAACCCTTTCAAATGATGTGTTATGAAGTGAATTACTCATCTTTTATATGTGGGATGGCAGGTGTTACGGCACATACCTGTAGCTAGAGAGTAGGGTGGCGAAGTCTTGGGGAGGTCAGGGGCACTGGAGGTGAGCATTTTGAGAAAGACATAGTTGCTGAGTCCAAAGAAAAATGCTACTAGGAGAAAAGGTAAAAGAAAGGCAAAAATGAATACACAAATTACTGACAAAGATCTGAGTAAGTTTGTGGTAGTACAATAATTCCTCATAAACAAAATATTTGCACTGTAGTGCCAAAGGCGAAGAGGTGGAGAGGTGACACCAATGCCCCTCTACTCTCCCTTAGTAGGAGGAAGGTACTTAACATTGGGAGTGGGCGAATTAAGAAGATTACCTGGTTTAGACTATCTTCAATATACTCTAGACCCTTATGTCTAGTCAACATATACAAAGAAACCAATTATAAACATATTATAACATTAAACATCATCATGGAAAGCATTATAATACCTCTCTCTATTTTTGACCAAGTGGTCATTAAATCTAGTTCTGTGTTTTACTAATCAATATTTTACAGGTCAATTACATTAGAACACAGGTAACTAGTTAAAATAACATTACTCCTTTTAATGGAACATTCCAAACAGAGAATAAAAGTGTTCAATGAAAACTCTGAGAAAACATAAATGAGTCCCTGGAAGGTGTTTGCCTCTTCTGACACCTATTCTTATGTACTTCCATCCATTGTTAACAGCATTCTTCCAAGTTGCTTGCTGCATATGAAATGCCTTTAACTTGGAAGAGGAGAACAAAGGGGAAGCCCAAACCATATTAGATACCTCTTTTTCTGTAGAATAACCAAAGCAGGCTTCATTTGCATACGTTTGGCCAGAGTTGTTGGGAAGAGATCTGCATATAGTTGCAAAGGGGAATTGTCTAGGCCCATAATTAAAGTGCATTTCCTTGAAGCTAAGAGGGTCAAGTCTCTTGTTTTTTGCCTGAGAAGGATAACTATTACATCCTTTGGAAACTCAGGTGCCGAAGAGGCCCCCAAGGCCCTGTGTAAGTGGGTGTTTATGACCACCTTCAAATATGGAATAAGGTCTGTTACTGCTCTTGTAATACCTCTAATCCGAAGATTATGTCTGCTGGATCTGTTTCTAGATCTTCCAGTTTATCCTCCAGAGCAGAGATTTGGACCGTATTTTGCAATATATCGTCTCTGTCCCTCAGTTGGGCTTCAACTATTTGATCCATGGTGGACACATGTCAATAACACAAAATATAGTCTGTTTAAATAGAATTCCTAAAAAACATTTTTTTCAGCATTCATGACATGCAAATGGTTTCTATCCAGTATATAACAGGTTGTGATATTTAGCAAAAACATTTTCTTTATATATCATGAATATGCTTTCTTCCACATTCTGGACATGCACATTATTTTCACATTCTTAACTTGCAAATTGTTTCTAACCTGCGTGAATCATCTGATGTCTAATGAACCTCAACTTCAGTCTTAAATATTTTTCACATTTTCAACATCTTTATGAAATGTTTGATGACTAACAAGATCCACATTATTAATAAAATATTGCCCACTTTCAGAGAATGCAAATTAATTCTCATTTGTGTGGGTTTTCTGATGTCTAAAAAGATCTGAGTTTTGAATAAAACATTTCCCACATTCAGAACATGCATACATTTTTTTTGCATATGTGAATTTTCACATGTCTAATGAGATTTTACTTCTTAGTAAAACATGATTCACATATCAAACATGAAAATGTTTTCTAATTTGTATGAATTACTTGATGAGTAATGAGGTTTGAGTGCTTACTAAAATCCTGTCCAAATTCATTACATACAGATAATTTCTCACCTGCGTGGAGTTTCTGATGCCTAACAAGATTTGAGTTTTGGATAAAATATTTCCCACATTCAGAGAATGGAAAGGGTTTCTTAACTATGTGATTTATCTGATTTTTTTTACAAGTTTTGTCTTAAAGCTAAAACATATCCCACATTCAGAATCTGATGACGAATAACATTTGTCTTACAACTAAAAAAGTCCCCACATTCAGTGCACACAAATGGTTTCTCACAAGTGTGCATTTTATGATTTCTAATAAGATCTGAGTTCTTGATAAAACCTTTTCCAAAAATGCATACTCACCTGTGTGTGTTATCATATGTGAAACAAGATTTGAGTTTGTCCTAAAAATTCCCCACATTTAGAGCTTGTAAATGATTTCTCATCTGTATGGGAAACAAGATTTGAGTTCTTATTAAAAATTTCCCACGCTCATAAAACTCAAAAGGTTTCTCGCCTGTGTGAACTTTCTGGTGGCCGATAAGACTTGATTTCCAAGTGAAACATTTCCCACATTCAGAACATGCAAATCGTTTTTCATTTGTTTTAATTTTCTGATGTGAATTGTAGGATAGAGAGCTTTTATCCTATCCAGTACAATCACTCTGCAGCTGTTTTGTTGAGTCTTTGCTTCTCTTCTTCATACTAATCAACATTGTTTCATTAATTGTAGTTTCTCCATAATGGGGCACTCTGAAATGTACTTGTTCATGGGAGTCAAAATATTTAGCCAGCTGTTTCAGAGATTTCCATCCTTTTTCATATGATGCATTGTTATTATGGATCATTCCATAGCTACTACTACTCATAGATTCAACTGTTGGAAAGAAACATGTTGAGTGAAAGGGTAACTTAATATCATAAAAATATTGATTTTAGCAATGTTATGATGTCATTGTGGAAAATTGAATCTATTATAGCAGCGGTGCCCAAGTCTGGTCCTGCTGGGCCGCTCTCAGGCCTGTATTTGAGGATAGCCCTGCTGCACCCAGGTGAGATATAATTTCTTCAGTCATCCTAATTGACTCATCTGTGCACATATAGGAAATCAACAAATCCAGGCCTGTGTGCGGCCCAGCAGGACTGAACTTGGACACCCCTGCATTATAGGATCCAGAGAAAATATAGATAACGGAGTATATAAAGTGCTGTAAAGTGATTTAAATCACAATATAACGTTATTGAAGTAAGTGCTATACGTTAAAAGCAATTCAATTATTAATGGTACCTATTATACTAACCATAAACATTAGCTTCAAATATTAATAGAATGTGGAGAAGCAGTAACTGTGACACAATTCCAACATAACTTGTCTGGTCCTTAATATGCCTGTTCTGAGAAGACTACCACTGACAGCTGCCTTGATTTGCTGCATAAAGAAATGTTTTAATGAAATACTGGATTATAAAAAAAGGTAAGATCTGTAAATTAAGTTCACTGATCTATGCAACAACCATATAGGAGTTAGCACTCATTCTCTACTAAGTAATTCCATAGGAGCTTGTGACGACAGCTCTGATGGGGGAAAAAATCTGTAATAATGTACTGGGTACCCGTTTCTCTTTCTTCTCGAAACCAGCCTAGTCTAGTCTTTCCCAAGTGATTCCCTTACCCGGCTATAAAAAGTGACAGCCCATGCTTGAGTTGAGTGGTAAAAAGGGCACCACATGCATCCTATTGACGAGGCAGCACAGGGTGTTGTTTTGGAGCAATGTTTTCCAGCTTTGCCCTCAAGCCATGAGAACTTGGGTCCAACAACAATAACCCACCACTGAGAGGGGCACCCCGCTGCATACCTGAGTCTCAAGGTTTTGACCAGAAAGGTCACATATGCCACTATTAAGAAGATGGGCCTGGCCATCATGTGGGTCCTAAAAAAAATACAATCAATCCTAAATTTTTTGGGAAAGAGTTTTTGGTTGTCAAAGAAAAGGGTGTTCAGCATGGCCGGATTACCCATTAGGCAAACTAGGCAGCTGCCTAAGGGTGATTCCCTGTGAGGGGCGACCCCTTTTGGGGTTAATATGCCCTTAAAATATATATATATATATTTTTTGCTTAAAAACAATGCTGCAGTTCACAGACTGACTACTAAGCCTGGAACTACAGCGTAGAGCTCAGTGTTCCCTTCCTCTGCCTATGCGTTTCGAGCTGTAGTGTACAGGAAATAACTGCACCAGAGGGGCATAAGTATGTTTATACAGTATTATGTTTATTCAGTAAAATGTTTTTTTGTAAGAAAATATTGGTAGAAAGTAGGTATTCTGTGTGAATGGTTATGTATACTATATTATTATAGGTATTCCTGGTTTCATATTTATTTATATATTTATATTACAATAATAGGAGACCCTGACCCTGGGTGAATTTATGTAAATGTATATGATTTTAGAGAGCCTTAGCTGAGTATATATTTAGAAAATAATGATATGACACCCTGGAGGAATTTAATTATAAATGACCTGATTAAATATTTATGTGTTTATAATTATAGGTGTACATGGCTGAATATGTATACATTCATATGATTATGAATGTAGGCTGCAAATGCGGACCCTCGCGAAGCGAAGGGCCGCATTTTTGGAGGTGGAGGCTCTACGCCGCCTCACTCCCGGGACAAATAAACCCCTGGAAAGCACGACATTGCAACAAAAAAAAACCACACCAAACAGAACCAAAGGCGCTCAGCGCGAGGCTCGCAATGAACGCCAAAGCATTGCCATGGTTTAAAATGTTATTGCCCAGTCATTTTTGATGGGCAAGTCACTAGTATACAAATATTTAAGATTAGTGTAGCCAATATTTCTGACCTATGCAGACCATTAACAATCTTCATTATTATTAGAGCCCCTGCCATACCTATATATAATACAGCAGATAGTATATGTGAGTGTTCATTTACATTTCTAAAAACTTACTCAAAATCCCACTGCACTCTGGGAAACTGGGTGGTAATATGCAAATTATCTCACAATATGTATTCTCTTTAAATCCAACAAGCATTTTAAACATGGCCCTTTATAGTATATACCAGTATGTAACAGATTTCCAGCGAAAGCCATTTTCAGCATTCATAACATGCAAATGGTTTCTACCCAGTGTGTATTTCTTTTTTTTTTTTTTTATATTTTTTTATTAAGAGTATCAAGGTAATACAATAATACACATGTTTCAACGATAAAACAAAAATAATATAGACAATGTCCTTGAAAAATGTAAACATACAAATAAATAACCTTTTAACTTCAATTATCGACTTTTTGCTTTCTCTCTTTTTTTTCTTTTTTTTATATGACTTCAAATTACTTACATATAAAAATACAGGTTATCGAACTTGTAATCTAAAAACAAAGGAAAAAACACGCCTAGGGTAAAGGGAAGAGGGGGAAGGAAGAACAGAAAAAGAGAAGGACATGGAAAATCAGGATCCACACCCTGATTGTCCTAAGAATTAGAGAACTCTGTAACTTTACCATCCGATCTTAAGGATCTAGGTGTCCCAGCATGAAGCCCATTTCTTGTATGATTGATTCAGGTCAGCTGAGATAACGCTCATATCATATATGAACTTAAGCTTACGTAAAACTTCACTATATGCAGGTATTTCCGATTTCCAGGCTTTAGCTAGCGTAACTCGAGTTGCCAAAAACACTTGGTGTGACAAAAGTTGAGCCTGGTTATTAGGGCCCTCTATGGGTAGACCTAAAAGAGCTTCTTCCGGTTTTTGGGGAATCCTGCAATCCCAGAGCTTCTCCAAGATATCATATGTCCCCAGCCAGATGTGAGCAATCTTAGGGCAATCCCACAGGACATGTTTAAGAGTACCTAAATCAGTACACCCCCTAAAACAATTACCTTCCAAAGAAGGACTGGAAAGCTTCAACCTAGCCGGTGTTGGGTACCACCTCAAAATAGTCTTGTGTGAGTTTTCCCTCAATATTACGTTCAATGAGGAGCCTGCCGCCTGTTTATGTATCTTATTCCATTGAGCCTCGTTTAAGTCAATGGCAAGTTCCGACTCCCAAGATTGTTGATGATGTAATTTAGGTGGTGTGGTGTGGTCTATTAGATAGTTATAAATAATAGAAATATTCCGTCTGCCAGTCGGATTCTCAAGGCAACATTTATCAAATGGAGTAGTCCTGGCAGCGGCATTACATTTGATTACTTTGGAGATATTGGCATGTATCTGAGACAGATTAAGCCAGTCCCTTACTGGTAAATGGTGTTCTTCCCTAAATGTTGTAATAGACCACTGCCTACTACCCCTCAACAGATCAGCCACCACCGTAAATTTATTGTCTATCCACCACTTAAATTGCGAGAGTCTATCGATTAGTGCCGTTCTTTGGTATACCCACAATGGGGATATCCATGAGCTTGTTTCAACCAGTGGGATTCTCTTGTTTGTCTGAGTCAGAACTGCCAGAGACTGGACCATGCAGTTAGTAAAGGAGGCATTCCCCAACTTAGAATGTAAGCTAAGCTAAATATCCTGTTTAATGTGGAGGCCACTTTGTTCAAAGATATTTGTTTCTATTTCTACCCATACTGGCACTTGTTCTTTACCAAACCATTTAGTGATTTGGGCCATTCTAGTGGCTTTACAATATTTCAATAGGTCTGGGAGGGCCAGCCCTCCTCTGGCCTTTGAAGCCATCATGGCCGTCTTATTTATTCTAGGTCTCTTACGGTCCCAAATGAAGCGAGAGATTGCCCCTTGAATAGCCAAGATGTCCTTGGAACGAACAGCCGTTGGAATGGTACGGAAGACATACAGGAGCTTGGGCATAATATTCCTTTTGATAGCGTGAATCCTCTCTAACCACGAAATTTTGTATGAGGACCGCGTATTTAAATCCATAATTAATTTTTTAATGAGCGCCGGGAAGTTTGCTGAGTACGTTAGGCCAGATTGTCTGGGGATAAAACCCCCTAGATATTTAATGTGGTTTTGGACCCACTTAAAGGAGAAGTTCCCTGATAATTGGGCTTTCAATTGTTCAGGTAAGGAGACATTTAGCGCTTCACTCTTACTCAACTTAATTTTAAAGCCAGAGATCCTACCAAAAAGTTCAAGAGCATGGAACAGGTTAGGGAGACTGATTAATGGTTCGGAGATAGTAAGCATGACATTATCCGTCAAGAGGCTTAATTTATGTTCCGTCTCTCTCACTCTAACTCCCCTTATATTCAAATCCTCTCTGATGGTTACCGCCAGATGTTCAATACACAAAGCAAAGAGGAGAGGAGATAGAGGGCACCCCTGCCGCGTTCCTCTCGTGATTTTAAATGAGCGAGATTTATACCCCTGGTATGCAACATATGCTGTCGGGGCCGAATATAATGCTAAAATACCCTTCACTAACTCCTCGCTTAGGCAAAATTTATGTAGTGTCCCAGCCATATACACCCAATCGATCCTATCAAAGGCCTTTTCCGCGTCAAGGGCTAACAGCATTAGGGGCGTATTCTGGAATGAGGCTACATCAAGCAAGTTTATGACCCGTCTGGTGTTGTCTGGCGCTTCACGACCCTGGATAAACCCAACCTGGTCTGGATGTATTAGGCTCGGCAGCACCTGAGATAGCCTGTTCGCTAAGATTTTAGAGTAGAGTTTAACATCACAATTGATCAAGGAGATAGGTCTATAACTCTTACATTGAGATGGGTCTTTACCCTCCTTAGGTATTACTATCACTTTAGCTTCCAGGAATTCTGCCCTAATAGGCTTACCAGACAAAAAATCGTTAAAAAGCCGCTGAAGATGGGGTGCTAATGTATCTATAAATTGCTTATAATAAAAATTTGTAAACCCATCCGGGCCAGGTGCTTTATGAGCCTTGGTCTCTTTTATAGCTCTCTTAACTTCAGTTAGATCTATGGACACATCTAGCAAATCTGAATGTCCGTCACCCAGTTTTGGGAGTTTAATGGAAGACAAAAAAGTGTCTATTTGGGTCATATGATCAATCGAGCCCGACCTAGCAGGTGCAGAATACAGATTGGCGTAAAATGTTTCAAATGCCTCCTTAATGTCACGTGGCTTATAGATAATTTTATCATTTTCCATCTTTAGTTTTGGAATAAAAGAGTTTGCTCGTTGCTGGTTGAGCTTTCTGGCTAGAATTTTATCTGGCTTATTCGAGAGTGTGAAATACTGAGATTGGGTTCTTTGCAGTAGTGTTACCGCTTTTTTATGTAAAATCCCCTGCAACTGTTGTTTGAGTTTAAATATTTCCGCCTGAGTCTCAGGTGGTCTCCTAGAGAGGGGGATTGCTTGAAGGGTCGAAATTTTTTTGTTTAGTATATTTATTTAGGCTAACTCGGTTCTTCTAGAGCATGCACCAATCTGAATGCATTTACGCCTTATCACTGCTTTGTGTGCAGCCCAAACTCCATCTCTCTCTACCTCACCCTCACCATTTAGATCAAAATAGTCTGTTATGGCGCTATGTCTTTTATCTTTCGTGACTACGTCATTAAGTAGAGCTGGATTAAGTGCCCTTTAGTCAACAGGTCATTTAAGGAAATACATACAACATCATGATCTGACCATGCAATGGGCCGGATTTCAGCATCCTGTAGGTTCAAGGCTAGTTGTTGCTGTATTAAAATATAGTCGATGCGAGAATATGAGTTATGTCTAGCCGAGTAGTGAGAGTATTCCCTATCATTAAAATGGGTTTTTCTCCATGCGTCAAGCAAACCGTGGTTGTTAAGTAAGAGTTTGAGAGACTTTGTTGCGGTGGGAATAATCATCGGGTCTTAATAGCCCGATCTATCCTTTGCTTGGTCCAGGACCGAGTTCATGTCTCCCCCAATAATCCATGTTGATTGTTGCCAGTCAGACATAATGTCTAAGATTTTATGAAAAAATGTAGCCTGTCCAATATTCGGGGCGTATATATTTAGCAATGAAATCTGGCGTTCGTTACAAGGATGAATCTCCCTTCTGTGTCTCTGCGTGTGGATATGTGTTGGAAATTTAATCTCTTGTGTATTAAAATGGACACTCCCCTTTTTTTTCTGGGGCGGTAGAATGAAACGTTTGCGTGAAGCATTTCCCCCAATATTTTGGGATAGAATTCTTCTTAAAATATCTAGCCCCATGCGACCGTACTCCCCTAGGGCAATCCCCTGCTTCACCGGCTCGTTCAGCCCCTGAACATTATGAGATGCTATGCATAAAGCCATTACTCACTACTTGTTCTGAGCGATACCCAAGAGATAGAGCTTCTGATGAGTAGGTTATCCGTTGAAAGCAGGTGACCTGAGGGATGTTCTTCACTTGGACCTAATGATTCGTAGGGCTCCACACCAGGCTAGAGTAAATAGATCAAGTATAGAGAGGGGGAGGGGAGAGAAAAAGAAGAGAAGCCGGAGGGAGGGAGGAAAGAGGCGTCTAGAGGAAGAAGTAAAAATAAATAAAAATAAATAAATATATATATATATATATTAAAGCAATGTATAAAAATAACCGTGTTGTACAATACAGTACGTAAATCTAACCGTATACAAGTAAGTAATTACGAAAGATATGTTTATAGTGTTTGAATGGGTATATTAAGTATATATCCAGAACAATATACAATTTACACTGAAATGAGGAGAGCAACTCGCTGTCCTCCTATAATCTATGGGGAAGCACCTGGAATCCTTGCAGAAAGATATCCAGGCGACTCGCCAAAACAAGAACCAAAATAAAGTCAAAATAGAAAATGTTTACAAAATTAACCCCCTGTGGGGCACAGCTTCAGAAACAAAACATTAACAATTAAGTGACTATAACAATGCAGATGAAATCTAAACAGTAGATAGCTTCTGTAGAGGACCCTGAGCTAATATTAAAGTCGGCACCAGGTGAAAATAGATTAGATCAAACATATACATGCACATACATATATCTACACACACATATACATATATCTGTATATACATACCTCCATCTATACACATCTACCCAGAAAACTAGGACTAAATTATCTCAACATTGTCGCTAAATTTAACCTGGAGGCTGTGCCTTATGTAGATAAAGCTGCAAAGTCCCTGTTCTACTGTCCACAGTTTTATAGGGTGTGTTATGCATTGAAAAATCTTTTCCTTTTCCCTTTAGTTTTTCACCCTTCTAAATGTAAAAGATTATTACAGACTTAGGGTCTTTGTTCTCGTCTAGGACGTCTGTAGGGTCTGGCATACGGGTGTTGGGCCGCTTCCCCTGCTTCTTGTATACGAATGTTCCAAGACAAGAGCAGTGCCATGCCCTCCTCCATTTCAAAAACTGGGTAAATTCTTCCATCCCTCACAATGTTTAATTTGAAAGGAAAGCCCCAGGTATACCTCCATCCTTGGGCCAAAACGATCTCCAGAAGAGGTTTGAATAATCTCCTCTTCTACAAAGTGGTTGGAGAAAGGTCAGCAAAAATGGTGGGCTGACCACCCGCAATCTCTGGAATACCAGGTCTCGCAGCTTTCATAAAGAGCTCCTTGGTCGTGTAGTAAGGAAATTTTGCAATAACATCTCTAGATCTCTCTCCAGCAACAGGACGTCCTGACAATGCTCTGTGAATGCGGTCTATTCTGAAGGCTTCCTCTTCTAGGTTTGGCAGCAAACGTTTGCAGAGATCCATCATATAATTTGGGAGATCTGTAATGGATTCTGGGAGGTTACGGATCCGAACATTTTGACGATGAGAGCGGTTTTCCAGGTCTTCTTGCACATACTGGAGTTGGCTTTGTTCGTCTCTTAAGGTTGACACTTCTCCTTTCAGTTGGGAGTGTGCTTCTAATAAGTCATGGTACCTCACTTCCAGGTCGGTCACTTTAGAATCAACCGCTTTCATTTCTCCAGTAAGTTCTGCAGCCACTTTCTTGATTTCTCCAGTGATCTCAGTTCTAAAAGAGGAGATTAGATCTTTTAGATCCTGTATGTCTGCTTTCGTACTAGGCGCCGTGGATTCCATGGTAGCAGTTGGGGAACGCTCGGGAGTTGAGGCTGGCTGTCGGGCAGACTGCGTTGGTGTCTTTGTTGTACAAAAGTCTTGTATAGTTTTGGTTGTCCTTCTTGTTGAGATCCCAGCCATTCCTTTTTTATAAGAACCGTACATAAGATGTAGTTGTCAAAGTCACTTCACCTTGAATTGTGCCACCACACCGGGGTGTGGGGTGCGTTTACATAGTGAGCATATTCTTATTCTCTTGTGTCAGGCCGGTTAGGCATCCTCAAAAATATTGGTGTATTTTGAAAGTCTCTGATGTTATATTCCTACAGGTCCACTAGGTGGCAGTGCAAAATAGTTTGGTTGCAGCAATTTGGTAGATACCAGTTTTGTCCACAAGATGGAGCTAATCACATAAATTTGCTGGGAAATATCCTCCTGGCCACCAGGTGGCGACGTTATAATGTGCTAGGCCTAGCATCAGCCAGAGAAAACTTTATTATTGTGCAGATGGTGGACTTTGATCCTCATGTACAGGGTTTCAATAAATACAAACTCTGAAGAGGTTTATGCTCATAAGGCGTGCAGTTTTTTATTTTTATTATTTCTGTACACAAATCGGATTGGTGGCCAGGGATGTCATGTAAAACATTCAATGCTGTACACTATTCAATCTTTGTGTAGAGGTTTAACCTGCTAAGTTGATGTTTACAGGTTAGGCAGCTTTAGATTGTCCCCATCAGGGGGTCTATCTCTGGGGCAGGTGATATGGTGTTTCTGCTATTGCTATTGAAATGAGCTCACCATTTCCTCCTAGCAGGCCTCCAGCAACTGTCCAGGTTAGGGCTTCAGACAGGTCTCTCTCCTTCTGCTGTCCCCTGTGGCCCCACTGTCCAGTTGTCCCTCATTCAGTCCACTTCGCCAGGGGGTAGTGGCGTTCCGTGCCTCTAACGCTGGGCCTTACCGGCTGCACTCCTCCTGCTGTGCTGCGCCTCAAGATGACGGCCGCGATCTCGCAGGCTTTTCTTCACAGGCTGTAGCGGGGCCTGCTCGCTCACTTCCGGGCTGCTCCCGTCTTAGGTCGCTCCGGGTGGCCACCGCAGCACTGGCACTACCGTGGTAGTCAGCCCTTGCTCTGTCTCCTCAAGGTATCCTTGGCCTGGGGGAAGGCCGGGTTGCGCGGCGCCGCTTCCCGGGACAGCTACACAGCTTGCTACGTGTGTCGCCTCCAAGGGGAAAAAACTTGCTGCAAAGTTGGTCGATCCCCTTTCTGGTCGGCTCCTGCAGTTCAGTAGGGCATACTACCCCTGCAGGCCTCTTTACGGGTATTTTTATGCAGGTTTATCCGACTTTTATATAGAATTAGCAGCCTGTCTGTGCAGAGCTCAGCTCCTGCACGTCCATTCGCTTGCTAGCCACACCCCCCACCCAGTGTGTATTTCTGATATATGGTTGCATGTTATGGAAATGGTTTATGACATTTATTAACTGTCTGATGTGTAACATGTTGCAATATTTTGCTAAAACATTCTCTAAATAACATGAATATGCTTTCGTCCACATTCTGGACAAGTTGTATGTGTCTGTGTTATAACAGCAGGCATATGCACAGGGTCTACTTATTTGACCCTCACAACACAGAGACAGAAAATTACATTACTTTCTGACATTTCTTACTTCAAGTGACTTTTCCAGTCTCGATTGTCTCCCTTTTACAGCATCTGATTAACTAACTGTTAATATAGAAGATGAGTATGCATACAAATAAAATGGAGAAGGTGGCTGAGAGGTTCTTGAATCAGGTCCTGGAGGTGATTTACCTGCTGACTGGAGAGGTGAGAGCTGATGGACATTGTCATAATGATATCATTAATATTTATATTGTTACTCTTCAGTTATAAAGAGCTAACATTTCCCAAAAGGGCTATTTTTAAGTAGAATACACTATAGTGGGTACAATTTGCAAGTTATAAAGGTACAGACAAATTCTAAGGTAAGTAGAAATACAAGGACAAATGCAGCCCAATACAAATATGAAACGCAAAATATTTAAGGATTTATGCAAACTGTTTAAGGATTGACAGCCACTACTAACAGAGAATGCAGAATTGAAACATATATTCCCCAACCCCCCCATTCTTGCATTTAGGCAGCCACCAAATTTAAGACAAACATTGGTGAACAGAAGATTGGCTAATGAACAGCATAACAAAGAAAATGGCACCAACCCCTGCAAAAATCGCTGCAAACTATGTCAACATATCTGTAGAGAGGACAAAGCAACACATAATAACAAAACCTATAACATCAGAGGGTCATATTCATGTACATCATCCAATGTAGTGTACATTATACAATGTACTCTATGTGAAAGGGATTACACTTGAGGAAGAAGCCTACGGAAGAGCGGGTAGTGACAAAGTATTTTTATGTTCTAAATAACATTGTGTTTTGCAAAGAAAAGTGTTCCTTTTTATTATTTATGATATTTAGACCTATAATATAATATCCTGACCTAGAAAAATTAAAAAAATGTAATTAAAATGGTCTAAAAGATAAAATATAAAACAAAGTAGTCCATGGCCTTAAAGGGCAATTTTGTCTCACTTTAAGGGCTCTTCATGTGTGAAAGAACACAAAATTGTATGTTAAAATTATCTATTTAAAAAAAAAATTACACTAATAACAGCTAAGAAACTGCTACAGTTTTAAGTATGTTTAATATTAATAACAGGTGCCAAGCCGAACTGTGAGAACTCTGATTTATAGCACTTTCTCACTGAACTCAGGAATGCAGTTAAATGTTAACCTATTATTAACCTATTTAGGTGATTCCGGCATGCCATACTCTGCACAGATAGATGTAGTGATTTTTTGCTCACTACAAGAAGCTGTAATGTGTGTTACAAGAAGCTGTAATGTGTGTCTGGCAGTGCGCTGTCAGTGACGAGCGTAAACAAAGATTTTATTTATTTGGTTTCTAAGTGAAAAATGAACATATTCCAAAAATTCAAAAAGTATTTCGACATGTGGGAGATCTTTACAATGGTGTAGTCCAAATTGTACTGAATTGTGGCCCTTTAATATGTATAGATTGAGGACAGAAGATGGTAACTTCATAACATAATGTTGGTAATCTGGTATAAAGTAATCTGGTAGAAAATATTTATTAATAACATATTTAAGTACACACATTAATTCTCTTATTGTCATACTGTAATAATATACACACACATAGCAAAATATACTTCTTAGTGCAGACTAAAACAAAGTTTTTTTTATTTTGCTTCAGCAGCGTATGATTTTTGTACGGTGGAAAAATGCACTATTTCAAATTAATGGTTAATGGTTAAGCTTATGATTTTATTCATTCTTAAGATATTTTAGCAGTATCAATAATAAACTTGAGAGAAAAAACCTCAACCTCAATATCATTGAAACACTAGAAAGTGATGTAATGATGAAGAGGGAAGAAAGAAAGGATGAGGGAGGGAGTATAGATAGATAATTCATATTTTATATGCACCTACCATTTAATTACTTGAATTTTTTGTTGTTAAATTTGAAATTCTTTTACACATTTGTTAAATTTATAAACATGTTGGCTTTTAGCAAAGATTAGTGTGAGGGGAAAAAATGTTGGGTATTATAGATTTTTCTAGGGTTTCTACTATCAGACAATATAAAAGAGGAAGTGTATTTTGTATTCAAGAAAAACATTTTGTTTTGTTTTTAATAATCTGTCTTGGTTAGACATAAAACTTACCTAAATGTATTATCAGTGTACTCACAAGATTTCACTGGTTGTACTGGCTTTTCTAAAAGTAGAAAGCACCAAGTGAAAGAAAAAGGTGTTTCTTAGTTTAGTTTGCAGTTTATTATTTTCTCTAATTTGCATACAATAAAAATAACAAATGTATCAATAGCTGAGAGTCTACCAAACAAAAACAGAAACCTCCCCCCAATATACAGTATATTGTAACAAATAAGTTTAAATGAACTCTGTTTAAACAGATGCATAACAAAATGTTGCAAGCATGCCTGGCTTCTTTGTAAAATAAAGATTTATCATACTATATAGTGCCTTGCAAAAGTATCCACCCCCCTTGAGTTTTTAACTATTTTGTTACATTACAGCCTTAAATTCAATGTTTTGTTCATCTGAATTTTATGTGATGGATCAGAACACAATAGTCTAAGTTGGTGAAGTGAAATGAAAAAAATATATACATAAAACTATTTTTTAGAAATAGAAAACAGAAAACTGGCATGTGCGTATGTATTCACCCTCTTTGTTATGAAGCCCATAAAAAGCTCTGGTGCAACCAATTAGCTTCAGAAGTCACATAATTAGTGAAATGATGTCCACCTGTGTGCAATCTAAGTGTCATATGATCTGTCATTACATATGCACACCTTTTTTGAAAGGCCCCAGAGGCTGCAACACCTAAGCAAGAGGCATCACTAACCAAACACTGCCACGAAGACCAAGGAACTCTCCAAACAAGTAAGGGACAATGTTGTTGAGAAGTACAAGTCAGGGTTGGGTTATAAAAAATATCCAAATATTCGATGATCCCCAGGAGCACCATCAAATCTATCATAACCAAATGGAAAGAACATGGCACAACAGCAAACCTGCCAAGAGACGGCCGCCCACCAAAACTCACGGACTGGGCAAGGAGGGCATTAATTAGAGAGGCAGCACAGAGACCTAAGGTAACCCTGGAGGAGCTATAGAGTTCCACAGCAGAGACTGGAGTATCTGTACATAGGACGACAATAAGCCGTACGCTCCATAGAGTTGGGCTTTATGGCAGAGTGGCCAGAAGAAAGCCATTACTTTTAGCAAAAAACAAAATGGCACGTTTTGAGTTTGCAAAAAGACATGTGGGAGACTCCCAAAATGTATGGAGGAAGGTGCTCTGGTCTGATGAGACTAAAATTTTACTTTTCAGAGATCAAAGGAAAAACTATGTCTGGCGCAAAACCCAACACATCACATCACCCAAAGAACACCATCCCAACAGTGAAACATGGTGGTGGCGGCATCATGCTGTGGGGATGTTTTTCTGCAGCCGGGACTGGGAAACTGGTCAGAGTTGAGGGAAAGATGGATGGTCCTAAATACAGGCATATGCTTGAGCAAAACCTGTACCACTCTGTGCGGGATTTGAGGCTAGGACGGAGGTTCACCTTCCAGCAGGAACATTACCCCAAACACACTGCTAAAGCAACACTTGAGTGGTTTAAGGGGAAACCTGTAAATGTGTTGGAATGGCCTTGTCAAAGCCCAGACCTCAATCCAATAGAAAATCTGTGGTCAGACTTAAAGATTGCTGTTTACAAGGGCAAACCATCCAACTTGAAGGAGCTGGAGCAGTTTTGCAAGGAGGAATGGGCAAAAATCCCAGTAGTAAGATGTGGCAAGCTCATAGAGACTTATCCAAAGCGACTTGGAGCTGTGATTGCTGCAAAAGGTGGCTCTACAAAGTATTGACTTTAGGGGGGCGAATAGTTATGTACATTGACTTTTTCTGTTATGAATACTTTTGCAAGGCACTGTATATAATACTATAATTTATAAGCTTGGCATTTATGAGCCCTTCAGGATTCAAAGAGCTCATAGTTTTTTCCTTCATAGACCATATAAATAACACCTTATACAACAATATCCACATAGAGCACAAGATCATTAATCGGGGAAGGCTATCAAGTTTTATTTTATTTTTTATAAAAGATTCATTTAAAAACAAAACAAAACAAAAAAAACTAGTTTACAGCATCAATAAATACAAGAAAAGAAAGGCCAATTGCATTCGATTAAAGTCCCCCCTGTAGTGCTCAGATGGTTTTCATTCAGAACACCACTTTTACGGATATAGATATATCATGATGATTCCTATGTTAAATATCCCTCTTTAAATCACAACAGTAGTTTAGGCATCACATTACAAAATAAATTACTGAAGTTAATCCTTATCCAAAAAATAAATGAATTACAACCAACAGATTAAAATTACAACCTTCAATTCTAAAATTGATTAAAAGTTAACATTAAAAAAGAATCCATTAAAAAAATCACTTCACAAAAGGCTAATGTTTGCAACAGTATTGTTTTTTTTATTTTATTATTTTAACATTATTGTATATGTATTAGCTAAATCATTAGGCATCTTATGTAAGTACAATATACTGTATATGAGTGCGTAGATCAATGATTTAGAGCAAAGTCCATAAGTTCAGGGTCCTTTAAATCAAAAGGCAACTGCTTACCAAAGCAGTGATGCACAGAACCAGTGCAGCTGCATAGTATGTCTTCATCTAATACAAGCTGATACACTAATAGAATTTACTAAAAGTGAAGCACTGCTGAAATGTTCTATTAACATGTTTACAACTCTGATATCCATTGTGTGGCACCAGATATGTAAGTCTGAATTGATTGATTATGAGCTTGCTAAATGTTTTTGATTAGTTACTTTGATATGATCTTAGTAGAATTACATGATGTCTCACGTAGCTATGTATATGTAGATAGCTGACCTAGATTACACATTTCCCACATACCAAACATGCAAGTGGTCTTTATCCTGTGTGAGTTTTGTTGTGTCATTTGAGATTTGACTGCTGATTTTTTCACATTCAGAACATACTAATGTTTTTTTCTGCTGTGTGAGTCCTCATATGTAGATACAGACCTGAGGCCAGACTGAAACATTTCCATATTCAGAACATGCAAATGGTTTTTTCTTGTGTGAGTTCTCATATGTCGACTGAGATGTGCGGCCCGACTGAAACATTTCCCACATTCAGAGCATGCAAATGTTTTTTCTCCTGTGTGAATTTTAATATGTCGACTTAGTTGAGTGCCCTGACTGAAACATTTCCCACATTCAGAACATGCAAATGGTTTTTCTCCTGTGTGAATTTTAATATGTCGACTTAGTTGAGTGCCCTGACTGAAACATTTCCCACATTCAGAACATGCAAATGGTTTTTCTCCTGTGTGAGTTCTCATATGTTGATGAAGACTTGTAGCCTGACTGAAACATTTCCCACATTCAGAACATGCAAATGGTTTTTCTCCTGTGTGAGTTCTCATATGTTGATGGAGACTTGTAGCCTGACTGAAACATTTCTCACATACGGAACATGCAAATGGCTTTTCTCCTGTGTGAGTTCTCATATGTCTATTGAGATCTGTAACAGTACTGAAACATTTTCCACATTCAGAACACACAAATGTTTTTTCGCCTGTATGTGTTCTCATATGCTGATTGAGACTTTTGGCACCACGGAAACATTTCCTACATTCAGAACATGCAAATGGTTTTTCTCCTGTGTGAGTCCTTACATGTAGATGAAGACTTGGGGCCTGACTGAAACATTTCCCACATTCAGAACATACAAATGGTTTATCTCCTGTGTGAGTTCTCATATGTCGATTGAGGCTTCCAGTCCGACTAAAACATTTCTCACATTCAGAACATGCTAATTTTTTTTGACCTGTGTAAGTTATTGGCTTTGCGTCCAGATAACTATTTGGTACACTGTAATCTTCAAATACATCATCTGGTGAACTAAGGGAAATGTGGTCCTCTTCAAGGGTATTCAAAATCTCAGATCCATCTGCTGGGAATGAAAGGAGGAGTAAATGTTTTTAAAATCTGAGAGTTTTAACATACGTAAAAATGGAAATGTCTAGTTTAAGTCTGAAACAATTTTACACTTAATAGATCAATTTGATTGAGTCACTAATAATATTTTCTTATTAGAGATAAGTTAACAGTGCATAACACTAATCCAAAAAGTGTTATGGGACACCCTTTCAAAAGCAGTCAGTTTGGTACCAGTAGTCATGGCCCCTGAAGGGGTACCTCTTGAATTGGATGATGCACATGTCTTGTACCCTATAGGTAACCTAGGTGTTCATACGTATAAATAGAAACGTTACTCCAGAGGCTTATATTAACTGTCTAGTCAATATTGAATATTGACATTTAATGAAGTCTATATTTACTTTTTTTGTGAATATATAGCCAGTGACATTAATTCATTATACTTTTTAACAAAAAAGCTCTTTGCTAACAAATAGTCATCCTTGTGTCTCCTTTCTTCCCCCAAAATATGGCACACAGCCATCAATGTGACATAATAATCTTAAAACAGACAAATAAGTGAATTATATATTGGAACACAGCCATGCAGTATATTACAACTTCATAGCCTTATTTGTCTATTAAAAAACAATTATTGATATTTCTTTTTAAAGTAGATTCCCTTTCATTCATTTTTGTAAGGCTGAAAAAATGCTGATTAGTCTGTCAGTATGGCTATATTAAGCAGATAGCGAAAGACAGTTTAGTAATTTATCATAGCATATTCAAATGTCAGCAGATAGATAAAGAAAGTCTACCTGCAGTCCCTATGCATGGCTTTATTGACTAACAGTCTGCCCAGAGTACTACAATCTGACGTCAGACGTCGACACCAACGTTTATTTCATAGACTCTAACACAGCTTTTTCAAAGGGGGAGGGTGGAACTTTTTGCTGTGTCTGTGTATTTATGGACTACACATAGCTAAGGTAACCTCCAAGCTTAATTTGAGATTAACCCTTGATTACACAAAAGGTAAATAGTTTCCAGGTAAGAATTGAAAGCAAATATTGCATGATTGCATTATATAATTTATAAGTTACTCATAGAAGAACTCAGAGTAAAGTATAAAAGAGCTGCTGAGCCATATTAGGAAATGATTACTAAAACACTATACAAGGATGAGTGCATTATATAGATTGATCATGCTTTCAATAAGCTTTTAACATAAACAAGATTAATTTAGTAACTCCAACAAGTATATTGCTCTTTTGATGCATCATAATAATGTGACATATATCAATTTTCCTCTTTAGGATATATATATATATATATATATATATATATATATATATATGAAATAACAAAGTTGAAAACATATATACATCTGTAATAATACACAACACACCACCTATAGATATGATAATGTATATTACCCTACTGTCATGGCTCACTTGGCAGTCATCTAGGACTTGGACAGATGTCTGTCACAGACTGTTGACACAAGAGACGATACCTGGGGGATGGGGCTCCCAGACCCCCTGTTATAAGGTTATATTGTTATTTTGTGGTCTAGGGGATAAAGTATTATAAGATTACCCCTTAGCATATTCCCATCCCTTCCATGTTTAGGCTCATTGTAATGGGTATCCTGTGAGGGCTCTAATGGGATATATTGGTTGTAGGTGGGTGGAACATTGGGTGTTATATTTGTAAATATGAATGTATGTTATTATATTAGTATGTTATTATATTGTTGAATACAGCCAAGCCTCCTTTGTTCCCAAAGGCCTGTTAATCCCATTAGCTAAGTGTCCAGCAGAGAACTAACAATGGGAAGCTCACAGCTGGAGAACAGACAGGCAGGCACCCAGAAACAATGGGATGGCCTGAGGCTTCTCAGCTTTCATAGCATGGGCACAGGAGAGTAAAGGCATGCTTTGCCCTGGAGATTCAGAGCCCAAATGAATTAGTTGGCCTCGCCTAGTGGGCGGACCTGGGAGGGGACTATTGGTTCACACACAGTTCCCCTTCATGATTGGCCAGAGGTCATTTGGGGCTGGCTTACGGTAGCCACTTCCCCATTCTTGCGTGATGTGGTTAAATATGCTGTTCTAAAATAAAATATGGTTCATAATTTTCATCAAGACTTTGTGTGCAGGTGTATTATTGACCCAGGGGCATATGCTGGTAGAGGAGATCGTTTCTGACTCCCTTCCAGGTTTCCCAGGCACACTACCAAAAGCTGGGACTTATGCTCTTGCATCTACAAAGACTGTCCATAGGTCTGAGTCACCCAAATCTTAGGTCTAAAACCTACAGGAGATAAGAGGACTAGGATTCTCTATACTCCATCATCATTGTAGGTTGTGACAATTGGCTGGCAGCGGTGGGACGACTCTACAGAAAGACCATGAATGGAGCAGCAATACGAGGAATGGTCCTCAGCGGAGCTAAGGGAGGCGATGAAGCAGAAAGGAATCCCTAGGAGGAAGGGAGACCAACGAGCGGGGATGATTGCAGCCCTGAGAAAAAATGATGCGGAGCAGGGGGAAGCAGAGGAGTTGGGTGAGGGACCACCAAGGGCTCCAAGACCCCAACCAGAGCAAGACATCACCAAAGAGGCAACAAGGAGGTATGAAGAAGCTAGACACCTATACCCCAGTGAGATGACCGCACAAGAGGTGGCCAAATTTCTGGACCAGCATTACCAGAGAATCTGGCAGGAGCGCACTGGGGAGCGGGATCAAGCTCAGCAAAGGCTTGGTTGCCGCACAGAGGAATTGCCAGCACGAGTTAAGATGGCATACCAGAACTTTAAGAAGTTCCAGGATGGTATGGACAATATGGACGAATTCCTTCAGGAGTTTGAGCAGCAATGTGGGGTCCAAGATATTCCCTATGGAGAATGGACCAAATTGCTGCTAAACAAGTTAACAGGAAGGGCCAGTGCGGCATGTGGAGCCCTACCACGGGAACAAGCCCAGGATTATAAATATTTGTGCACTGTGTTGCTGAGCAGATATACTGTGACGCCTGAGACATTTTTGGATAGATTCAGGGGCACCACCAAAGTACCAGCAGACACTCATGTGGAGGTTATGTGCAGGTTAAGGCGAGCTTGTACCCAGTGGTGGTCTACACAAGGAGCCATCACAGCCGAACAGATATTGGAAGTGGTACTGATGGAACAATTCCTGAACATTTGCTCCTCAGAAGTCAGTGACTGGTTGCAAGCTCAAAAACCGACCACTGCAGACCAAGCAGCTGCGCTGGCAGATCGGTTTATCAGCACCAGGGCCAAAAGAGTGTCCCAAGGAACAAAACCTAGCCTAAATACGGGTAGGGGCCCCAGAGAGGTGGTGCCAGCACGATCAGCTCCTGAGATGCGCAATGCGCCCTGGGCACGGCCAGTAAAAACATCTGACCACAGGGGTACCAAGTCCCAGCCTGCTCCCAGGACACAATGGGGGACCAAACCAATGAGCTCAGAATGCTACAACTGCAACCAACGAGGTCACTTTGCTAAGGATTGTCCTCAGGCACCCAAAAACTCTAGAGGACCTCCCCACCGCCATGTACATTATTTGGGGGAGTGGACTGAGGGGCCGGCAAGCTCCAACGCAGCTCTTTTGGAGCCAGAAGCAGAGGGAGGATATCCAGGGGTCTATACTGTAAGGAACCCGCAGAACCTGTCTGGAGAACAACATAGGCAAGCCGTGTGGCTACAAGGACGCCAAGCTACTGGCTACCGTGACTCTGGATCAGCAGTCACAGTAGTCCTACCCAAATGGGTACGCCCTACAGATTCTATCCGAAAGAAAAATGTGGGTGATGGTAGCAGGAGGAGAACAGTTAACCATCCCCATGGCTCGCGTTAATTGGACTGGGGCATGGGGAACCAAAGCAAGGAAGTGGGAGTCATGGATGGGCTCCCCGCGGATGTTTTACTGGGCAATGATTTGGGCCACATGACGAGCCAATATGTACAGCCCATTACCAGAGCTCAAGCCAAGAGCAACCACCCTGGAGAGGCATACCAGGAGCAGAGGGGATACCCAAGACCTGAGGTAAGTCCATTGCTTGCTAAATCATTAATTTTAGGATGGGCCAAGGGAGAGGAGATCAGGGCAGTTCTGAGGAAAGACGAGACTTTGGCTGGTTTAAGGGACAGGGCAGCACAAGGCAAAGGAGTGGATGACCTATACAGCGTTATCTGGGATAAGGGATTGTTATATAGGGTCACGGTACCTATAAATAATGAGGTAGGCAGAGAACCCAGGAAACAATTAGTGGTTCCCCAGCTATATAGGGGCAAGGTGCTACAAATAGCACATGAAATACCCCTGGGAGGGCACTTAGGCGAGAAGAAAACCCGGAGTAGAGTGGATGAGATATTTTTCTGGCCAGGGTTGGATAAGGATGTAAAGGAGTTTTGCCATTCTTGTGATGCCTGCCAAAGGAACAGGCCTCTCAAGAAGAACAGCAGGGCCACGTTACAGTCCCTCCCAGTAATGGAAGAACCCTTCCAGAGGGTAGCTGTGGACATCATTGGGCCCCTAGCTAGAGCCAGTAGAACGGGGAAGCAGTATATCCTTACCCTGGTAGATTATGCAACTAGGTACCCTTAGGCAGTAGCCTTGTCCAGTATAACAGCTCCAAAGGTAGCAGACGCCTTGGTGACAATATTCACCAGAACAGGGTTTCCCCATGAGATTTTGTCCGATCAAGGCCCACAATTTATGGCCAAAGTCACGGAACAGCTATGGGCCACGTGTGGCGTTAAGCATATTACCTCTTCCCCCTACCATCCCCAGACTAATGGTCTATGCGAGCGGTTCAATGGGACTCTTAAACATATGATACGCACTTTTACAGACCAGGAACCAGACTGGGAACGGTTGTTGCCATGTTTGCTGTTCGCCTATAGAGAGGTACCCCAGGAGTCTACAGGGCACTCCCCCTTTGACCTCCTGTATGGGAGACATGTGAGAGGACCCTTACGCATAATTAGGGAAACATGGGAAGGGGAGTATAGGCAGCAACCCATATCAGTGGCCACCTATGTACTAGCCTTCAGAGAGAACATGTCCAGACTAACTGGAATAGTCAGCCAAAACATGAGGAAAGCCCAGCAGAGGGATCAGAAATACTACAAGGCAGGGACAAGTGACAGAATTCTGGAGGAGGGTACGAAGGTGCTTATGCTGGAACCTCACCCCCAGAATAAATTACAGTCCCAGTGGGTAGGGCCTTACACAATCAGCCAGAAAGTGGGGAACAAGGCCTATGTAGTAATGATAGACCCGGATAGGGCCATCACCAGAGTTGCCCATATCAACAGACTTAAGGTGTATGTTCAGAGAGCAGCTCATCTCCTAGCTATTAGTAGGGCCACAGAGGACGAACCAGAGGAGGGACAGATCCCAGATATGCTAAACAAAGCAGACCAGGATACAGTAGGAGAAAGTATCCAGCAGACCCTGGAATTAGACGCAGAGCAGAAAGAGCAGCTGTCCCACAGCGTAAAACCCTTCAACTCCCTGTTCACCACCAAGCCAGGGTGTACCCCCTTAGCTGTCCACCCAGTAGTAACCGGTGAATGTGCCCCCTTAAAGCAACACCCCTACAGGGTACCAGAGGCAGTTAGGGCCAACATTCAGGCAGAATTACGCACTATGCTACAGTTGGGAGTGATAGAAGAATCCAGTAGTCCCTGGGCATCTCCAGTGGTATTGGTGCCCAAAAAAGACGGAACCACTCGTTTTTGCGTGGACTACCGTCGGCTGAACGATAAAACCAAAACAGATGCCTACCCTGTTCCACGCATGGACGAGTTGTTGGACCGGCTAGGTACTGCCAAATATTTAACCACTTTAGATCTCTCTAAAGGATATTGGCAGATCCCTTTAGAAGAGACTGCAAAGGAGAAGTCTGCCTTTATCACCCCCTTTGGACTCTTCCAGTTTAAAGTAATGCCATTTGGGATGTAAAAAAAGCTCCTTCTACCTTCCAGAGACTAGTGGACACATTGTTGCAAGGGCACCAAGAGTATGCCCAGGCCTACCTGGATGATATAGCTATTTTTAGCCATACTTGGGAGGACCACATGAGCCACATTAGCCAAATTATGCAGGCAATTCACCAAGCTAAGTTGATCATAAGACCTGACAAATGTCAATGGGCTAGAGCAAAAGTGCAATACCTAGGTCATTGGGTGGGGAATGGGAAGTTAAGACCAGAACCAGCCAAGGTAGAGGGAATAGCAGCTTGGCCCACCCCTAAAACTAAGAAGCAGGTGATGGCTTTCCTAGGTACTACTGGGTATTACCGAAAATGTATTCCTGATTTCAGCAGCACAGCCAAACCCCTGACGGATCTCACCAAGAAGAAGCTACCCAGGGAAGTGAATTGGACACTGAAGGATGCTCTGACCTGCTCCCCAGTCCTGGCTGCCCTAGACTATAACCGCCCTTTCGTGGTACAGACTGATGCCTCCATGTATGGCATAGGGGCAGTATTGAGTCAGCCAGACAACCAGGGAGTTGAGCACCCAGTGGCCTACATTAGTAGAAAACTACTGCAAAGAGAAACAGCCTATCCAACTATAGAAAAGGAATGTTTAGCAGTAGTCTGGGCTCTACGCAAACTACAGCACTACCTATACGGAAGACAGTTCACAGTCACCACAGACCATAACCCTCTTTGTTGGTTATCTAAAGTGGCTGGAGAGAATGGCCGACTACTGAGGTGGAGTTTAGCCCTACAAACTTTTAATTTCACGGTACAACACTGCAAAGGAAAATTCCACCAGAACGCAGATGGATTGTCGCGCCAACTAGAGCCCTGACTGTCAGTCCAGATAGGCATCCTGGAGTACAGGATACCTACATCTGTACTTGGGGGGGTAATTGTCATGGCTCACTTGGCAGTCATCTAGGACTTGGACAGATGTCTGTCACAGACTGTTGACACAAGAGACGATACCAGACCCCCTGTTATACTGTTATAAGGTTATATTGTTATTTTGTGGTCTAGGGGATAAAGTATTATAAGATTACCCCTTCGCATATTCCCATCCCTTCCATGTTTAGGCTCATTGTAATTGGTATCCTGTGAGGGCTCTAATGGGATATATTGGTTGTATGTGGGTGGAACATTGGGTGTTATATTTGTAAATATGAATGTATGTTATTATATTAGTATGTTATTATATTGTTGAATACAGCCAAGCCTCCTTTGTTCCCAAAGGCCTGTTAATCCCATTAGCTAAGTGTCCAGCAGAGAACTAACAATGGGGAGCTCACAGCTGGAGAGCAGATAGGCAGGCACCCAGAAACAATGGGATGTCCTGAAGCTTCTCAGCTTTCATAGCATGGGCACAGGAGAGTAAAGGCATGCTTTGCCCTGGAGATTCAGAGCCCAAATGAATTAGTTGGCCTCGCCTAGTGGGCGGACCTGGGAGGGGACTATTGGTTCACACACAGTTCCCCTTCATGATTGGCCAGAGGTCATTTGGGGCTGGCTAACGATAGCCACTTCCCCATTCTTGTGTGATGTGGTTAAATATGCTGTTCTAAAAAAAAAACTGGTTCATAATTTTCATCAAGACTTTGTGTGCAGGTGTATTATTGACCCAGGGGCATATGCTGGTAAAGGAGTTCGTTTCTGACTCCCTTCCAGGTTTCCCAGGCACACTACCAAAAGCTGGGACTTATGCTCTTGCATCTACAAAGACTGTCCATAGGTCTGAGTCACCCAAATCTTAGGTCTAAAACCAACAGGAGATAAGAGGACTAGGATTCTCTATACTCCATCATCATTGTAGGTTGTGACACCTACCCTTTTACAACATCAGTATAATACTATACTGACATGTATATCTGGTGAAAAAAAAATGTTAAACACTAAATTTTGTGATGTTCTCTCTTTGAGCATTCACTACCTTTATACCATGAGTAAAAATTACAAATAAAAATAATAAAAGTGGATGTATAAAAAATAATAATACGTATGTGAGCATGGCCAATAAATTATATTCCAAAAGAAGTTATGTTTATTGTGTGATCTTAGTGGATATACAAAAAATTAAGTGTATTAAATAAAAAGAAATGTCAGCATATTATACCACATTATTTTACGTGAAAGTCGGATTCACCAAGGTGAATCCTCTTTGTATGACATAATATTAAACACATGTATTAATATTTATTTCATAATTATATGTATTATTCTAATGTCAGCCACTTGACAAATTAACATACTGTATGTATCTTACTGAGGTCATCTCCTGTCTCATATGGTAATGCATCACTATTATTGATATATACTACAGAAGTGTTTGGCAATAGACACTATTTCCCACTTATCAAATAAACATACACTTGTCGAATAAACATACATATATTTATTAGGCCATCTAATGCCTTATATGAGAGTCCAACACTTACTTATATGTCTATCCTTCCTTATTCTTAAGTGAACAGAAATTAAGCTAAAACTAGCTATGATCCAGAGAGAGCCATCCCACTATAATGATCATAAAACCAATATATTACAGAAAAGCACTAAAGGTGACTGTGCACATAAATTGTATATCCATTGTCACGCCTTTCTAAGAAGGATTCAATCTATATCACCTTGCCTGTGTCCTAAGGTTGCACCAACCATCCATTGAGCAACATTTGAAGAGGCTTGCAACATTGTTATAATACAATTTGAGATGTCGAGCAATTGGTGTATAAAGGTCGTTGGCCACTGAATGCACTTGCCCCCCCAATTCAGCACCTGAACTGCCTGATAGTCTTTCCTATGTAGAGCTTGTCGCAGATTATTCCAGTTGTACTACAATTAAAGAAATTTCTTACAGGAAATTCTTCCTTACTACTAGGACGAACAAAGATTCATCCTACCAGTGATATCATCTCCGCAGCTAAATAAGATGGAGGGATGTCAGTGAGGGAAAATGTGAGAGTGAGGAAAAATGGCAGGTTTTAAACAGAGCAATATGGATGGCAAAATAAAGCAAACAAGCTCAAAATATGTTATTTATTTTACTAAAATGTTCACAAAAAGTAGAGCATTTGGATTCAAAGTAAAAGAAAAATCCAGTGTTTAGTGTTCCATTAAAGACTGTTTGATGTATTAAAGAAAAACTGGTATTTTGTAACTATGGATGTGCTTGCTTGCTTTATATACTGATATTCCCTAGTGAAAGGATATTTTGAATGTGAATTGATTATTGAGAGTAATGTCTATGCTGGACCAGAAATAGATTTTGTATTACTCTTTTAAAGGCAATATTGAAAAATTATTACTTTACATTTTGAGAATAATACTGGGAATCTTATTAAACTAACCATTTCTTATGATATAGGATATTAATTTGTTGCGTATATGTATTTGCATTAAGGGGGTATAATAGAGACAATGTTACATGGTAAGTATGCTTATAAAAATATGGTTTTACATGATAAATCTTTTTATCCATTGTCATGATCCCCCTGAACACCCTTTGGACACACATAATGACTCCTGTCAGGACTGCCTCCTGGGCATATGTGGTTGTGGGATGGGGAAACTGTACCTTGTCTGACCCACCTATGCAGGGACTGGGTTCAGTAGTAGTTATAGCTATATGAGCCTGATTCAATTAGAAGCCTGCGTCTCACGGTATACAGGCCCTATGACTGCGGGTTTGCTGCAGCCTTGAACTCTGCTACAATTCTGGTGCTATTCAATTGAACAAGCCCGCAAGTTACAGGTCGAATGCCAAAACCGTAAACCATGCACTCGTATGTAGCAGTTCAGGAACGGGAATATGATCAATTAAGCAAGGCTGTAACCACCCATTTTGAAACAGCCAATAGAAAAAGAGACCACCATCATTACAGCAGTAAAAAATGGAGGTTGCATTTCAATAAATTAGCGTTTGGGGTTCGATATGCGATCAGACTAGCAAAACACAAAGTAATAAAAATTAATGCCAATACTGTTCTAGTCCATGTGGGTGGCCTGATATGTATTAAACTAATCGATTCCCGAGATCCATATAATAATCCCCAAATTACACATAAAATGTCTTTTATCGCCATCGCAGTCAATTACAGTGCAGTATTGAGTTTTTATTTGCATTTACAGTTATACGGAGAGGGGTACTCGTAGGATTATCTCCTATATTTGCGGTTTATGGGCGCGAAAACATTTGCGGGCTTGGGGAATTGTAGCAATTGCATATCGATTTGCGATTTTAGCAATCGTAACTCTTCAGGACGTGAAAGATCAAAGGCTTTGGGAGGCTGTAAGTTCCAGTTTAACACCTGCTAAGTTTTCAAAGCCCTAACCCGTAAACTGTATGGAGCCCGCAAAAAGACACCTATTGAATAGCAAATTAACTTACGGCCTCACATACAGGCTGCAGTAACTTACAATTGCTCAATTTAATAGGTCACTATGTTTTTATGTTATGTTGATTACCTTATGTATGTTAATTACTGTATGTTATGTTGCTTCTCTATGTGTGTTTGACTTATGAGGTTAGATTTTGTATGTTGCATGTTTGGTTCATGAAGAGTTAACCGATTTAGAATGTGATGATGTAATCTGTAACATGTCATGTTGAGAGTTAGTTAGTAAAGTTTGCTCTGATTACAACCCCGGACCGTGGAAAACACTGCCAAACGTATAGCGCTTTACCATGGCGCTTTACAAGATGCAGCACTTAGACCCAAAAAAAATACAACAGAGCAAAAATATGAGGTTAACGGCCGAACCGCGAAAAACAAAAAACAATAAAAACACACCAAAAATACAAATAAATACAACGAAAACATCACCCACAGCACGAGAGAACAGCCAGGACGTCTGGGAGTGAGGTGCAATTCGATTTAACCGCACAAAACTCGTCTATGTGAGAGAAAAAATTAAAACGAGGCTACAAGACCCCAGACCAAGCAAAACACTGCCAAACACGTAGCACTTTCACACACCAACGAACAAAATACAAAATACACTATTACAAAATATGGAAAATAATCGCGAGACGTGTAACCCATTAATAACATTACCAATCAACAATGGCGCTTTACAGACCTACACCAACGGATTTCCCTTGCGCACACAAACCATTTAAAATGCACAGTTGGGACATTCATTACACTTTATCATCAGAGCATCAACACTCGCTGTACATTGTATGGTGCTGGAAAATATAAACAGATTGTTAGCTCTTCAGGCTATTGATTGCAGAATATATTAATTACAAATAGGTAAAGTATATTTATTCAAGAAATAATTAATTCATTATTAAGTAATTATAGCTGAATATATATCTCTCTTTATAATGAGTGATGAAGGTGCTCAGAGGAGCAAAGGCCCTCACAGTACAACAAGGTTTACATTGTGTCTCAAACAGCATTCCCATGGCTTCAAATTTTATTGCCCCGTCATTTTTGACGGACAAGTCGCTAGTAAATTAATGTTGCAAACAAAAAAAAAAAAGAGGTGGATACATTACCTACATACTATAACTCCTAGGGGACTAAATGAATACTTTCAATTTATGAGGTTGTACCTCATACCAGAGATAATGACAAACCCACTGAGCTGAGGTAGATACTAACCTGAGAACTGGACTAGGACCGAACAAACTGGATATAGCATAGATGACAAGACCTAGTCTGAAATGGGAAGGAAAGTGGATAGAAACAGAAGGTAGGAACACACCGACAGATCACCTCTGGGAGAGATGGACTATACACCATAAAGTGTTACCTGATTAGCTCTGGAATTTAGGACTAATTCTCTAGTTCTGCTCTAGTTGTAGCTCTGGAGTTAATAGAATTAACTCATGTGTGTCTGGCAGAGGTCCCAGGAAAATTAACCCCTGAGCGTCTGACTTCCGTCTTTTGCTACAATTGATAGGGAATTTCCTGACACAACTGGGCTGCTTTATTTGAGCAAGACACATAATATCCCTGATAAGTATTGCTATATGGTGTAAATAAGAATAATATAGTGGATGACTATTGGATATCCCTCTGAAAGTGTGTCTTGTAAGAGGCAGAGGTTTATCATAATGTTATTGCTGCCGGAAATCTTTGGGGTATAAATGTATCAAACGGTTGCTTGACTTGTCAAAGGCCTTAAAAGGGGACAGAAAGTAAATTAAATTACACTGGTATAGACAATTTTTGTCACATAGAAAAATGAAGGTTTTCTCCCACTGTTTTTTTTTTTTTGTGTGATTACAACACTTTTTTTTTATATCAACAGATCAGACTTATTTTGTCTCAAATAAAGTCAGCCACTTACTTTTGGAAAGAAAGATTTACCACCATTTGAATTCAAGGCAAGACATTTAACATGATATGGATGATATTATGAATGAGGAATGCACGTGTCCTGTATATATTATTATTATAGTTTATTTATACCGCGCCGACATATTCCGTAGCGCTGTACATAAATTAGGTTCAGACAATGATAAATACAGACTAACTTTGAGCTAGGAATCCAATGTCCATGGTGAATTCCCAAAGTACTTAGGATAGAAACTTGCAGACTTACAATCTAAAGTATAATGAGTGGTAAAAGAGGGAGAGAGAGGTGATAAGTGTGTTAGGGTGGAAGGTGATACGCTTCTTTAAAGAGATGCGTTTTAAGTGAGGTTTTAAATGTTTTGAGGCAAGAGGATAATCTGGTGGAGCGAGGCAAGGAGTTCCAGAGACTTGGGGCAGCACGAGAAAAGTCCTGGAGGCAGGAGTGAGAGGAGGTGACAAGAGTTGTAGAAAGAAGAAGGTCATTAGCATAACGAAGAGGGTGGGTGGGGCAGTATTTGGAGATGAGAGCAGAGATGTACGGGGGTGCACTATTGTTGAGGGCTTTGTAAGTTAGGGTCATGATTTTAAATGTTATTCTTGAGGCTAAGGGAAGCCAGTGGAGTGATTGACAGAGAGGTGATGCCGACACTGAATATTGTGTATGGAAGATGAGTCTAGTAGAGGCATTCATAATGGATTGAAGTGGAGACAGTAGTGTGGTAGGTAGGCCAACAAGAAGCGAGTTGCAGTAGTCTAGTCGAGAGATGGTGAGAGAGTGTTTAAGGATTTTAGTTGTGTCTTGTGTAAGATAGTGACAAATTCTGGAGATGTTTTTTAGATGGAGAAGACAAGATTTAGTTAGTGATTGTATGTGAGGGATGAAAGACAGAGCGGCGTCCAGTAGAACCCCAAGTCAATGGACCTGGGAGGTGGGGGTGATGATGTCTTTGTTGACAGTGAGAGAGATGTGAGGAATTGATGCTGTGGGAGGGAGGGAAGATTAGGAGCTCAGTTTTAGACATGTTGAGTTGGAGATGGTGGGAGGACATCCAAGAAGATATACTAGAGAAGCAGTGTGTTAGAAGAGAGGGGGATAGATCTGGTGCAGAGAGGTAGATTTGGGTGTCATCTGCATAGAGATGATAATGAAGCCCAAACGAGTTTATGAGGGTACCAAGTGAGGAAGTGTAGATGGAGAAGAGGAGGGGACCAAGGACAGATCCTTGGGGTACACCAACAGACAGGGGGTGAGAAGAAGAAGAGGTGTCATAGAAGGAGATACTGAATGATCGATTTTGTAGGTATGATGAGAACCACGAGAGAGCAGTGTCTTGATTACCGAGGGAGAAGAGGACATGGAGTAGAAGTGGATGGTCGACTGTGTCAAAGGCAGCAGAGAGATCTAGAAGAATAAGAATTGAGAAGTGACCTTTTGACTTGGCGGTAAGCAGGTCATTGGTGGCTTTAGTGAGAGCTGTCTCAGTGGAGTGTTGGGACCGAAAGCTGGATTGGAAGGTGTCAAGAAGGGAGTTAGAGGAAATAAAGCTGGTAAGGTGGTTATAGATGAGCCGCTCCAGCAGTTTGGAAGCCAGGGGAATCAGAGAGATAGGGTGGTAGTTAGATGCAAAGTCAGTGTCAGATGAGTGTTTTTTGAGGGTGGGTATAACTATAGCATGTTTTAGAGAAGTCAGAAACATGCCAGTAGTAAGGGAGAGGTGGAAAATATGTGTGAGAGGTGGTATTAGTGTGGTAGAGAGGGGAGGGATGAGCTGAGATGGAATAGGATCCTGAGGACAGGTAGTGAGGCAAATGGATGATAGCAGTTTGGAGACTTCATCCTCTGTAGCCGGATCAAAGCAGTTCAAAGTTCTCATTGGTCACTTTTCATATTATTATTGCAGCTTCTGCCGTCTCTAGTTATCTTTGTTATTTTACAAACCTGTACACACTTTAAAAATAAAAATACATATTTCACCTACAACTTACTTTGCTAATAAGATTCCACCAAAAGACAGCAGTGTACAGATATCTAGGTACAAATTACACCTTTAATACAAATATCATCTTTAACAAATACATAAATATATAGATTTAATATGTTTAACTGTGTACAAAATAATCTAGATTACAGTACAAACAAACAGGACATTATAAAAATCTGATTGTAATAGATGTAATAAATAGATTTAGCAGCAAAACCATTCAATTAAGTTAGGAAAATATTGGCATCAGTATCTTTCAGTTAAGGAAATACAGTGCATCTACTACTTTGTAATTGTGTTATATATCTAGGAACTTGCCCGTCAAAATTGACAGGATTAAAATTGTAAAGCTGGCAATGCTGTTTGCCACACAATGTGAGGCTTTTGCTCCACTGAGCACCTTTGGCGCTCATCGGTGCTCATTGCAATCCTCTCCTCCCGTGTACTTCAACTTTCCCGCTTTGCACTGATCACCTTCGGAGCTCATCGCGAGCCTCTCCCGCTCGCGGTGCTCATTGTGAGCCCCGCGATGAGCGCCTTTGGTTCGCAAGTGCGTTACCAACATCGTAAGCGTTCCGAACAGTAGCAAATATCCACAACTATATATGTGATATCTATCACAGTAAGAGTATCACTCACCTTCACTGACATTAATCGGAATTTCCTCCTCCTTAAGCTGATGGTGACTCCTCACATTTGCTTCTTGGTCAAGCTTTGATTTCACTGTTTTTCTGCCTGTACAGATACATAAAAGGTAATAATATTTGTATTTCATGTGTTTAAAACAAGCACTGACCAAAGACAAAGCTAAATATACATATAAATTAAGATTTGTTTTTTTAGGAAACAAATATATAACATTATTAAGGATAATTTCCTAGGTTTTACCTAATATATTGCAAAAAAGTCTGTAATCTGGATGGCTCAGTAGAACAGTAGGTATAATAAGACTGAGGGTCTAATGCGTCAATGGAAAAAAGAGAATTAAATGTTAAATGGCAGCTCTGTCTAGAGAAGTAAATTAAAAACTAGACAAATTGCAATATTTGTACAAAGCTCCATAGAATTTTTAAAAAATACTTTAGACTCAGAAGAAACAATGTAAGAGATAATGCTCATTGGATTTTTTCCTTATATGACGGAGGACTATTTTACAGCCACTTAATTTGCAAGTTATTGGATTCTAGTGTTATTGCTGTTCCCATCATGGAGCCACAGACAACATCCTCCATTGGATGATGGGAGCACACAGGAGGCCGCCTTTGATGTATTTACCAATATAGGCAGTAAGATAAATGGGGAGAATGCATGTGTAGAGTTTATAGATTGCATCTGCTTGCAAGAGGTGCTTAGCTCACAGCTTAATTGCAAATAATAAGGAATCATTCCTTTCACTGGAGGCTTATTGTGATGGTTTATACAATGTTACATTATACATTAGTCAAAATAAATTCTGAAAAGAATTTCCCTAAATCACTAATTCATAGCACTAAATATTTATTATCACCCTCATGTTCTCCTTCCTCACGAAGGGCCTCATTCTATTATCGGCCGTAAAATGGCCGCAAGGCTGCGGATCTCCTCTTACGGCCGGCCATATATCTTGCAACCGGCCGTAAGCTCAGAAATCTTTAAAGTCAAAAATAAATTCAAGCCTGCACTGTACAGCTCTGTAAATGCTAGGGATCATATTGGGGGACATGAGGATTAATAGTAACCCACTCTCAAGCTTGCACATCAGCCCAAATCCGAGTTTACATTAACTGTTTATTTTCCGGCCGCAGCGTGGCCGGGTCTGAGGTGCTCCAAGCCCTCTGGACTTTTTACATGGATATTTGACATATATAAAAAAAATTATTTTTACGGATTTGAGTATAGGGGAATGTTGTGCTATTTTTGCTAACACCTACAATCACTTTATAGTCTCCTCAGAGTGCAGGATGGCTTTATTTTGGCTTTATAATGTGCTTAATTGGTGGTAGCGGGACCTTTTTCCTGCAAGTAAGCTGCGGCTCGCTTTTAGCCTTGCAGAGAGGGTTCCCGGAGCAATAGAATAGCAACCGGGCTTTTCTTGCGGCCGAAACTCTTGCGGCCGTTTTAGATCAAAGGCTTTTCTCCGGCGCGAGCGGCCGCAAGGGATAGCAAGGCGCCGGCCGCAAGCCTGCCGGAATCCCCGGCCGGAGGGGAATAGAATAGCCGAATAGCTTGCGGCCGGTCCTTGCGGCCCCGCATCTCCTACGGCCGTTAATAGAATGAGGCCCTAAGTAATTCAGGATATGGATTTTCATCTCGGAGCCCTGTTACTCACAAGACAGAGAAGAATCCGGATTTATACAGATTTACACAACTATCTGACATTAAATATATACAAAAACAATTTCTGGTTGCAAGTATACATATATATGTATGGGACAACTTTTCTGTAATTGGTGGATAGTGGGGGAAACAAGTGCAGCATGCATGAGAGAAAAGCACTGCTTTCTGGTGCCTGCCCTCCCTGCTGCTTACTGATCTAATTGTGTGACAGTGATCAAATATATATTTTTTAAGATATCAATAGCTGCTGATCCCTTATATTTATATTGTCTTGTTCAAACTTTAAGACAACTGGAAGCTTCACATCTAAATGTCCAACACAGATAAAGATACACAGATTATAGACTGGCACCATTTTAATTATTCAATATAATTTGGTGGAAATGGGAAAATATTGTCATTTACAGTCTAACCACATATGCTATGTCCCTTATGGCTCCCACTAATTAACTGTGTTACACCTAAAATATTTTTCACAGTCCCTGTATATATATATAATGCATCACTTACCATCACTGATATTTACAGGAATTTCCTCCTCTTTAATCTCCCGAGGACTCCTCATATTTGTCTCTTCTTCTTGATCAGACCCTAAGAGACCTGATGGTATCACTTTGTCACTGTCTGTTCAAATAAACATGAGATGGTCCGACACTGGGATTTGTTACATGTCTTTAGGGTCAGTGCAGAACAAGGGTCAGATATTCACACATTTTCATACAAAAACAGAGACTGCAAAATAACCAGATAACATTAATACATTTATACCAAACTAGTTTAGGTCACCAATATTTACAAACAATACACACTGTGAGACTGTGGTTCCAGGGCGTACCACTATCCATCCAACAGAATGCCAAATTAATAAAAAATGAACTTCATTAGTACTATTACAATTAATTAAGCCCTGCTGAAGCCCTCCACATACTCAAGTTTGAAAGACTAAATATTCAATGTACTCAGAGTACAAAAAACGTCAATACGTCATGACAAATTATCAATATAGGTTGTGATAGCCAGGAGGGTACAAAGTAACAGAATGAGGGTATTTAGTATAGTGCAATATAGTAAGTCCTATGCTAATATAGTGGCACCAGTACCATCGAATCTCTGTCTCTCTCGTTTTAGAGATCACATGTCTGAAGGGCTATGTTATGCCCCACAAGCTAACTGAGTGCCCTATAATAAATGGAGGAAGTTACATCCATAAACATAGTACAAAATTGTATCCACAAATATTATCGTGTGACTGCATTGCTACAAATCCCTATGTCTCATTGCAGAGACCTCCTGCCTGAACGGCTATGTTGTGCCCCACAATCTGGCTAGATGCCTACAGATAAAGAAAAGGGTAACCACCAGGAAGTTCACTACACATAGATTTCCATTTAAAAGAATATGTGGAAGTGCATTAAAAAAATCTCATACTTACTTTAGCCTTCTAAGTAACCCACTTGAGGGGGGCAAAAAAAACATGCTACCAATGTTATATAGGCTACATACACTAATGAGAATCAAATCATTTTGGGTAGCGATAATAGCTAAATCAAAAAAAAAAATTCAATTGTGGTAGCAGGAAAAATGTGCTAAGGTATGTGCTAAATATATGTATGTGCTAAATGTGCTAAATATATATTACATTGGTAGCATGAGAGAAAAAAGGGGGAATGAGAGAGAGAGAAGGGGGGAGCGAGAAAAGGAGGAGAGAGAGAATGGAAGAGAGAGACAGAGAAAGGAGAGAGAAGGGAAGAGAGATAGAAGGGAAGAGAGAGTGAGAGAGAGAGAGAGAGAGAGAGAGAGTGAGAGAGAAGGGAAGAGAGAGAGAAGGGAAGAGAGAGAGAAGGGAAGAGAGAGAGAAGGGAAGAGAGAGAGAAGGGAAGAGAGAGAGAAGGGAAGAGAGTGAGAAGGGAAGAGAGTGAGAGAGAGAAGGGAAGAGAGTGAGAGAGAGAAGGGAAGAGAGAGAGAAGGGAAGAGAGAGAGAAGGGAAGAGAGAGAGAGAGAGAAGGGAAGAGAGAGAGAGAAGGAGAGAGAGAGAGGGTGAGAGAGATGAGGAAAGGGAAGAGAGAGAGAGAAGGGAAGAGAGAGAGAGAAGGGAAGAGAGAGAGAGAAGGGAAGAGAGAGAGAGAAGGGAGAAGAGAGTGAGAAGGTGGGAGTGAGAAGGTGGGAATGAAAAGGTGGGAGTGAGAAGGTGGGAGTGAGAAGGTGGGAGTGAGAAGGTGGGAGTGAGAAGGTGGGAGTGAGAAGGTGGGAGTGAGAAGGTAGGAGTGAGAAGGTGGGAGTGAGAAGGTGGGAGTGAGAAAGGGAACCATAGGGAAAAGGGAGAGAGAGGAGAGAAGGGGAGAGAGAGGGAGAGAATAGAGATAATGGAAAGAAAGAAAGAGTGGGGAGTAAATAAAGGATGGAGAGGAAGAAGGAAAGGTGATAAATAGCGAAGGGAGGAAGAGTGTGGAATGTGAGAGAGAGGGAAGAGATACTAAAAGGTGAGTAGAGATAAAGAAGAATAAGATATATTCTTCATTATGCACACAGAAATATATATATATATATATATATATATATATATATATATATATATATATATATATATGTGTATACTGTTGGTACCAGAGGGGGACCAGGGAGGGCACAGAAAAATATTTTGGGACTATGTAGATATATATATATATATATATATATATATATATATATCATGTATAATATTCACACCTGAAGGGCAGCAAACAAAGGGACAGCCCCAGGGAGCAAAAGCTCTAGCTACACCAATGGTATTAGCCATTTCATCATCTGTATGCACTAAATAAATGATTGGCTGCCTAACCTTTCCTCATGTATTTATGTTACAATCACACACACACAACTCTATCCAATGTTACAACAGTTAAATAATGTGAATAAATAAGAAGTCATCACGTAAAGAAACCCAGTCTAGTCCATTAATTTATAAATTCATTTCAGTGCAGGTTTAGGTTTGGTCGTTCCTACAATGTTCTAGATCGATGATCTGGGCTTTCTGATAGATTGCCTTGTTTCGTACATAACAAACTCCACTTAAGGCAAAACAATATATGTTCCATGAACACACTTGTTAATAAGCAAATCCAAACTATTATATTACCGCCTCCCCCATGCCCTCCATTTTTGTAATGTGTTAATATTGTCTTGCCTTGATCACAACTTACATATAGCGCTAAGGAATATTTTGGCGCGTTATAAATAAACGATAATAATAATAATAATAAAGGAAGTCTAGGCTGCTCTAGAAGAGATGTGTAGCTATCAGACCATTGATTAGAAGATCACTACTGTGTAATAATTATAATATGATATTTAAGACTCTGACTTGGTGCTGTGTAAAACATTTTTACACAGTTTAAATAAATAATTAACTATTAACTATTGTGTACATATTTGCATTAATGATGACAGACATTTCACCTTTGTTTATAAAAGGAACAGAGAGCAGTGAGAAGTGGGTTTTGTATAAGATCTGTATTCAACTATGTTAAAGTACCCTTTTCAAACAACTCCTTGACACTAAAACTCAATCTCAATGGTGAAGTAAGGCCCTACAGGATGATCCTCTCACTCTAGGACAGAATAACCTTTCCACTCAAGTTGCAGATAGACTAGTAGTCTAATATGGAAATGCCTACGACACAGAGTCATCTAAATAAAATAATATTTTTGTTAAAATGCTTTAATGATCCTGTCTTTGAGAAGCTGCTAATGCTCTTATTGTTGTTTGTACAGCATTATTTTGGAAGAGTTTACCAAACTACAGTCGTCCTTTAAGATATACGAACCTGCAGGCTCTTGGGCAGAACTCATAAGTCTGCAGTCTTTTTCCCATCCAAATCCTGAAATGTGTTGCATCAGGACAGGGAAAGTTAATTTATATTTTGCACAATTTGAAATACAATCTTATGTCTGTTACTCACCTGTAAATTGATCTGAACTGCTTACCACCGGCTGATTGTCCTGATCATCCATCTCATCCTCTTCTTCATATACAGTGTCCAAACTTCCATCTTGGAGACCTGTTAATTCTTAAAGAGAAGCAATATATTTATAGGAAATGGCATCTAAAAATATAACATTTTTAAAATGGTACGTCATATCTCACAATTTCAAAATAGGCACTAATGAATTACATATCTCATGTCACAACCCACTTTTTGGTTGGGCTTGAAAGAGTCACTAGACGGATCCTACCCGCAAGTTGTTGGATCTTTTGATCCCCACACACAGAACAGCTTTACCGGAGGCAGTGTCATGTTGCTGTTCATTAGATCAAGTTACAGTTTCAGAACCAAGTTGCAGGATTCAGGACAGGTTACCAAGTACCAGGACAAGTTGCAGAAATATAATTTCTGATAAAAAACAAAAACAAACGTCCTCTCTCTAAATGAAACACACCATACATGTGAGCCCCAAACAGAGCATAACATTTCTTTTTTCAAGTCACATATTTACAGTAAAGGCACCAATCACAATGAATCCCTTCCTTGAGCAAACAAACAGTTCACATCTGGTGGTCCCCTTTAAACTACCCTACAAAGATCAAGACTGACTCCATGGAGTCTGGGATCCTGGCTATCAGTTACCTTTTATAGGATTTGGGCACAGCAGGGGTTGGTTAGCCAGTCTGAGATTGGATACATAGTGTCTGGACAAGTAAACTATGACTTTACCCCACGTGAGGACTTAGGGATTGAGGGGTTACAAAACTGGGATTACTGGCATCAGGGTTCCCACTATGCGGGAACCCTAGTGGATGGTAGTGGGGTTGATGGGTATGCTTGGGGTACCTAATGCGAGGTATAGGGGCAGAGCCTGATAGTTTCAAGAAACTGTATTGTTGTGTGTAACTGAGTTCTAACCGAACTCCCCTCAGATGGAATATCTTTATTGAGTTGTAGGGTGGTAAGCTAATAATTTCATGAGGGGACTGGCGGGGTGTACCTGTTTTTCTGGGCTGACCAGGATTCCCATGAGAATTCTAGACAATCCAGCGCCTATTAGATTCAATAGACTCACAAACAATGGCTAAGGTCAGGTATCTCTTAATTTGTGGTTAACCACCAAACAAAGGAGTACTTGACATCACTTAACTCTGTCAAAACGAGTGTTTCAAGTTGCTTAATCCATGGTTTAAATTCCCCATTGAAAACAATGGAGCCTAAATTACTACTGATGCAACTTCAAGCCCAACCAGCCGGGAGATTGGGAACGAACTGGGTATTGCGGTTGGCCACTAGAAACTGGTATATTCTGGAACCCATTCTGCACACAAAATAACCTCTAAAAAAAAACAAACAAAAAAAACGCTGAGCGTAATAGACTCCAATTTCTTAGGGAAATTGACTCTTGGGTTATAGGGCACATAACCAGGGCCGGTAGCCCAACATTATACATTGTTATAACAGAAAGAGGTCTCATAGTCCTTTTAGGCAAGCCCTTGGTCCATTGTAAAGTCCATTTTTAATTTTGGTAGCCACAGGCCAAAGATGCTGTCATCACAAAAAAGTCTATAAGCCCTGAGGGTCATGACATCTAATGACTACAATGGAACAATGTTGAAATTGTGTCCTGATATAGTAATACTCCATAATGTGGTGTCTGATGGTCATAACTGATGGTTGTGTTTTGTTTTTGCAAATTTTATATGAGCTTCCTATAGGGGAAACTAAAAAGTCACCTGAGCTCCTGTTTCCTGGGATTCCCAAAGTCATCAGTGTCTGGTGATTCTCCATCATCACATCCTTGTAAAGCTCCTTGTGTCCTTCTATATACTCCCACTCCTCCATAGAGAAATAGACCGCAACATCATCACACTTTATAGGGACCTGGAATATACAGGTGGATAAAGACAGAACTCTAATTAAATAAATGAAATCAAATAAAGTGAAATATTATCTCATTTAATAAATATCATAGGACAATGCTTTTCAATCCATGCAACAGATTTAGTGCAATGAAGCAGGTAAGAGCAGTGTCATTACATGTTCCTGCAATCTCACCTCTCCAGTCAGCAGATGGATGATCTTCTGGGCTTGACTCAGGATCCTCTCGATCATGTTCTTATCCTTCATCTCAATAATCTTTATCGTGTTAGTCAGATACTGCGAGAGAGAGACCTAAGAGAATGGAAAGATGTTAGAAGAAGGTAATGCAATGTGAAAAAGAAGAATATATATATATATATATATATATATATATATATATATATATATATATATATATATATATATAATAAGAGAAAGCCTACAAAAAACACACAATTAATTGAAACTGGTCTTAGACATTTGTCACCTTATCAGTACCAACTCATAGTCTATTGCATCATTTATGTTTAAAAATGTGTCGCCAATTAAATAAAAAAGAATAACAAATATTTTAGCCGATTAATAATTAACAGTTTATTCCAAGAAATGCTAATTATTTAAAATTCTTATGAACAAAAATGATCTGTCCATGAAGTGTGATTACTCTCCTTATGGTGTAATTTAAAATGATAGGTAATTGATCAATTGAATGTTATGATAGATATTGTTATATTACAAGGTTATTAATGGACCATTCTTGTTGTCTTATGAACAATAGTTAGATAAGGCTTGATAAGAAAAAACCTTTAACATCTCCAGTCTCTCTCTCCGATCCTCATTATAACATCTACAGCAGCTCTCACCTCTCCGATCCTCATTATACCATCTCCAATCTCTCTCACCTCTCCAGTCCTCATTATAACATCTACAGCAGCTCTCACCTCTCCTGTCCTTATTATAACATCTCCAGTCTCTCTCACCTCTCCTATACTCATTATACCATCTCCAGTCTCTCTCACCTCTCCGATCCTCATTATACCATCTCCAGTCTCTCACACCTCTCCAATCCTCATTATACCATCTCCAGTCTCTCTCACCTCTCCAATCCTCATTATACCATCTCCAGTCTCTCTCACCTCTCCGATCCTCATTATACCATCTCCAGTCTCTCTCATCTCTCCGATCCTCATTCTACCATCTCCAGTCTCTCACACCTCTCCGATCCTCATTATACCATCTCCAGTCTCTCACACCTCTCCAGTCCTCATTATAACATCTCCAGTCTCTCTCACCTCTCCAGTCCTCATTATAACATCTACAGCAGCTCTCACCTCTCCGGTTCTCATTATAACATCTCCAGTCTCTCTCACCTCTCCTATACTCATTATACCATCTCCAGTCTCTCTCACCTCTCCGATCCTCATTATACCATATCCAGTCTCTCACACTTCTCCGATCCTCATTGTACCATCTCCAGTCTCTCTCACCTCTCCGATCCTCATTATACCATCTCCAGTCTCTCTCACCTCTCCGATCCTCATTATACTATCTCCAATCTCTCTCACCTCTCCTATACTCATTATACCATCTCCAGTCTCTCACACCTCTCCGATCCTCATTATACCATCTCCAATCTCTCTCACCTCTCCGATCCTCATTATACCATCTCCAGTCTCTCTCACCTCTCCGATCCTCATTATACTATCTCCAATCTCTCTCACCTCTCCTATACTCATTATACCATCTCCAGTCTCTCACACCTCTCTGATCCTCATTATACCATATCCAGTCTCTCACACCTCTCCGATCCTCATTATACCATCTCCAGTCTCTCACACCTCTCCGATCCTCATTATACCATCTCCAGTCTCTCTCACCTCTCCGATCCTCATTATACTATCTCCAATCTCTCTCACCTCTCCGATCATCATTATACCATCTCCAGTCTCTCTCACCTCTCCGATCCTCATTATACTATCTCCAATCTCTCTCACCTCTCCGATCATCATTATACCATCTCCACTCTCTCTCACCTCTCCGATCCTCATTATACCATCTCCAATCTCTCTCACCTCTCTGATCCTCATTATACCATCTCCAATCCCTCTCACCTCTCTAATCCTCATTATACCATCTCCAGTCTTTCTCACCTCTCCGGTCAGCAATCTGATGATCTCCAGGGTGTAAGCCAAGATCCTCTCAGACATCTTCTTGTTAATCATCAGTGAGTTGGATGCTAGAAGATTGAGATACAACATAAGAAAACTGTGCAGATGAAATAAGTAATAAAACTGAGGAAATGATGGACTTTTCAGGACTTCATTGTATTCTACGTTTATAGAAATTGGCATGGTATGGACAGTGATTATAACTAATTTGTTTGATTTTGATTGTATAAATGACACAGTAAATCTAGAGCAGGCTGATTATCCCTAGCATTACATTAACTGGAGTGAGGGAATCATAATTATAATCATTCTGGGCCTACTGCTAAACAACTCAACTAAGCCATTGTTACTGAAAAACATATAAATATATTGTAAGGATATAGAAAATATATATCTAGATTGAATAGTACATATACAGGAATATAAAAACACCCCAAAGGGTATGTGCAGAATTATATCCTTCCTTCCACACTTTATAAAATATTTACAAACTGCTCTCAGAAAAAAGAAAAATGCTTTGTAACTATTTACCTGAACCTAGACCACGAAAAATACACTCACTTTCATCACTTTATAAATACACTATTTCCTGGTTTTCTGGTTTATTTAACACCATGATAGATCAGTATTCATACATTTATACTGCAAATTGTTTTTAGATATATAGCTATGTATATATGTATATATATATATATATATATATATATATATATATACACATACATACATACAATAATATAAATAAATATGGTATACACTGCCCCTGCATTACATATATATCACATAGATCAAGAGATAAAGAGATAGATAGATAGATAGATAGATAGATAGATAGATAGATAGATAGATAGATAGATAGATAGATAGATAGATAGATAGATAGATAGATAGATAGATAGATAGATAGATAGACTCACAGCTCAGAACCCGGTAAAATTCCAGTCGACAGGAGGAAGCTCTGATGTCATTACGCACTCTGCACAGGAAGAGGTCACTTGGATTGCCATATTTGTTTTGGGCAAGTTCAGAAAGGGGGTTCAGACAGTGGGTATAATGTATGATACACTCATTAGAGTGTAACAATAACTTCATAAATGTCCTGACCAATAAAATAATAAGGTGGGCGGTAACATCACAAGTGGATAACAACTCAGTTTTATTGTTCCAGTTATAAATGCATAGCATGAGACACGTTTATATACGTGCAATTTCACCATGGAAACCGGACCATAACCAGGGGCCTGTGCTGATTAGCTGCTGCTTGCACCACAGTGATTTCTGGGACTTGTAGTTTTGTACATTGATCATGAATTTCCTGTTCTTTTCCAAGATGGCGATGATGCAGCTGATCTTTGTGTTTCCGAGTTGTCAGCAGGTAAATAAAGTTATTAATGCTTAATTTCCTGATAAGGAGATGATTTAGGGGAGTTATTTGGATCTCTGACTACTTATCAGGTATGAGTAGAATATAAACAGCAACTCATACAGGAATATAATAATATGAATGTACAGTATGATGGATTATGTGTGGAGGGAGCCAGGACACACACAAACACACAAACAGGCATCAATAAAATACAATAATTATATCAAATAACAGAGAATGAAATTTCACTTTAACTGCACTTTGGTCAAATAAAAGCTGCACTTGGGCAGACACAGGCTCACTTGGGCTCTTACAGACACAGGCTGCAGTTGGGCTCTTACAGACACAGGCTGCACTTGGTCTCTTACAGACACAGGCTGGACTTGGGCTCTTAGAGGCACAGGCTGGACTTTGGCTCTTAGACGCACAGGCTGGACTTTGGCTCTTAGAGGCACAGGCTGGACTTGGGCTCTTAGAGGCGCAGGCTGGACTTGGGCTCTTAGAAGGGCAGGCTGGACTTGGGCTCTTAGAGGCGCAGGCTGGACCTGGGCTCTTAGAGGCGCAGGCTGGACCTGGGCTCTTAGAGGCGCAGGCTGGACCTGGGCTCTTAGAGGCGCAGGCTGGACCTGGGCTCTTAGAGGCGCAGGCTGGACCTGGGCTCTTAGAGGCGCAGGCTGGACCTGGGCTCTTAGAGGCGCAGGCTGGACTTGGACTCTTAGAGGCATAGGCTGGACTTGGGCTTTTAAAGCCGCAGGCTGGACTTGGGCTCTTATAGGCACAGGCTCGATTTGGGCTCGTACAAGCACAGGCTCGACCAGCGCACTGGAGACGCTGTTGCTACGATATTGTAACTTTATTGCACTTTCGCGTCCCGAGCACAAGTGTCGAGTTCCAAACATAATATATCCCCTATGAGATGCTTCGACAACTGAACACAGCGTGAGCCATTGCAGACGGTAACTGAAGTACCACTGTATGAAGTGTGTATATTCCACAAAATACGGCGACTTTAAAAATACTTATGTACAAATTGAATACACTGGTGTTTTGGAACCCTTTAGAAATGCATAAGTCTTCTTGTCACTTTTCCAAATATCAAGATTTTATATTTGGATTCATAATGTTAAACCAAAATTGGTTATTTAGGGATATTAGTAGAGTAGGCCTGTAACCATTAAAGGGTCTTCCTACCTGTGGACACACTAACTGATGTCATAAATAGGAAAAGGAAAAAGAGATCCTGTAGCCAGACAACTGAAAACAACAATCAATATCAAGGGTAAATGTATCATAAGTACCAACACAATGTGGATCCAAAGACAAATATAAAAAAACAATTGCCAAATGTTTAAAACTTAGGTCATAGATGCCTCCTATTCAAACTGCGATGCTGAAAGAAACTATAGGCTGTATCCACAATATTAGAAATACAATATGTATGTGGCACAAACATTTGGGAACCTCGCAGCTCTCATCATAAATAAAAGTTTTCCAACCTCAGTGATGTTGCCTTTGAGAAAGTTGGCACAGACCAACGAAACAGTCGTTAGGCAGTAAAAGGAGTCATTTCAAGCTTCCTACTACTTTAAGTTTACTATGAACAGAGCTGCGAGATGTCATTATAGTAACTTTGATTTGAGATTATTTATGCTATAATGTTGCTCTATGAGTAGGTAACCAGACCTATATGATAAACCTACAAGTATTGTCCGTTCTCAGATTGAGCACCTCTAATTTTGTTGTTGTGTATGGAAATGACCCTTAGGGGTTTTTATCACCCTAAGGGAGATAGGGGGAACCAGACATAGACTCCTTGTTCACTGTGCCTTAGGGAGTAAAGCTGCACCTCACTGACGAGGCCCACAGAGGCCAAACGCATCAGGGGTTTGCTGTTTCTCCTGTTCAGGGTAGAATTGCCTGGTATTTTGGGGCTGGGTCACTCTTTTGAGTGAGACCAGACTGATATACTACAGGATATTTATCCCTGTGTAGGGCACAAGTGAGCTAAAAGAGGTTGCTCTCTGAGTAGGTAACCAGGCCTATAGGACAAACCTACTTCACCTCTAATTTTGTTGTTGATAATGCAGATGTAACCAGACATAAGCAAGACAAAATAGGGGATTGTTCTTATTACATGCACAACCACCAACACCTCTATCTATCTATCTATCTATCTATCTATCTATCTATCTATCTATCTATACTCTGCATGTTGTATTTCCATTTTCTTCTGTTCTATTCTAACATCCTCTTGGCTCTAACTCCCTGATACTGAGTTCCACTGAATCCCTGTCCTCACAGACACTTATACTCAGGAGGAAAATACACTGTCACTCACAAACACACAGTCACCCACTGTCACACACATACATACACAGTCAAGCAACACACACTGTCATCCACTGTCACCCACAGTCACGCATTTCCACTCATAATCATCCACTGTTCTTCACACACTCAGTCATACACGGTCCCTTTCATGTAGAGTCACTTTCATTCACAGCCTGACCTCACTTCCTGTATCACCTTATTTTTTTTGTTCAGGATATTTCTCTACATAAGAGTTAATTTACTTAAAGCAGTCCGTAGAACTGAATCTAGCAATAGAGATAGGAGAAACACAAATGTAAACATCTTAAGGAATTGTTCTTTAAACACTAAGGGGCACCAGGGGGTAGATCTGGATTTATTTATTAGGATATTTAATTGTAACTCTAACAAGTCATTATATTATTGGACAAAATCATTACATATCTTAGCAGAGACCATTAAGCTTGAAACAGAACTGTATGTGAGTGGGTTTATGATTTGTGCACAATCCAATCCTTTGCTTTGCTTTAAAGCTGTGGTAGAGCGGGCATATGCATTTGAAGGAGCTATGTATAAAATAGCATTTTGAATTTAAGAGCAAGAATGCATTGTCTGCTCATTTGCATGCCCCAGCCCAGTGACTCAGAATGCAGTACAATGCCTCTCATATTCTTGTTGCTCACCATACACTAAATGGTTGTTATATATACAGCAAGGGGAAAAAAGTATTTGATCCCCTGCTGATTTTGAACGTTTGTCCACTGACAAAGAAATCATCAGTCTGTAATTTTAATGGTAGGTGTATTTTAACATTGATAGACAAAATAAAAAAAAAAAACAAGAAAAACAGGTCAGTGATGGAAGCAAGTATTTGATCCCCTATCAATCAGCAAGATTTCTGGCTCCCGGGTGTCTTTTATACAGGTGTCTCTCTTAAAGGGAGTGCACCTAATCTCAGCTTGTTACCTGTATAAAAGACACCTGTCCACAAAAGCAATCAACAATCAGATTCCAAACTCTCCACCATGGCCAAGACCAAAGAGCTGTCCAAGGATGTCAGGGGCAAGATTGTACACCTACACAAGGCTGGAATGGGCTACAAGACCATCGCCAAGCAGCTTGGTGAGAAGGTGACAACAGTTGGTGCGATTATTTGCAAATAGAAGAAACACAAAATAACTGCCAGTCTCCATCTGTCTGTTGCTCCATGCAAGATCTCACCTCGTGGAATTTCCATGATCACGAGAACGATGAAGAATCAGCCCAGAACTACCCGGGAAGATCTTATTAATGATCTCAATGCAGCTGGGACCATAGTCCCCAAGAAAACAATTGGTAACACACTACGCCATGAAGGACTGAAATCTTGCACCGCCCACAAGGTCCCCCTGCTCAAAAAAGCACATGTACAAGCCTGTCTGAAGTTCGCCAATACACATCTGAATGATTCATAGGATAACTGGGTGACAGTGTTGTGGTCAGATGAGACCAAAATCAAGCTCTTTGGCATCAACTCAACTTGCCGTGTTTGGAGGAGGAGGAATGTTTCCTATGACCCCAAGAACATCATCCCCAGCATCAAACATGGAAGTGGAAACATTATCCTTTGGGGGTGTTTTTCTGCTAAGGGGATAGGACAACTGCACCGCATCAAGAGGACGATGGACGGGGTGAGAACCTCCTTCCCTCAGCCAGGGCATTGAAAATGGGTCGTGGATGGGTATTCCAGCACGACAATGACGCAAAACACACAGCCAAGGCAACAAAGGAGTGGCTCAAGAAGAAGCACATTAAGGTCCTGGAGTGGCCTAGCCAGTCTCCAGACATTAATCCCATAGAAAATCTGTGTACAGAGCTGAAGGTTCGAGTTGCCAAACATCAGCCTCAAAACCTTAATGACTTGGAGAGGATCTACAAAGAAGAGTGGGAAAAAATCCCTCCTGAAATGTGTGCAAACCTGGTGCCCACAACAAGAAACGTCTGACCTCTGTGATTGCCAACAGGGGTTTTGCAAACAAGTACTAAGACGAAGGGGTCAAATACTTATTTCCCTCATTGACCTGCAAATCAATTTATAACTTTTTTGACATGCGTTTTTCTTTGTTTTTTTTATTATTCTGTCTCTCACTGTTAAAATACACCTACCATTAAAATTACAGACTAATCATTTATTTGTCAGTGGACAACGTTCAAAATCAGCAGGGGATCAAATACCCCCCCACCCCTTTATATATCAAAACTTGGTAAGTTCCTAAAACACAAGATTTACTGACTCAGCGTGTCTCCTCAGTTTAAGTATGTTTATCCACCGCGATGTATGTATATATCAAGTTATTACATTAACTATTAAGCAGAACACGTCCTATTATATGGATCCCCCCACTAAGAAGCATTTAGGACAGTGAGAACTAGAGGTATGATCATCTCAGTTAATGTATGAAGGCAGAAGTCAGCCATTTATATATATATATAGTGTCATATTTTTGATGTGCAGTAGCTATGCTTACTGCATTGTTGATATTTATTTAATAAATATTTTACATATGAAAACAAAAGTAATATACTAACATGCTAATAATGCTAGTGATTTAATTCCAAAAAGAAAATCTGTGTTAAATAAAGGGAAATATAGAGAAGGATAATATGTCTAATATATAACTGAAGTCACTGCAACACGAAGATATATTTTGTTTTAGTCAACGCTGTCCTTTTAGTACTACAAAGTAAAGTGGGTAAGAATATTAACTCACTCAAACCATAACCAAATGCTCATCAAACCATCTTCTGCTCTGTCTTCCTGGTGACCATGTAATCAACCCTCCCTCCAGACACCATCTTCGACACACTCTATCACTCTAATTGCCATCTCCATAACCGTCACTTTATTCATCACCTCCTTTGCTTTCCCCCTACTCACTATCTGCTTTGACATTCCTGTCTCTGTCATCACCACCTTGGCTCTCTCTGGAGTCACAATCTTTTTTTCCTGTCTATCCTCCTACCTCTTGTTTTATCCTTGTCCTCCTGCAATCCTTCTGACCTATCTTCACCATATATGAGGCCTAAACTCACTCCCTCATCTTCATCCTCTACATCTTCACCATCCTTAATCCACTGGACACATTGTCACTGTATGTGAATAAACATTTATTATGCTGTAAGTTCATAAAAAAAATAATAATTTGCATTGAATTAACATAGGGCCTTATTCAATTGAAATTTCCTACAATTACAGAGCGATTCAGTTGAACAAGCTCGCAATTTACAGGCTGAAAGTTGAAACCGTAAATCATGTACTCGTACGTAGCATTTCAGAGCATGATCGTGATCAATAAAACAGGGCTGTAACTACAGATTTAGAAACCGCCAATAGTAAATTAGACCATCAATATTACGTCAGTAAAACATTGAGGTTACACGTCAAACAATTAGCGTTTAGAGGTCCGATATGCAATCAGACTCGCAATTCGGCAATATACAAAATCTTAGAAATGAATGGCGATACTGTTTTAGTCCATGTGGGTGGCCTGATAGGTACTAACTCATCGATTCCCGAGATTGATATAACACTGAGATGAAACATAAAAAATCATAATTTTCTATGGCAGATTTGCAAGCTTGAGACTGTTGTGCAGTTAATTCTAATGTCTTTCATCTCCTTCCTCATCTTTAAAAGTGCAGTATTGATGTTTTTATTTTCATTTACAGAGCTACGAACATGGGTTAAACCCCCTTTCGAGTCCTGTCTGGTACCCATAGGATTTTCTTATACATTTGCCATTTATGGGTGTGAAAACATTTGCGGGTTTAAGCAATTGTAGCAATTGAATATTGATTTGGGATTTTAGTGATTGTAACGTTTGCAGGCTTGAAAGAACAAAGGATCAGATGGGTTGTAAGTTGCGTTTTTGACAGCAGCAGGGATTTTCAGCCTGTAACCCGTAGATCATTTGCGGCTCGCTAAAAGACGCCATTTGAATAGCAAATTAGTTTGCAGGCTACATTACGGGCTCCAGTAAACAGCAATTGCTCATTTGAATAGGGGCCATACTGTTTAAGCTAAAACATTTTTTTCAACTAAATTTGCCCTTGATTATCTACAGAGTGGTCTCCCTATGTATTATTATAGTTGCTATCTAATCCTTTTCATTTAATGTTAACATTCTTGTTTACCTCATGTTAACATGATGATGAATGTCTTTAATGTGGTGCTTTTGTTTTCAACAGATGGATCAGTGACAAGTAATATCCTTGAAGTGCACCACATTTCCCTTAATCCACCAGATTGTGCAATGAGAGATTTCAGTGTTTCACACAGTGATATGGAAGCAAACCAGATCAGCAGAGAACCACAAATATAAAATCTGAATGTATCTATGATGACACATAAAACAATTCCCACTGAAAAAAGACTATATGTATGTTCTGAATGTGGAAAATGTTTCAGTGGGGCCTCACATTTCCAGTATCATATGAGGTTTCATACAGGAGAAAGACCATTTGTAAGTTCTGAATGTGGGAAAGGTTTCAGTCACTCCTCACATGTAAATGTTCATAAAAGAACACACGCAGGAGAAAGACCATTTGCATGTTCGGACTGTGGGAAATGTTTTAGTCAGGCTTCACATCTCAATGAACATAAGAGAACTCACACAGGTGAAAGACCATTTGCATGTTCTGACTGTGGGAAATGTTTCAGTCAAGCCTCAACTCTCAACCATCATGAGGAAACGCACACAGGAAAAAGGCCATTTACTTGTTTTGAATGTGGGAAATCTTTTATTCATGCTGCAGATCTGAATGTTCATAAAACAACTCACACAGGAGAAAGACCATTTCCATGTTCTAAATGTGGAAAATGTTTTAGTGGGGCATCAAATCTCAATAAACGTAATAAAACTCATACAGCAGAGAGACCATTTTTGTGTTCTGAATGTTGATGTGTGATCTTCAAATCTCAGTGATCATATGAAAACCCACAGAGGGGAAAGACCCTTTGTTTGTTCTGAATGTGGGAAATGTTTCAGCTCAACCTCCCATTTGCAATATCATAATAGAACACACACAGGAGAAAAACCTTTTGTTTGTTCTGAATGTGGGAAATGTTTTACTGTGGCTTCAATACTCAATACAGGAGAAAGACCATTTGCATGTTCTGAATGTGGGAAATATTTTACCCAAATCTCAATGTTCATAGCAGAACTCACACAGGAGAAAGACCATTTGTATGTTCTGAATGTGGGAAAGGTTTCAGTCACTCCTCACATCTCAATGTTCATAAAAAAACTCATGCAGGAGACAGACCATTTGCATGTTCTAACTGAGGGAATTGTTTCAGTCAGGCCTCACATCTCAATGAACATAAGAAAACTCACAAAAGAAAATTGCTGTTTACATGCTCTGAATGTGCGGAATGTTTCACCAAGGTCTCAAGTCTCAATGATCAGAAAAAAACTCACTCGTAGGAAAAATATTTTATGTCCTTCCAAAAAGTACACTTTGTTAAAAACATCTGAGAAAGAAGAGCTTTTGCATGCTATGAATATGAGAAATGCTTTAATCTGTGTTCAAATAAAGACACAATCATCTAGGGAATATAACCTTGGTGTTCTGACTATTTTTTAGGTTACAACCTATGTTTGTTATTCTTAATCAATTGATTACTGTTCTGCATCCTGATGATCCTGGATTAGAAGATGGTCACTGAGAATATGTTTTTGATGATAGTCCTTAACTCAGGATTCTCTATGTCGAAACTGTGGTGTTGACAGCTTTGTGCAGAACTTTGATCTGCAGTGGCAGTGGGCTTGCTTAGTGGGTGAGTCAGCACAACCTACTGGGCCATTAAGTGTGTGCTGTTAGCTTGGTACCATTTGACTCCTGAATATTACAGAAAGCAATACTGGGACCAGGCCCAGGGGTACCCCTGACTCATATGGGGACTCTGGACTTGTGTGGAAGCTCTGCCACGCTTTTGTGGGTGGTGGAAGGGGCACCATGTCCAGACAGTTGAGTAGGCTGTGCATGTTGTTGTGCTGGAGCAATTTTTTCAGCTGTGCCCTCCAGCCATGAGAGTCTGGTTCCAAGACCAATTACCCACCACATTGGTCTTCACCCAGCTAGTTCACCTAGACCAGTGCTCCCCAGCCTGTACCAAAACTCCAACAGCGAGGGCAACCCTATCCACAGTCATCCTTAGATCCTCGGCCTACCACTACTGCCTCATCAGTCTCTAGGAATGGAGGAGCTTACTGGGAGGTGTGGTGCTTTGGGTGCCAACAGCTGGGACATCTGAAGCAAGACTCTCTCCATTTCCACCCAAGGAATCACAGGCTGGGTCTCTGTGAAGATCCCAGGGAGGGGATCTATTAAGCTCCTGAAAATCTTGCCTTTAGCTACAGGAATCCTCCCTCTGGAATCTTAGAAGGAAAGGACCTCTCGGTTCCCTGCTGTCATATCAGAATCTTCAGCTCAGGAGAACAGGGTCACTGAATCAGCCTAACCCGTGTCATCTGCTTTATTCAGTGGATATGAAAAGACAAGGGGACCAATCCTACCCAGCAGAGTCCAATCCAGTTTTCAATTCCTCCTTCCAAGGGAGCAACAGAGGTTCAGGAAAGTGATTGTAGCTCAGTAAAATAATAAAGGTCTTCCCTCTAAATGAAGCACACAACTTACTATGTGTCCCAGAAAGAGCATGATGTGATTGATTTTACAGGCAGTGTATTTATGCAGTTGGAGAACAAATTAATTGCCCACATTTACATTTTAGCGGGCTGAACACCGTAAAATTCCTTGCCGAGATTAGAATCACCCAATACTAGAAGTGTCTCTGGGGTATGTGGCTGATTGGTCCATGAAGAACTAAGCAGGAAGCAGGGAAAACTGTGGGTTTGGCTTGCCCACCTGAGGGCAGATCTATGGGAGGCAACTTACGGGAATAAAGAAGGGCATGAAAAACTAGCTGGAACTGGTCACAGAGAGAGGGATTTACTGTCCCTGATAATACAGTATACTATAAGCAAATTTAAGCACATAGTAATATATTCAACCACAGACGACCCTATAGCACTACAGTAAAGGCACAATATAACACAATAAATGGTTAAAATCATACAGATCATATAGTTCTCAAGTAGGCAGTTTTCTGATTGGTTGTATCCATAGCCCCTGGACCAATCAGAAAAGTGCCTACTTCTTATGGGATTTAACATAGGGAAATAAATGCCTGTAATTCTTTAAAACGTCCACAAGATGTCAATGCAGGATAAGGAATGGAACTGATTGTTCTATCTGCAGGGAACAAGCACTTTTAGTAGAAATGGTTTAATTCCTGAGGCACTTTTGGTTAGTGAGAAAGCAGAACTTCACACCCTCACCCTGTCCTCTGAGTAGGAGAGTGGGGGCTGACCCCGCAACAATGGAGTATCAGATCTTTGATTGCTCTGAGGATGTTGTCGGGTCCGAGGAGCAGTATTTTGTAGACCCTGTCCAGTTACCAAAGGGGACTACCGGAGTCCCTATGTTCAGCCTACTACAGTAGATGGCAAGCCTGGGGGGGGGGGGGGGCTTTAGGGACTCAGAATCATGTCTGCCCCTGATCCACCTGGGCCTGGTGAGACCCTACACTATCTAAAAGATGCAAGTGGACATTGTGGTAGCTGGGGGCCAGCATATACCAATCCCCTTAACTAGGGTCCACGGGCAAGGGCATGAAAGAGTTATGATCGGGCTCCCTGAGGATGCATTGTTGGGGAATGACTGAGTTCATTATATGTCCATTGTGACCCAACGGACCACCTCCAGGGAGACAAAAGAGGAGCCAGTCCACCCTGCAGTAAGGCAGCTGCCAACTGGGTAAGGGTTAGGGCCATGGGCAGACGCGACTGAATTTAAGCAGAAGGTTCAGGCCTTTTTTTTGGCTCATTAGCTTCTATGCCTTGTGTGCATTTTGTAGCCATGGACAAGTGCCCTGGGCTCCCTTGCATCCCATGCCCTTTTTAGAAATTCCCTTTGATCAAGTGGCTGCAGATATAAATGCCCCCCTTGCCAGGCCTAGTAAGTCAGATTGTGTAACCTGGTATCCGGAGGCCTTAGTTCTTAGCTGTATTACAGCAGCTACGATGGCTGATGCCTTAGTAGGCATTTTCACCCAGGTTGGGTTCTCGAGTGAAATTTTGTAAGATCTGGATACCCAGTTTTTTGCTGAGCTGACCCAGCCGTTGTGGCAAAAGTGCAAAGTGAGCCAGCTGAGTTCGACCCTCTATAGTCCCCAAACCAATGATTTGTGGGAGAGGTTCAAGGGCACCCTGAAGGCTGTGATGATAACCTATGTGGACTGGGAAAAGTTGCTTCCCTACCTCCTCTTTACCGACAAAAAGGGTCAAGGGTCCACAGGGTTCTCCCTCTTTGAACTCATGGAGGGGGCGGCAAGTAAAGGGGGCAATTGTACCTGTGGGGGAGGAATCAGTAGTGCCATGTGTGCTGAGGCACAAAGATAAGTTGAAATCATTGTTTAGGCTAGCTAAGGAGCATCTGCTTACAAGCCAAGGTAAGCAGAACTGTGGGTATTAAAGACCAGGCTAGCAAATTACAGGAAGGCCAGCAGGTACTAATGTTGGTACCCAATCCCCAGAACAAGCTAAAGTCTACTTGGGAGCTTCAAAATCGTCCTGAATCTAGCTGGTAGGCATGGATGAGCAACAGCAGATTCAGAGTGTCCAAGGAGGGAGCTGCATAAGATGTTAGATCTAGGGTCATTGAGCCATATTTTAGTCCTTGAGCGTCCCCTGTGTTTTTTGTTACTGTGGTTTAGGACCACTTGGTTTTATGTACAGGAGGCTAAATGATGACTACTGACACTTATCCTATGCCTTGAGTAGATGACCTAGTTATGCTAGGAAGGGCAACCTACATGACCTCTCTGGACTTGTCTAAGGGCTACTTGCAGATCCTGCATGTGGAAAACGCTAGAGATTTCCATTCCATTTGGGCTATACTTTTTTACACTTATGCTTTTTGGGATGAAAAAATGTCGCTTCCATGTTTTAACGATGTGTTGACCACTGACTACATGGGTGCCAGGAGTCCACCCCTGTGCACCTGGATGACATAGCTATTTTTAGCCATACTTGGCAGGAACATCTGGACCACCTAGCAACGATCCTGGGTCAGATCCTGCAAGTGAGTTAAACTATTCACCCTGACAAGTGCCAGTTTGCTAGGGGGGAGGTGCAGTACCTGGGACACAAAGAAGAGAGTGGGAGAAACCGGTCAGAGCCGCAATACAGCAGTGGCCCACCTCAGTGAGCAAAAGGCAAGTGTTGGAATTGTCTGGGTATTACAGCCAATTCATTCCCCACTACAGTACCCTGGCAAAGCCACTAATCAATCTCACAAAATAAGGATGCCTCGGCTGGTACAGTGGACCCTGAATGTGAAAAAGCCTCCATATATGGTATCGGGGCTGTTTTGAGTCGAGTGGATGCCCAGGGTGAGACTCACCCCATTATATAACTGAGCCGCAAGATATTTTCTAAAGAGGTCAGCTATGTGGCTATTGAGAAGGAGTGCCTGAAAGTCGTCTGGGCCCCAAACAAACTACATCCCTACCTTTTTGGGAAAGAGTTTGTGGTTGTCACAGATCACAATCCATTGTGCTGTCAGGAGATGGAGCCTAGCCCTGCAGACTCATAACTTTACTATCCTATACAGGCAGCGTAGAGTTCATAAGAATGTATATGGTCTCTCCAGACAATTGGACACCTCAGATCTCCAGTCTCCCATGACCTGTTTGTGGTCTTGAATCATCTGATGACTGGAAGGGGTAGCAATTGTGATTTCAGCCCTTCACTCAGAATTCTTTATGTCAAAACTGTGGTGCAGGTTGCTATGGCAAGAGTGACAGTTGCAAACAGAACTTCCGCTGTCTTAAAACAAACTAAGTCCTGTTCAGCCTGGATGCTGTAGTAATATGTTCAGACTCCTTCTCTCATTCTCAGCCTCAATATTTCTTCAGTCATATCAGAGATGATACCAAGACAATGCAAAAGGTGTGCTCAAGGCCAAGTGCCACTTTCTTCTACAGAACTATTTCAAGGCCTGAATGCCCATTTGACAGAGATAAGCAAAGAGATGTGGAGTGTGGTTGCCTGGATGAGAGAAGGAGAAGATTTGCCTCTCCTCCCTCTTCTTTACGGGCCCCGCGATGAGCGCCTTTGGCCGTTAAAGCCGTAATTTTTTTCAAAGTCTTGCGTGCCTTGCGATCATTGCCAAAGTGTTTGCTGCTGATCGCGGGCATCGCCATGTGTGCCTTCAATCTCTTTCCATCTTCCATCGGTGGAGCGTCCTCGGGCAAATTTTTTGCGAGGCTCTCCCACCGCCTACTTTTACAGTCCACGCGATGAGCGCCTTTGTCGCTCATTGTAGGCCTTGGCTAACCCGCCACGTTCATGCCTCACGTTGAGCTCCTTCATAGCTCTTTGCGAGCCGAGTGATGAACGCCATCAGCGTTCATCGTGAGATCGGCAATGAGCTCCTTTGGCGCTCATTGCGATCCTCTCCCCACTCTCTGACCCCTGTGTCTGTATTCCCCCTCTGCCTTCCATGTGTCTGTTTCCCCCTCTCCTTGGCCTTTCCTCCCCCCCTTATTTCCCTCCACTGTGTCCCTTTCCCCACTCTCTCACCCCTGTATCTCTTTCCACCCTCTCCTCCCTCTCCCTCGCCTGTGTCTTTCTCCTCTCTGTTTGTGCTTAAGTCTTGTGTGCTTTGCGCTGAGCGCCGTTGGTTTTATTTTCAAAGTCTTGCTGTTCTCATAAGTGACGTTGCTTGTCTTTTCAAAGTACTGCGTGGCTGGTGTTGTTCGTCTAAGTGTAACTGGCTTCAGCTTCGTTTAGATCCTCTTTGAAAGCATTCACGTTGTTTTGACCGCCATTTTTTCCTCACTTAGACGATTTCTGATCTGTGAAAAACGGCAATCAGGGCCCAACAACAGTTCACAGTTTAGATAAAACCCTGCTTGGGCACAGGTGAGCTCATCAGGGGCTCAGTAATTCTGTTTTATCACCTGCAGAGCCTCTGATTAGCTCACCTTGCTCAAGCAGGGACATACATAAAATGTGAACTGTTGGTGGGCCCGTAGGACTGGAGTTGAGAAGCACTGATATAGAGGCACACAAAGAGCTTTACAAGGATGTGAGGATGGAGAATCACCAGACACTCAGAACTTTGTGATTCCCAGAAAACAGGAGCTCAGGTAAGTTTTGTTATTTTCCTTATAGGAAACACACATTTAATATCCATAAACAAAACAGACACTAAATTCTGGAGTATTACTATGTCAGCACACAAAATTCATCATTGATATATTGTTGATGTCAAATATTTATTTATTTAGTGCCTATTCTTAAGTTGCTAAAATCATGTGATGTAAAATGAATATGGCCAATAAATGATATACATTTAAAAAAAATTACAATGCAGTTTTCTACAAATATATTTTGATTGCCTTGCCTTTGCTATTTGCATTGCTGGGAGGGTTAACTAATCAATCTGTGGGTGAATGGTCAGAATCCAATTTAAACAGGGGAATGAGAAGTGTGATAGTTTAAATAAAAGGAGTGAGTGCATTTATAGTGTAAGTGTGGGAGTTTAAAAAAGAAAGAGTTCAAAGAGATGAGGTCAAGACCATAATTTATTTTGTCTTTTCATTTTTTAAATATATTAGGTATAGGAAAAAAAACTCTTTATACAAATGTATTGGTTTGTTTTTCACAGTATTTTTGTAATCAGTAATCATGAGTTAGTCCAGTGGCAACCTCACCCATTGTACACCATGCCACATGTATGCACTGCTCTATGACATGGGTGACCATGTGGCATCAGGTGAAGCTCAAATTGGAGAACTGGAGATGAGAATTGCAGCACTTGGTGATATTGCTACACTGGGAAGGGAATTGGTGTTCACTGAGCAGAGTTTAGCTGGGGCTAGTGAGGAAATTCATGAAGGTAGCTGGGTTACAGTTATAAGGAAAAGCAGAGGGAACAGGAGGAGGAATTATAATTTGGCAAACATCAACAGATTTGTCAGATTGAGTTAAACTGTTGGGGGTGTCCAATCAGGAATGGCAATGCCAAATAGAATTTTTCCCTCTAACAGTCGGGAGAACAGTTCTACTGGAGGAGAGGGCAGGCAGAATAGGCAGAGCAACAGACAGGTTTTGGTGGTAGGGGACTCTATATTTAGGAAGGTAGTCACCGAAACTCCAACAATTGAACAGTCTCCAGTTTTTTTTGCTGTTTGCCTTTTCTCTGGATTAATTAACAATTAATTCACATATTACAAGGCTGAGATGAGATCTAACAAGATTGAACTTGATGGACTAAAAGTTTTTCTTTTTTCAACTTTAATTACTATGCTACTATGTTATTCTGTTTTAGAATTAACTGGTCTCCAAGATGGATGTCTAGATACTGTATATGATAAAGAAGAGGGTGAGGTGTATGATCAGGACAATCAGCCAATGGTAATCAATTCAGATCACTTTACAGGTGAGTAAAAACAGGATGATTTATTTGAGATTGTGCAAAGCAGAAACTAATCTTCCCCGTCCCATTAGTGGCTGATGCAGCACATTCCAGTATTTGGATGGGAAATAGAGTGCAGATGTATTTGTAGTTATCAGAAAATTATGAGTTTTGCCCATTTTTCTTTTCAAATCAAGTAATTCCTGCAGGTTCATATTGCTTAAAATACCACTGTAGTTTGGAAAACTCTTTAGCTATGCTAAGACAGGATCATTAATGCATTTTAGAGAAAATATTATTATATTTAGATGGCTCAGATTGTGTCATAGGCATTTTCATCTTAGACAGCAAGTCTATTTGTAGCTTGAGTGGGAGGTTATCCTGTAAGGTGTAATTCTACAATTGAGTTATTATTATTATTATTATTATTATTATTATTATATTGTTTATTTGTAACGTGCCAACATATTCCGTAGCGCTATACCTACGTTGTGATCAAGGCAAAACAATATTAACACATTATAAAAGATGGAGTGCCTGTCTTTGAGCTTAGAATCCGGTGGACAGGATAGGAAGCCTTTATTTGAGAAAAAAAAGAAAAAGAAAAAAGAGAAGTAAAACTTAGCATTACTTAGTCTATTTTATAAGTTTTCATGTTTCCTCTTCAAAGGACTGTAAACTGATTGCTAATAATATCTGTGTTTGAAAAAAAGATCTGTACACCTGTTGTTTCATATCTTGTTATTTCCCAAATATGTCTTCAATAAAAAAATAAAAATAAAAAAAAAAGGATAGGCAACCAAGTGTTTATTTAGTGCATACAGATGATGAAGTGCCTAATACAAGTACATTTCTAGTGATGCGAGTATGTTTGTGTGTATGACTATATATATATATTCAGCATCCCAGAATGCAGTGTAATGACTGTTTTTCTCGGAATTCTGAGCTGGAAGCAGGTTTTTTAACTTGCTTTAGACATTCAAATGTGAACACAGATGTACTTTTTATTTACTGTACTACTGTACGGTGGAGGGCTTCTATCACTCTTTTGCCCACCATATTATAAATGATTGTTGTGGTGAACTACCTACTCATAATTTCCACAACACAGGCTGAGATCCCGCTCCATGCTGATGATAGCCAGTAAGCTTGAAACATGTACATGGATTGGATACTCAGCCTGTGTTTATTCCAACCTTGGCTTTGCATTAAAGCTGTGTAATACAGCATGCATAAGCTTAAAGGAAGCCATGTTTGATAATGGCTAAGGAATGAAGAGTGAGGCATTTGTGGCCATGTTTGTGTGTCCCAGCTCAACTTCCCAGAATGCAGTGTAATAACTGTTTTTCTTGGAACTCTGAGCTGGAAGCAGGTTTTTTAACTTGCTTTAGACATTCAAATGTGAACACAGATGTACTTTTTATTTACTATATATATATATATATATATATATATATATATATATATATATATATATATATATATATTGTGGCAGTGTGTGCCCCAGAGGTCAATGTAAGCTGGAGAGCTTTAGGTATTTCTCTCCATACTGTGACATACTGAAGCAGAGCATGATCCCCTCCCTTCGGTGACTGGGCCGCAGGGCAGTATTCCAACATGATAACGACCCCAAACATATCTCCAAGATGACCACTGCTTTGTTGAAGAAGGTGAAGGTAAAGGTGATAGACTGGCCAAGCTTGTCACCAGACCTAAACCCTATTGAGCATCTGTGGGGCATCCTCAAAAGGAAAGTGAGGAAGTGCAAGGTCTCTAACATCCACCAGTTTTGTGATGTCATCATGGAGGAGTGGAAGAGGACTCCAGTGGCAACCTGTGAAGCTCTTTTGTACTCCATGCCCATGAGGGTTAAGGCAGTGCTGGAAAATAATGATGGCCACACAAAATTTTGACTCTTTGGGCCCGATTCGGACATTTCCACTTAGGGGTGTACTTACTTTTGTTGCCAACGGTTTAGACATTGTTATATCTGTGTTGAGTTATTTTGAGGGAGCAGCAAATTTACTACGTTAAACAGGCTGTACACTTACTACTTTACATTGTAGCAGAGTGTCATTTCTTCAGTGTTGTCACATGAAAAGATATAATAAAATATTTACAAAAATGTGAGGGGTGTACTAACTTTTGTGAGATACTGTATATACACAGCTACTGTGTGTATGTATGTAGAACTAGTTTTGAAAAGGTTGAACAAAATGATCGATGCAACCAAGGACCTCACTTCCAATGTTGGGAATACTTATTTTGTAGTTATCATTTGTATTTTCAGACCAGCTCTTACCTTGATGCATTTGTTAAGAATCTGCCTCTCGATAAAAATCTATTTGCTTAAATTAATCAGTATAACATAATCTAGCAATAGAAATTGGAGAAACACAATTTTATGCATCTTAAGAAAGCATTACAATATAAATCGTTCTGTAACACACTGAGAGAGGTACCACATGATAGATTTGCATTTATTTATTAGAGATTCTAAGTGTAATAAGTCTTTACATTATTCTCCAGGAGGTCTTAACTCTAGGTTTAGTTCAATTAAGAGACACCTGTCCACAAATTTGATGATGGCCATCAAGATGGGTCCTCCAACTTCATTGTCCAAGTCTGGTTCACCCAGAGAAGTAGGTCCTGCTCGGAACTGCGAGTGTCCACTATCGAACCAGCTCCTGCCTGGCCTCATCCAACGTCCAGAGTGCCTGGACCAGAGCTGGGTGATTCCTTGACCCTGATGAAGACACAACAGATGAATAATAGGTTCAAATTGGTCCCCAAATTCTCCATTCTGACTGGGGGGTATCAATATAATCATTAGAGGGATTTTTAGATAAAAAAAATAAATTGATTTATGAAATGCCCTGCATATATCAAAAATGCGCTTTGCCTAAAGATTGCAGAAATGTATTAATACAGTTAACGTAGATATGCCTTTAATATATCTCAAACCATTGTCCTCATTACTGAACACTAACCTAGAGCAGCTCACATACTGATAATTATATATTAATATATCTATCAGTGGCCTGGACTACTGGACATTCATGGCTACTTCACGCTGTCTACTTCGCTCATTAGTAACTAGTGTAGAGGCCAGAGCTATACATAATCATCATCCTAAAGCATCTGAATTTCAGCATTTGAATCCCATATGTACCCATATGGACTTATCTAACATGGAAGAGCATGCCCATTGCTCTTTTTACAGTTATCTCACACGTAGAGGATCATGAATCACACACTGGAGATTATCCACCTGCTAACTGAAGAGGTGGGAACTGCTGAGAATGAAATAATTACATCACTCTTATCTAACTAATATGAGTACAAAAAGTTACATGCTTGGTGAGTTTACTCTTTAATTATAAATATAAAGTCTAACATATCAAAGAAGCTAATAATGAAAAGAGCAAAACATGTGAAGGTCACATTTATTCTTTGAGCTGTATGTCAAAACAAGGACTATCAGAACAAGATATATTGTTATGATGTCTAACATTCACCAATAAGATACATAAATAATAAGAGTACAATGACCTATCCTGTTTTATGTGCGCATTTGTTGCAGACCTGGAAGTGCGCCATCGACGACTAGATGGGGCACACTCGGGTCACCATCTAGCTCTAATGAGCTACTACGCCTGGTATGTCGTTAGGGGTTTCGGGTTAGGAAGTGAGGTTTAGGGTTTGGAAATGAGGTTTAGGGGGTTAGGGTTAGGGGTTAGGAAGTTAGGTTTAGGAGGTTAGCATGTACTACCTAGTTTTCACAGCTAGATGGGGACGGGAGCGTGGCCTCTCTCCTACAGTCGTCGTCGGCGCGCTGCAACAAATGCTCACATAAAACCGAACAGATCTGAGTACAAATGTAAGTTGTACTTCAAGCAAATACTGTAGCTCTGTCATTTATACTTACCAGGTTGGTGGAATCTAACCTTTTTTTGAATAATTTGAGAACTGCTATCCAATAATATGTTTTCAACACTGTAAAGATGTTTTTAAGCATTAAATATATCTGCCTATGAGAAAATATATACTATGTGGACAAGTTAAAATCATTAAGTGGAACCCATTCGAGGCCAAATATTAATACATATATATATATACTGTCCACTTAAAAATAGAATTAACAAGCGAATCAGTCTTTTGTTGTTTTAGACTGTTTTTAAGATGTTTAACTCACAGCTGTCTTGTATATAATAAAATATTTTAAAACTATTGTTATTTTCCCTATCCTCTGAAATACTGCTAGATATACAATTAATATAAATATATATAAATTTGGCATACACTGCACCTGCACTATAAATATATCACACAGAGATAAAGCCTCCCTCATCACTATATACATATAACTAAATGCAAATACATATTTTTAAAAACATACATAAAAAAACAATATTCATGTGGATCGCCATATTTGTTTTGGGCAAGTACAGAAAGCTGCTTCAGACACAGTGGATATAATGCAGGATACAGATATTGTATAGCAGCAAAACATCATAAATGTCCTGACCAATAAAATAATCGGACTGCTGGTTGGCTACTGCTTGTACTGCAGGGGTTTCTGGGACTTGTAGTTTGGTGCATTGACCATTCATTTCCTGTTCTTATTCTAAGATGGCGGCCCGGAGCTGATCTTTGTTTCAGAGTTCTCCGCAGGTATATAAAGTGATTAATGATCATGAGATCATTTAGGGGTTATCTGGATGTTTGATTAGTTATCAGGTGCGAAGAGCATAAACACACCGGAATATAATGATATTGATGTAGGAGGAGTCATGTTAGTGGACGTGTAACTACAGAGTGAATGGATTATGTGTGTGTATATATATATATATATATATATATATATATATATATATATATATATATATATATATATGTGTGTGTTTGTGTACATAAGTATATTTATTGCATGAGCTGTCTGTTATTTAGTGTGTTCCTAAACATGATTGTAGTATTTATAATATAAAATGGTAGATAGATGGATAGTGTGAGCATGAGGACCAGTGTGTACATTTAAATACATAGTGTAGAAAAGTACATTATTTGTGGAGATGAAGCTGATAATTATAGTGACTCTGATGTGACATTATTTCTCATATATTGTCGATTTATCGATGTAACAAAACAAAATCAATATGGGATTGTTTTTAGTACCTTCCTACCTCCCAATGTTTCAAAATGGCCAAAGAATTGTTAAAATAGAGGCATTGTCTGTCTGTTTATCTATCTATCCTTTACATGTTATTTTTCCATTGTTTCTGTCGTATTGTCACATCCTGTTTGCTCTAACCCCTGACACTGAATTCCACTGAATCCCTGTCCTCACAGACACAGTGGCTGGGTCACATACTCTCAGCTGGGAAACTCAGTCACCCACTATCTCACACACAGTCATTCATTGTCACTCACACACACACACAGCCACTCCATGTCACTCATGCAGAGTGACCCACTGTCACACAAATGCACAGACACCCAGTGTCATTCACAGATACACACACAGTCACCCAGACACACTCACAGCCACCCAGTGTCACTCACAGTCATCCACTGTCACTCACAGAGGTACACAGTCAACAGCAGTCACTCATACATAGTCACCCACTGTCACTCGCAGAGACATCCACTATCACACACAGACACACACAATCACCCACCGTCTCACACACAGTCACTCGCAGACAGAGACACCCACTATCACACACAGTCACCTACTGTCACACACACAGTCACCCATTATAATTTACACACACAGTCACCCAGTGTAACACACACACACTGTCACATGCATTCAGTTACACTCAGTAATTGTAACTCAGCTCACCTTTTGTATAAAAATAGTAGGGACCGAAAGCGCAAAGCCAACTAATAGTGCAGATCAGTCATGTTTATTAGACATAACATACAAAGTCAAAATGTGTTGCACACACAAGTAATGACCTCCCATAAAGAAAGGTATAAATGCAATGTCTATAGTTCTGTTCCTCTGTATCCAGTGCCTTGTGGCTCTTCATGTTTTATGACATATAGAATCCCTGAGATGTGATTAAGTAATCCGCAGGCTTTACACCTATCTAATACGCACCTATTGAGGTTCTTGCTGGCACCCTTTGTTTAGTTAACACCATATGGTTTATGAGGCCCACTAGCTGCTATTAGAATGTTAGGTAAAATGCTTACAAGGTAAGTATGTCTAGCCAGACTATAGTGTAAAATAATACATTTCTTACAGTGCATGTCTACAAGTCTAAACTACATAAACTATAGAATACATCCATAGAACCCTTCTAGCGTAAGTTAAAACATAGATCTTAGATTCATGTGGTTTTGACTGACAAATGCTAGGAAGTCTTCTTTTTTCCCCTCTGTGTTTGCTATCCCAAATGACGATAATGTCATCTGCGAAATCTCATCCATGCCACTATAATGTCAAAGAAGGGGTTGTTCTTCCATATCCTCCCAAAACCCCATATAGAGATTAGCAAACTTGGGGCAGACTTGGTCCTCATCTCTGCGCCAGTTTCTTGCAGATATAATTTCTCTTCAAAGATGAAATCATTTTTCCGTAAAATGAAGTTAATGGCTTCCAGGATGAAATCCCTCTTGGTTGTCTCAATCTTCTCATAGTTGTTTGAAGAACATATTTAATGGCTGAGATCCCCAGGTCTTGTGGGACAGATGTATAGATTGTACCTGCTCTTAACATTTTTATGTGTTCTGGAACTTTCTCTCCATAAAAATTATTATACGTAAAGCAGTCAGTAGATCTAAATCTAGCAATAAAGAGAGGAGAAAAACAAATGTAAGCATCTTAAGAAAAAAATACACACTGAGAGAGATTTATCAGGAAATGTATTTGTAACTCAAATCATTTGTTTTTGACAAGATCATTCCAAATCTTAGCATATATATCACATATAATAGTTGTCAAACTACGAATCGTCGTCACGGAAGAACGGGACGCAGTTTGGTCCGCTAATGCAAGGGGCCGCATTTGCGAAGGTGGAGGCTCCCACATCGGCTGCAATGAGCCAAAGCGAGGGGCCACATTTGCGGAGGTGGAGGCTCAACGGCGCCTCACAAGCGGTTACAAGCGGTTACAAACACACACACAAGCGCCAAAATATGAACCGTGGCTCTTACAGCACAAAATTTACGGACTTAGCCAAAATAAATACGAGACGCGGGACTTACAGTGAGGGGGGGCACCCAGGACCTCTGCAAGTGAAGTTACACCTCAATTTAAGTCCAAATACCCGAGTTTAGACACACGAAAATCCCCTAAGCGAGAGAAAAAATGGCATCCGATAAAATGAAAACGAGGCAACACGACCCTAAAGCCGCAAAACAACACCAAGCACAGACGGATTTTCAAAAAAGCCGTACGAGGTAAAGATACACTTTTAGCAAGGACGCTAAATCATTCACACACGCGTACCACATACACATTCGATACCATTTCACAAAACTAACTTACACAATGCAGAAGTACACAGCTACACTAACGCCTTTCCCTCGCGCACGCAGCATATTTACACTGCACACATTGCTGACACTTAAACCTCAGCAGTGCAAACCTACATTGTATGCTGCAAGAACATCAAAACAGATTGTCAGCTCTTCAGCACAATGCTTCCTGCATATATTACTTAGAAATAGGTAAAGTATATTAATTTATTAATTATTTCATTGGCATACAAAAATACATATACACAAGAAATAAAAAAACAAAAAAAGTATTGCAATAAACACAAAAGACATTCACAGCGCGCCTCACAACCAATGCCAACGCTGCTCATACTACACAAAATGCACCAGAGGACAGCCTTGCAATATGCGCAAAAAGCAGATCAGCGCCGACCTTACAATGACAGCAAAAGCCCCAGTAATAACAAAAAAAACAACATCCAACAGCCTCGCAATGAGCGCCAAAGGCGCTCAGCGCAAGCCTTGCAGTGAGCGCCGAAGGTCCTCACGGTAAAAAACGTTACATTATGTCTCAAACAGCATTCCCTAACTTACAATTTCATGCCCGTCATTTTTTGAACGGCAATTCGCTAGTATGTATATATATATATATCACTAATATAGTTGTCATACTGCAAGTTTGTGTGTAACGCTCACAAAGTTGCGTTGTTTGTGAGGCTTGTTGAAAGGAGAGAGAAGCAGAGGGGAGAAGAGGGAGGTACAGAACACAAAAGGAGAAAATGAGAGAAAGAAGCCGTGCATAGGGAGGGGGGGAGACACAGGAGGGGGAAGAGACACAGGGGCGGGGATAGTGAGGAGACACGGCAGGGAGATGGGGGAAGACATGGGTGGGAAGAGAAAGGGGGACAGAGACGAGGGAGAGGGGGAAGAGACGGGAGGGAGAGGGGAGAAGAGAAATGGGAGAGAAAGGGGGGAAGACACAGAGAAGAAAGACTCGGGGAGAGAGGGGGAGACACGGGAAGAGACAGGGATGAGAAACAGGGGAGGGAGAGTGGGGAAGAGATGGGGAAAGCGACACAGTGGAGGGAGGGGGGAAAGAGACACAGGAGGTAGAAGGCAAGAGACACAGAGGGGGGAAAGATACACAGGAGGTAGAGGGGGAAGAGACACAGAGGAGGGGGGGGAAGAGACACGGGAGCAAGAGGGAGTGAAGAGACACAGGGGAAGGAGAGGGAGGAAGAAACTGGGGAAAGAGACACAAGGGGGCAAGAGACACAGGGGAGAGAGAGGGGGGAAGAGACAGTGGGGAGGGCGAGGTGGGATAGAGACACAGGGCTGGGAGAGGGGGGGACCGGGGAGGGAGAAGGGGGAAGAGGCAAAGGGGAGGGAGAGGGGGAAGAGACACAGAGGAGGGAGCAGGAAAGACACAGGGGAGGGAGAGGTGGGAAAGGACATGGGAAGGCGAGGGGGAAGAGACACAGGGGAGGGAGAGTGGGGGAAGAAACTGGCAAAATAGACACAAGGGCGGGGGAAAGACAAGGGGGGAAGGAGGAAGAGACAGTGGGGAAAGAGACACAGGGTAGGGAGAGGGGAAAGAGAAAGGGACACAGGGTGGGAGAGGGGGGAAAGGGACACAAGTGTGGGAGAGGGGGGAAAGAGACAGGGAGAAAGAGAAATGGGGGAGGGAGAGGGGGTAGAGACACATGGGGTGGGAGAGGGGGGTAGAGACACATGGGGTGGGAGAGGGGGGAAAGAGACACATGGTGTGGGAGAGGAGGTAAAGAGACACATGGTTGGGAAAGAGGGAAAGAGACACAGGGGTGGGAGAGGGTGGAAGAGACACAGGGAAGGGAGAGGGGGGAAAGAGACACAGAGAAGGGAGAGGGGGGAAAGATACATGGGGGAGGGAGAGGGGTGGAAAGACACAGGGCAAGGGGAAGTATAGAGGGAAGAGACACAGAGGAGGGAGAGGGGGTAGAAAAGAGACACGGGAGGGAGCGGGGGAAAGAGACACAGGGGAGGGAGAGGGGAATAGACACAGGGAAGGTAGAGGGGGAAAGATACATGGGGGAGGGAGAGGGGGAAGAGACAGAGGGGAGGGGGAAGGGGGGAAAGACACAGGGCAAGGGGATGTATAGGGGGAAGAGACATAGAGGAGGGAGAGGGGGAAAGAGACACAGGGGAGGGAGAGGGGGGATAGACACAGGGGAGGGAGAGGTGGGAATAGACACAGGGGAGGGAGAGGGGGGGAGAGACACAGGGGAGGGAAAGGGGGGAAGAGACACAGGGGAAAGAGAACAAGGGGGGGAGAGGGAGAAAGAGACACAGGGGAGGGAGAGGTGGGAGAGACACGGGATGGATAAGGGGGGAATAGACACAGGGGAGGGAGAGGGTGGGAGACACAGGGAAGGGAGAGGATGGAAAGAGACACAGTTAAGGAAGAGGGGAGAAAGAGACACAGGGGAGAGAGAGGGGGGAAGAGACACAGGGGAGGGAGAGGGGGGAAGAGACACAAGGGAGGGAGAAGGGGGAAGAGACACAAGGGAGGGAGGGAAGGGACACAGTGGAAGGAGAGGGGGGAGAAGAGGTGGTCTAGATTGTTATGATTTCATGTATATGGGTGACCTATACTAGTTTGGTATAAACGTATTGATATTTATCTGGTTATTTCCTATCTCTGTTTTTTGTATGGTAATATGTGATTTGTCAGTTTTGAAGCTCCCATAATATCTGCCCCTTGTTCTATACTGACCATAAAGACATGTAACAAATCCCAGTGCCTGACCATCTCATGTTTATTTGTACAGACAGTGACAAAGTGACGCCATCAGGTCTCTCAGAGTCTGACCAAGAAGAAGAGACAAATATGAGGAGTCCTCCGCAGATTAAAGAGGAGGAGATTCCTGTAAATATCAGTGAAGGTGAGGTTACAGGGACTGTGATAAATATTATATGTAAAACACAATTAATTAGTAATAGGCATAATGGATACAAATATTTGGTTAATCTGTCAATTAGATATTTTTCCAGGTAATTTTCATCATAAATCACCCCTTAAATGTTATTCTTTTTTTTAATTCTTATTCCTGAAACCAAAACTTTTTATATAAATGACAAATATTAAATGACCACTACAGTGTAATATTTATAATATGCTGGTTTGAAGAGCTTGCCTTGATAAGGTGCAACATGTTTTTACACAGTTTAAAATATTAAATCACAGCATTTCATTTGTAACATTTTTTTCAGTTTTGTTTAAATAAAAACAGACATTATTCTTTGTTCGTGAAGTGATTAGGAACCAGGGAGGAGTCTTTGAACAGTAGACATAGATAAGATCTGCGATGATCAACTTCTGTTATTACAGGTCCTCTTCAAATAGCCCCTTGACAATAGAACTGAATGGGAGTGTAAGGCCCCATAGGATAACCTGCCCATTAATCTACAGACAGACAAGAAGTATAAAATGCAGTCTTACATGATACAATAAGATTTCTCAAAAATGCTTTTATGTTCCTGTCTTGCATACCTGCCAATGTTGTTTTTTTGTTACATACATCCAAATTAAGTGAGGATTTTACAAAGTTACAGTGGCCCTTTAAAGCTAAGTTTTATTATTTGTCACCTGAATGGATATAACTAAATTTGAATGTCTGTCAAAATCCTGTGGAATCTACTTCTTTTTGTGGAAGTTTTCTAATGGGATCCTCGGATTTCACACAAGAAACTTTATTTATTGCCAGTCTCTGAATCTGGTTTTACAAATATGCAATGGAAGAACTAGATATACCAGCTTTATTGTATTGTGCAGAATAAAACTCTACAATTAATTCTCTATTGAACAAACAGCACTGGTCCAGGAGATACGTATTGTGACTGTTAAAGAGGAAAGAGACTGTGAGAGAGAAGAATATGGTGATATTCAACAAAGTATCATTCAGTCTAACCCATGTGAAGGTGAGTGATTTATATAGAAAAACATTTTTGAACTAGTGTAGGAGTAGCAGGGTCCTGGCTGTGCAAGGATTCATGTCCCAGGGTAATTTAAAAACAAGGTACCTATTTTACCACAAAATACTGGGAAAACTTAGTGACTCGAATATAAGCCGAGGGTGGGAAATGTGCTGCCCCCTGTGTCCCTCTTGTGCTCTCTGTGTCCCCCTCTTGTGTGCCCTCTGTTCCCCTTTCTTGTGCCCCCTCTCTCTCCCTGTGTCTCTCCATATCCCCTGTGTCTCTTTCCCTCCCCCTCCCTTATCACCCTCCTCAACCTACATCCTCAACCCCCCTCCTCAACCTCCCTCCTCAACCCCCTCTTCATCCTCAACACCCCCTCCTCAACCTCAACCCCCCCATCATTATCCTCAACCCCCTCCTCATCCTCACCCCCCCTCCTCATCCTCAACCTCCCTCCTCAACCCCCCTCACAGTAATGAAGTGGATGTAATAGTTTGTATGGTCATCATCTGATTTGCTTGTAAACGGATCCAAAACCCAATTGTATTTTTTTAGAAGCAATACAGAAAAGGTGATTTTATAACCAATGACACAATGTATGGTCTTCTATCCATACAAAAGTAACAGCATTTGTTTGTTTCTGCCTCTGCATCTTTCATCTAAAGGATTTAAATAGTTTTTCATACACAAACACTAGATTTATATTGAATAATTAAAATGGGGAAAGTCTGTAAGTTGTTTATTTATATATGTGTAGGACCTTCAGATGTGAAGCCACCAGTTGTTTCAAAGGTTGAACAAGAAGAGCTGAATATAACAGATCAGCAGCAAGTAAAAGAGGAGGAGATTCCTGTTAATATCAGGGAAGGTAAGTGTGCAAAGCTCTCTTTACCCAGTAGGACTGTTTGTTTTGCTCCACCCAGGTTTAGCTGGATGAAAGCTTGTTATTGAGGAAACTGTTTATTGGTTAAGGCAGTGGCTCAATGGAAGTTAGGCATATTATTATTACTTTTTTTTTATTTTTTTTGCTTTGTTAGTTTTGTATCACAGGCTAAAATGTTAGTAAAAATAAATACAGCCTCTTGTTTTGTGCTCCCTTATCAAAGTGCCTGAAACATGGGCACAAGCTTGCACAACACTGGCAACTTGTCACACAGTATATTGTGCTAGCTGTTCGTCTCTAGAGTAAATTATTCTTAAAATATACAGCATTGTTTGTGCAGCTCTTGAATGCTAAAATGAGGCTAGGTATATTAAGGTATATCTCAGCGTGCTTGATAAGGGTGGGGGAGTGATTCTAGAGTCTAATACTCTAATAGCCTTTCACTCCACAACGTGCTTCTTTCTTATAGTTGACCCAAACTGATCCAGTGTATGTTCCACCTTTGAACTGCTTCTTATTGAGTTTCCTGATCTTCTTGTAGATGGGTATAGTGAGAAGAAGAAAAAACAGAAGTGCACAGCCCTTGGGCTTTATTGTTTACTTACACCACTATGTGCACATATAAAGCCACCTACTTAAAGGAGTACTACAGTGTCATATTTATAACATTCCTGAAGAACTTGACTTGATAATATGCAAAATATATTTACACAACTTAAAATAATTACAGCCTTTTTTAACTGCTGTATTCAGTTTTGTATTAGTGATGACAGATCTTTTGTCTGTCTGTAGAAAAAAGTTAGAAACCAACAGCCCTATTAAATTAGAAGCCTGTAGCGGCATCGGGAAACCTGCAAGGGCTGCGGGCTTGAAATTTGGCTGCATTACATAGCTATTGAATTAGAACAGGTCACGAGTTACGGGCTTGAGACGCAAACCTGTAAGCCATTTGTAGAATGTTGGATGTAAGGCCTTGAACATAATCAATTAGTCAAACATGGAGTTACAGGTTTAGATGTAGCCAATGGAAACAGATCGTCATCATTGCGTCACAGAAATGATTGGAAACGTAACAGTTACGGGCTTGACAGATCAAAGGATTTGCAGGCTTTAAGTTCAAATTTCTACGTCCTGTAGCCTTTTCTCTCCCTTACCCCGCAAGCGGTTGACAGGTTGCTATTCGGGTCTAATTTTAATAGTTGTGAATTTTGCGGGCTACGTTTTTACATGTTGAGCTATATTAATAGGGCTGCAAAGCTGGTTAAGGGACGCAGATAAAATCTGTATACACTTCTGTTAAGAAAGCTCCTCTTAAAATTACTACTTAATAATAGATTTCAGTGGCAGAATAAGGCATCATAGGATAACCTCCCCTTCAAACTACAGACAATCAGTTTAAAATGAAATCTTACATGACATAAAGTCATCTAAATATAACATTATCTCTAAACTACTTTTATGATCCCGGCTTTAATTCCTGCTAATTTATTTTATTTTGTTACATACTTCACATGCATGTTAATCTTTTACCAAACTACAGATGCATATATAGTGCGTGCATGATGCATAAAGAGACTGTCCCCGAATGTCACAAATATCGCCTTACTTCACATTTGAATAGAGAGAAAGCAAGATTCTTCCTAAACTTATAATAAGCAAAACTATGAAACATCAGAATGTTTACTTGCACCCAGAATCTGTTTAGTGTACATATAATTGTTTAAATCTGTATAAACCCATGTGCTTCTCTGCACTGCAACTAACAGGGCTCCAAGATGAATTAATTAATAATGAGGGAGAATATGAAAGAGATGAGAAATATATTCAGGCGCTGGAAATCCATTCAGATGCCAGTACAGGTGAGTGATAGTACATTTGTATGTATTTGTGTTCATGCTCTGAATTGGTGATTTAGGAATATTCAATATGTAACATGTTTTTTTTATTTTTATAAAGTGTGATTTAAAGCTTTATAAACTATCACAATAAGCATCTAATGCAAGGAATTGTGTTTATTGCTAGAAAACTGTGAGCTCCCCAGCACCTCGTGCAAGCAGATGCACTCTATGAACTCTACACATACATTCACCAACTTACCTCACTCCTTATATTGGTAAATACATCAACTATAAGTGACCACCCATCATCCAATGGAGGGTCTGGTCTCCGGTGCCTTAATATGAATAACAATGGCAAATAATCCATTGAAGCGGTTATAAAATAATTTTTTGAAACTAGTAAACTATTATGTGCTGTGTACGTATTTGTTTGTTAACTACATTTAAAAAAGAAGGAACATGTTTGATTTTGTAAAGATTTTCTTGATCTAGGTAATTTCGGAATCTCAATTTTAATAGCCAGAAGTCGCTATGCCACGCAAGAATTACTCTAGCATGTTCATTACATGCTCCAATATTGCTCTCTACAGTAATTGTCATTAATAAATATGTTAAAAATGAGAGGACCTAATACTGGACCCTGAGGAACCCCACTTACCACATTAGTCCTATCTGAGTATGTTCCATTTACAACAACTCTTTGCTTCCTGTCTTTTAGCCAGCTCTCAATCCATGAGCAGATATTTACTGCAATTCCTGTATCCCTTAGTTTGTATAATAATCTACCATGTGGTACCTTATCAAAAGCCTTTGCAAAATCCAAAAAGATTACATCCACAGAGTTGCCTTGATCCAAGTTCTTCCTAACCCGCCTCATATAAACTAATTAGGTTTGTTTGACATGACCTATCCCTCATAAATCTGTGTTGACTCCTACTTATAATCTTGTTTAAACCGAAATATTCTTGTATACTATTCCTTATTAACCCTTCTAAAAGCGTTCCCACTACAGAAGTGAAGCTTATAGGTCTATAATTTCCTGAATTTGTACTTGCTCCCTTCCTAAATATAGGTATCACCTCTGCTTTTCTCCAGTCTTCTGGTAGAGACCCTGTGTTGTGTGAATCTCGAAATCACATATTATAATTGTCTAACTGCGAGGAAGAGTGAAGAGTGACAAGGAGAGGAGAAGCAGGGGAAGAGATACATGAGGGAGGGAGAGGAGGAGGGGAATAGAGACACGAGAGGAGGGGGGAAGTGAGATACAGGGGAGGGGAAGAGAGACACAGGGGACAGGGGAAGTGAGATACAGGGGAGGGGAAGAGAGACACAGGGGACAGGAGAAGTGAGATACAGGGGAGGGGAAGAGAGACACAGGGGACAGGGGAAGTGAGATACAGGGGAGGGGAAGAGAGAAACGGGAGAGAGAGGAGGGGGAAGAGAGACACAGGGAAGGGGGAAGAGAGGCACAGGGGAGCGAGAAGAGGAGGGGGAAGAGAGACACAGGGAATGGAGAGGAGGGGAGGAAGAGAAACGGTAGGGGAGGAAGAGAAACGGGAGGGAGAGGAGGGGAGGAATAGACATGGGGGAGGAGACACAGCAGGGGGGGGAAGAGATGAGGGTCAGGGGGTGGAGAGACACAGGGGAGGGATGAGGGGGGCAGAGACACAGGGGAGGGAGACGAGGTGAAGAGACACAGGGGAGGGAGACGGGGTGAAGAGACACAGGGGAGGGAGAAAGACACAGAAGTGGGAGAGGGGGAAGGAGAAACAAGGAAGGGAGAGGGGGGGAAAGAGACACAGGGGAGGGAGAGGGGGAAGGAGAAACAAGGAAGGGAGAGGGGGGAAAGAGACAGGGGAGGGAGAGGGGAAAGAGACACAGGGGAGGGAGAGGGGGAAGAGACACAGGGGAGGGAGAGGGGGGAAGAGACAGAGGGAAGGGAGAGGAAGTAGAGGGCGGGAGAGGCTCACAATGAGTTCCAAAGCCACTCATTGCAAGGCCCGAGATGAGCGCTGAAGGAGCTTATCGCAAGGCCAGTAAAGTAGAGGGGGGAGAGGTTCGCAATGAGCCCCTCCCGTCAAGTAGAGGGGTAGAGAGGCTCGCAATGAGCGCCGAAGGCGCTCATTGCGAGGCCCGTGATTAACGCCGAAGGAGCTCATCGCGAGGCCAATAAAGTAGAGGGGGGGAGAGGCTCGCAGTGTGTGACAAACACCATTGCCAGGCTTCAATTTATTGCCGTCATTTTTGACGGGCAAGTCGCTAGTTAGATATAACTAGCGAATTGCCCGTCAAAAATAGACGGCAAGATCAAGTTTTTTCCCAAACATTTCTCTCTCCTATGTCTCTTTCCCTCCCCCTCCTGTCTCTCTTTGCCCTCTCTCTCCCTCCCTTGTCTCTCTTTGCCCTCTCTCTCCTTCCCTTGTCTCTCTTTGCCCTCTCTCTCCTTCCCTTGTCTCTCTTTGCCCCCAATCTCCCTCTCTTGTCTCTCTTTGCCCCCTCTATCCCTCCCCTGTCTCTCTTTGCCCATCTATCCCTCCCCTGTCTCTCTTTGACCCCTCTATATCTCCCCTGTCTCTCTTTGACTCCTCTATCCCTCCCCCCTTTTCCCCCTCTATCCCTCCCCTGAGTGGAGCTGCCGAGGAGGGAGCCCTGGGGGAGAACACAGCCGCAGGGCAACCAGCACAGGCGATGCACAGGTGATGTGGGCCACTGGGTATCATCAGTGCGACAGGGGGAGCCGTGCAGGCTCCTGGGGTGATGTGGGCCGCTGGGGATCATCAGTGCGGCAGGGGGAGGCGTGCAGGCTCCTGGGGTGCTGTGGGCCGCTGGGGAGCATCAGTGCGGCAGGGGGAGCCGTGCAGGCTCCCGGGGTGATGTGGGCCGCTGGGAATCATCAGTGCGGCAGGGGGAGCCGTGCAGGCTCCCGGGGTGATGTGGGCCACTGGGGATCATCAGTGCGGCAGGTGGAAGTCACTTAGGTGGAAGTGACTTAGGAGGAGGAACAAGACACTGTCTGATCTGTGACTTACAGAAATGCATACATTTCTTGAAATGTGATATCTTTATCAAAAAAAAAACGTATTTCAAAAAATTTCAAAAAAAGTAGTTTAAACTTGCCTTCATGAGATTTTTCCACTGGTGTCATCCAAATTGTGCTGAATTACCGGCCCTTTAAGCTTATTCCCTTGTTCTCTAAAGTCAGCCTTTGGGACACTCCATCTTCCACTAACTTTGTTATTGGTACTAATATGTACCAAGACCGCCAGTTCATTTCCAGCCCCTTCCAATAATTTATCTACCCCATCCGCAACATGCCGAACCCGGGCACTGTTCGATTGCTGGGATCTGGCTGACAAATCACCCTTTTTTACTTTCCGAATAATAGTGTAGCCTACCACCCATCCTGTCTCTTGCTCTGCCTAATCTGCCCTCCCTCTCCTCCAGTAGATCTGTCCTCCCGGCTGTTCGAGGGGATCTCTCTGTCTGGCATTGCCATTCGTGAGTGGACATCTTAAACCGTTTCACTCAATCTGTCAAATATGTTGGTGCTTGCCAACTCAGATCTGGCCTGCCACCCCTCCTTCCTGTTCCCCCTGCTTCCCCTTGTAACAGTAACCTAATAACCTCCCAGGAAATCCTCATTAGCCCCATCTCCACACTCCGTGCTAGGCCCAGCTAAACTGTGCTTCCTTTCCAGTGGAGCAGTATTACTCATTGCTTCAATTCTCCTTTCCAGTTCTCCAATCTGAGCTTCAAGATAGGTTACATGCTCACACCTCTCACAGTGGTATGGACCCTCGTTAAGCTGTTCCAGCAGTTCATACATATGACAGGAAGTACACTGAGTGAGCTTGTCACTGGACTAACTCATAAATTCATAATTACAATTACAAAATTACAGTGGGAAGGGAAATAAATATATAAATAACTGTGTATAAAGCTAAGAAAAATCTATAAATATATGCCCCCCCCTCACTTATTTCCTCTTGCACTACAAGTAATCCCTTTTCTTTGAACTTCCTCCTTTTATTTAAACTCTCACACTTATACTAGAACTGCAGTTTTATTAGAACTGTTTGCAAGCTCACAAGTTTTCTCCTTCCCCTGTTCTTACTACTCACCTGCACATGTACAGAAACACTCCTATTGTTCAGGAGAAATCACAAATTCAACTGCACTTCTGAATTCAGATTTTTATTATTTGTATTTATCAATTATAGTAACTGTTCTTGCTATGAAATTACCAGTTATAGTGAAATGTCTTTTTTTATATTTATATTGATGTACAGTTTATTGCATTGTACTTATTTAATAAATATTTTACAAAAGAAAAAAAAAACATTAACATATTAATAATACCAGTGATTTCATTGCAAAAGTAACATATGTATTTGTTAAATAAACATTAAAGAGGAATAGAGGGAAAGAAAAAGTCTGGAGGAAAATATATAGCTTAAGATACTACAAGAAGCATATATATTCTTTGGTTCAGTGAACACAGTGAGCTGGGGATGTACATTCTTTTTTGGACCTGTAAAAGGGGTGAGAACTATTTAATCATTCACACCCATCACCAAATCCTCATCTCTCTGCTTGCCATATCATCAACCCTGACACTGGCACCACCTTATCACTCCTACACATCCATATCTCTCCCTCCTTTCGAATCACTTCATGCTCAGACATCCCTGTCTCTGGTCATCACTACCTTGTGTCTTCCTGAAGTCACCATTTTTTTTTTCCTCTTCTCACTCTCCTCTACTAGGCCTCCACTCACATTCCAACCCATCCTTTGCACTCTAGACACATTGACACCCAAAGTGAGACCTGGGCATTCTTTGCATAGGCAGAAATACTAGTCGACTGCTTCTACTTTCTGGTCACTTCCTGAACCTATTTTCTAGTTACTACCCACAATTACTTCTTGTCCCAAAGTTACCCTGATACACTTCCTCAAGTCTTTCTCCTGTATATTGTACCTTTACATTTTTTATACTATATGTTCAGAATTAAATAGCTCCCACTGAATTAACATACTGTTTAAGCTCAATCATTTTCAATCAAATTTAACATTGGAATAGCTGCAGATTTTTTTTTTTGCTTGAATAATTATAGTTACTATGTAATCATTTCCATTTAGAAGCATGTTAACACTCTTATACACTATATTATAATATCATGTTGAATGTGTTTTAAACTGGTGCTTTTGTTTCTAACAGATAGATCATTGACAATGAATATCCATGGAGTGCATCACAGTTCCCCAGATCGTGTGATGGAAGATTTCAGTGTTTCACACAGTGATCTGGAAGCAAACAAGACCAGCAGAGAAACACAAAATAAGAATCTAAATGTATCTATTGTTGCACATAAAAGAATTCACAGCGGAAAGAAATCGTTCATATGTTCTGAATGTGGGAAATGTTTCAGTCGGGCCTCACATTTCCAATATCATAAGTTAACTCACTCAGGAGAAAGACCATTTGTATGTTCTGAATGTGGGAAAGGTTTCACTCGGGTCTCAACTCTCAATGTGCATATAAGAACCCATACAGGAGAAAGACCATTTGTATGTTCTGAATGTGGCAAATGTTTTATTCATGCATCGACTCTCAATTCTCATAAAAGAATTCACACAGGAGAAAAAACATTTTCATGTTCTGAATGTGGGAAAGGTTTCAGTCAGGCCTCAACTCTCAGTGTTCATATGAGAACTCACACAGGTGAAAGACCATTTGTATGCACTGAATGTGGGAAATGGTTTACTCATGTATCAACTCTCAATGTTCATAAGAGAATTCACACAGGAGGAATAACATTTTCATGTTCTGAATGTGGGAAAAGTTTCAGTCGGGTCTCAACTCTCAATATCCATATGAGAACTCACACAGGAGAAAGACCATTTGTATGTACGGAATGTGGGAAAGATTTCAGTTGCAGTGCGTATCTCAGAGTTCATAAGAAAATACATACAGGAGAAAAACCATTTGTATGTACTGAATGTGGGAAAGGGTTCAGTCGGACCTCAACTCTCAATGTTCATTTAAGAACTCACTCAGGAGAAAGACCATTTATATGTCCTGAATGTGGGAAAAGTTTTAGTTGCAGCTCCCATCTCAGAGTTCATAAGAGAACACATACATGAGAAAAAAGCTGTAGGTTCTGATCGTGGGAAAGGTTTCCGTGATGGCTCACATCTCAGTTTTCTTAAGAAAACACACAGGAGAAAAAACATTGCATGTTTTGAATGTGGGAAAAGTTTCAGTCTGGCTTCAACTCACAATGTTTATAAGGAACTCACACATTATAAAGACCATTTGCATGTTCTGAGTTACACTAGGTAAAACTACCTATATGTGGAAAGTAAAGAAAGTACACACATAAACACCTGAAAAGTCAAAGAATAAAAAAAGTTTGTTTATTCAGAATGTGGGAAATATTTTAGTTAGTGAAGGTTCACACGAGATTAAAACTATTATTGTGTTCTTTATTTTGCCGCAGATTCAATTTTTTTAGAAATTAGCAAATTCAAACAAGGGAAAAAATATAAGGTTCTTACTATCTGAACTGACAATATTACAAGTAGGAAAATGCATTTTGTATATTTGTGATATTAATATTTTGTCAGCAATTTAAATCCTGTTCTATGTCATGATTCCCATATGAACAAAAACATTGATATATGGGAAGTGTTAAAGCCATCAACTGAACAACTCTTGTTGTACATTAGAGAATGTGTCCTGAGACGCGTTACTTCTTAAACAAAATAACTCACCAGCTGCAACAAATATTTAGATTTACATAAACATAGTAAAACTTCTGGTCTTCTACTTTGCAGAACCACTAGGTTATATTTCTCTAAGGTGTATACTCTATACTTGATTTGTATTAAATAATATGTACATTTGACTTGGATGTATAAATATTTGATGTTATTCAGTCCTTTCAGTAGATATGCCTGGGTGTATACATAAATTCTGTGAGGTGGAGAAATGGATGAGACACAATATTAAGATGATACACTGTAATAAAAACTGGTCCTGTGAGCAGAAATATGTATGTATTATTATTTATAAAGCACAATCTCTTTATTTGGAAATAAAATAGTTTTTGAATAAGAAAAGAGACTGACAGGTATTTCGAGAGATAGAATCTGAGGAAAAAGGGAATCTGGTAAATAACAGTATCAGAGTATTAGAGAGTCGTATTGTTATTTTTGACGTGATGGAAATTGGGACAAATAAGGAATTTAAAAAAGAGGAAAATTACTTGAACATTTACAGTGGAAATGTTGAAGTATTCAAGATGATGAAGGCCTAAGTAAGTTTGTGGCGGCTGCTGTAAAAAGAAGATATCTTAGCTATATTCTAAAAAAAATAGCAAGTTTTGAATAGAATAAATAACTAAATTCTCTTTCTCTAGTAATTGAAACCTTGTACTGTACAGTGCCTTGCAAAAGTATTCACCCCTTAACCTTAAGTTCAATGTTTTGTTAATCTGAATTTTATGTGATGGATCAGAACACAATAGTCTAAGTTGGTGAAGTGAAATGAGAAAAATATATACATAAAACTATTTTTTAGAAATAGAAAACAGAAAATTGGCATGTGCGTATGTATTCACCCCCTTATGAATAAGCCCATAAATAAGCCCATAAAAAGCTCTGGTGCAACCAATTAGCTTCAGAAGTCACATAACTAGTGAAATGATGTCCACCTGTGTGCAAGTGTCACATGATCTGTCAATACATATACACACCTTTTTTGAAAGGCCCCAGAGACTTAGAAAGGAAAAAATATGACCCGCAGGACTTTAAAAACAAAACAACGCAAGATGAGGAAATCGGGACATAGAAAAAAAAATACGATCCGCGGGCCTTACAAGGTTGTACAAATACGAAACGCGTACATCCAAAAACACCAAAAACTGAAAAAAAAAACATTAAAAAAACATCACACGCAGCACTGGGGGACAGCCAGGATATCTGGGAGTGAGGTTGCACGCAAATTAAAGTTGAATTTCAGGAGTTTCAGCACTTGAAAATCGGGCTAAGCGACAAAAAAATGAAAACCAAGCTACACAACCTGAGGCGCGCAAAACACCGCCAAGGATGTATGAGTTTTACAAACAATAACGAGGTCTTAGAAAAAAAAAAAAAAAGACTCACGGGACTTAGAAAAAAATGTATCCAAGGTTGCAAAAATACGAAGTTAATGGCCAAACCGCGCACATCTAAAAACAGGAAAAGCACAACGACAAAAAAAATACAACATAAAACAAACATCACACACAGCATGGGGGATCAGCCAGGAAGTCTGGGAGTGAGGTTCACGCCAATTTAAGTCACTTTTAAGCAGTACTGGCACTTGAAAATCGCCTAAGCGAGAACAAAAATGGCGGACGAAAAAAATTACAACCAGGCTAAAGGAGTCAGAACCAGGAAAATCACCGTCAGGCACATACGAGTTAGCCGGGAACGTAGGAGATACAACATATCACATTACAACGGACGGAAAATGCTCGTGAGCCAAGTAACACATAGAAAAAAGCCGCCATTTTACACTAACTTGCAACTAATAACATTAGGATTCTAAAATACCGCTTTACCCGCCTAAACAAACGGTTTGGCCTTGTGCACGCAGCCTATTTACACTGCACACTTGCCACATTGCTGACACTTTCTCCTCAGTTCGTCACCAGTCAAACTGTACATTTTCAGATGCAGGAAAATCAAAATAGATTGTTAGCTCTTCAGGATATTGATTTCTGCATATTAAATATCAATAGGTAAAGTATATTAATTCATATTACTTTATTCACTGTATTCACATTTTTTTATATTTTACACTGTACTTATATATCTGTCTTCACTATGAGCGCCAAAGGTGATCGTTGCAAAGCAGGACACTTCAGGTACACGAGGGGAGACGCTCACATTGGGCGCCAAAGGTGCTCATTGCGAGCCACGCGATGCTTGCCAAAGGCTCTCAGCGCGGGACTCGTAATGAGCGCCGAAGGTCCACAGAGGAGCAAAAGCCTTACATTGTGTGGCAAACAGCATTGCCATGGCTTCAAATTTTATTGCCGTAATTTTTGACGGGCAAGTCGCTAGTGATTTATATAGTTGGCAGCATATCCATTTTATTCTTAACAGTGTTCTCTCCTAAACACTGATCCTTCATCCAATGGGAGTCCTCAGATCAATATCTTACTTACAGTCAGATAAATACAGATTTACAGATATTTACTTTGGCTCAAGCTTCCAGAAGACAGAAAGTGCCTTCATTAGCTGAGATTGAATGAAGAAGACTACAAGTCCCAGCATACCTCTCTATGTTTACATACACAAAGAGTGAAAGGCGCTGGCTGTATTATCTTATACTTTTCACTGATTAGATTGTCACATACAGTTACATTTACATATGGATTTATAACATATCATTTGATTCTGAATACAGTGAAATGTAAATTAGCTTTGAATTTGTGATGCTTCTTTCAAGTATTGCCCATAAGAAACATGGCAGACCCAGATGTTGCATATTTTTTAACTCTGCTTTGTGACGTCACATTTTACGCTCAGCAGCTGAAATCAGAACAAAGAGCAAAGACTAGATGTAGAATGTATCTGTCTATCTGTCTGTCTATCTTGTAAGTGTATTGTTTGCTATGTGCAGTATAGAACATTTCATTTGAGTTACAGCACATATTACATTACTGGATAATACACTGAAAATTTCCACAAAGAAGGTGAAAATAAATACGTTTCCTATCCAATGAAATAATCAGAGTGGTGGTGACATTCCTAGTCCCACATTAATAACAGCTCAACCCTATTGTTACAGTTGTATATTTGTGCTTGTACTGAAGGGAATTCTTGGACTTTGAGTCTAAATTAGTCACTTTCGGATTATTCTGTCTATCTGTCCTGTATAGAAAAAAAAAAACTCTTCACAGTCTAGATAAGTCTTATAAGCAGTTTTTACATACAAAGAGGTCAGGGCATCACCTAGGAGAAGCTCCCAGTCGCAAATGGCTGTTGCTTCACTTTCTGCAGCTTAAATAGAACTTTTGTGCATTCTGATTGGCTGAAATAGATGTCAATCATATTTTAGCCAATCATAATGGGTTTTCAGTTGTCACCCTGTCCAATATTAATTTTTAATCTTTGTTGACCAAATCAGATTGATGGTAAAATGATAAAATCATAGACCATATTCTAACCCTCCATAAATCAGATACATGTGTGCTATATTTTTTGTTTACAATATAATTAAAAAACAGTACTCTAAAAGCCAAAGAAATAACATCAATTACAAAAAAAACCCCATCATGCTTAAAAACTAAAATATGACATGACTTCCAAAGTGCCTCTTTAAAACAGTTTAACATTTTCCACGCTATTAATAGTTTTTCTTGTCTTCTGTAGAAATGAAATGCTCTGCATGTAAGACACTCATGGATACATTGAAAATAAAAATATTTGTGTTTATTAAATATTCATTTATTTCGATCAGTTATTTCTTCTTGCCGCTTCCCTTTTAAATCTTACATGGTAATAATGGGCCTGATTCAATTGCAAGCCCGCAACTCAAGCTATGTAGGCCGTGTGCTGCGGGCTGCCGTTCATCTCCGATTCCAGAGTTTTTCAATTGCTGATGCCCGCATGTTACTGGCCCAAAGCCAACTCGGTAAACCATGCACTGGTTCGTAGCAGTTCAGGGCGGGAACATAATAAGGCAAGACCATAACCTCCCATTTTGAATCAGCCAATAGAAAATGAGACTGTCATTATTACGGCAGTATAACATAAAGGTTATATGTCAATCAATTAGGTTTGGTGGTCCAATATGCGATAAAACCGCAAAATACAGAATTATGAAAATCAATGCCAATATTGTTCTAGTCCATGTGGGTGGCCTATGTATTAACTCATTGATACCCAAGATCGATTTAATCCCAAAATGAAACCTAAAAATAAATCTTATATACTGCCGATTTGCGGTCTTCAGACTGTTGTGCAATTAATTCTAATGTATTTCATCGCTTTCCCTGTTATTTACAGAGCTGTAGTGATTTTTTATTTGCATTTACAGTGCTACGAACAGGTGTTTAACTTGTAGGATTTTCTCCTTCATTTGCCATTTACAGGTGTGAAAACATTTGCGGGCTTGGGGAATTGGAGCAATTGAATAGCAATTTGCGATTTTAGCCATCGTAACTCTTGCGAAAGTTAAAAATCAAAGGCTTCAGGAGGCTGTAAGTTACAGGTTTAACCATTGCAAGGTTTTCAAGGCCGTAATTCGTAACCTGTTTGGAGCCAGCAAAAAAAACGGAAATTGAATAGCTTAACTTGCGACCTCACTTACGGGCTCCAGTAACTTGCGAAACCTCACTTGAATCAAGCTCAGAGTCTTCTAAAACTTCATATTTTTTACACAGGTTAAAAGCATAAGATTAATTTAAAACAGTTTCAAACCAATCATATTTTTTTTCATCATAAAACCTGCATTAAAATGTAGATAATAAGACCATCAGTATGCCATCAATATTCTGTTTGTATTTTATAATTATATTTCACTCCAGCTAAGTTGCTATCTTCAGAACATTCACTTTTCTCTCTCCTCTGATGAGGTCTTCTTTGATGAGAGTGGGAATTCTCCTGGATGCTTTGACCACATGAATGTTGTGAATGTTATACTATGACAGAGGAAACCATTGGGAGCTACAACCCTTCAGCTCCTGAAAACCAAACAAGTGCGTTCTGGTGGCACCACAAAGGTAAAAGTGCCCGGTATATCAGTCGGTGTAGGCATTTCATTTTCAATTTTATATAACAGTTGTCAAACTGCGAGTTGTGTTAACCAACTCTTTAGCTTTATGGAGGAAGGCATAGGAGGCTTTTCATTCCACTCCACGTTTTATTAAGATCAAGTCAGCACATGAAAATAACATGAACAGAAAAGAAATATATCTTCCTCGCAGATCTCATTATATACAGTCACAATCTCTCTCTCTCTCCCCCTCCTGGGTGCTCTCTCTTTCTGCAGCTGTTCCTCTCCTGGGTAATCACCTTTCTGGAGTCTCCTCATGGACTGCATCTGACTCTGCTCACAAACTCCAGCTCAGGCCTTTCTTCACTGGGGCCTGTGTGTTCCAGGCACCTCTCTGCCTCCAGCTCCACACTCTGTTTCACAGACAGGCTTCTGACAGGGACCACACCTATTTCTCCAAGGGAGCCTTTTATAACAGGAGTTAACTCACTCTCTACTGGAATAAATGCTGTTTTACCTCCAGATCAGCCTCCAGGGGGCGGTCTGTTCCAATATATATATATATATATATATATATATATATATATATATATATATATATATATCACATATATAGTTGTGAGCAAGCGGGCTGTTACTAACAATTGCAGGCTCGCATAGCGAGCCCGCGGCCCCTTGCCAGCAACTGCGGACCTCGCAAAATTTACGTAATTACGAAAGCAAAATACGGGACACGTTACGGCCCATTACGACCACGCAAAAATCGTCCGAAACCCGCGCACATGAAAAACACAATAAATACACACAACAAATACATAAAAAGCTTACCTACAGAAAGGGGGGGCACCCAGGACCTCGAAAACTGAAGTTACACCTCAATTTAACTCCAAATAAAAGAGTTTAGACACTCAAAAATCCCCTAAGTGAGAGAAAAAATGGCCGCCGAAAAAAACGAAAACAAGGCTACCGCAGTCTAAAGACGCAAAACAACACCAAATACCTACGGATTTCCCGAAAAAGACGTACAAGATTCGAAAACAAGGACGCAACCTGCGTGACCCCAAAAACATTACAAACACAATAAATACACACAACAAACACATAAAAAGGTTACGCACAGCATCTGGGCAGAGCACTTACCAAGAAGTGCTGCTGAAGGTAAAACCCCTTTTGGTTTTTCATGTTTTATGCTGTGCTATTAAAATGAACTATTTGAATTGTATAAGTCAGTGTGTGCCTCTATGTGTATATCAGTGTGTCTCTATGAGTATGTCAGTGTGTGTCTCTATGAGTATGTCAGTGTGTGCCTTTATGTTTGTGTCTTTGCGTATGTCAGTGTGTATCTCTATGTGTGTGTCAATGTGTGCCTCTATTTGTGTGCTGTGCGTGCCTCTATGTGTGTGTCAATGTGTGCCTCTATGTGCGTGCTGTGTGTCCCTCTATGTGTATGTCAGTGTGTGCCTCTTTGTGTGTTTCTATGTGCCTCTGTGTGTGTCTCTATGTGTATGTCAGTGTGTGCATCTATGTGTATGTCATTGTGTGTGCCTCTGTGTGTGTCAGTGTGTGTGTCTGTGTGAGTGAGTGTGTCTGAGTATGTGTCTGAGTGTGTTTCTGAGTGAGTGTGTGCCTGAGCGTAAGTATGTCTGAGTGTGAGTATGTGTGTCTGTGTATGCCTGAGTGTGTGTGTGAGTGTCTGAGTATGTGTCTGAGTGAGTGTGTGCCTGAGTGTGAGTATGTCTGAGTGTGAGTATGTCTGAGTGTGAGTATGTCTGAGTGTGAGTATGTGTGTCTGGGTGTGTGTGTGTTTGAGTGTGTGTGTTCAAATGTGTGTGTGTGTGTGAGTGAAAGTGTGTGTCTGAGTGTGTGTGTGTGTCTGAGAAAGTGTGTGTGTGTCTCAGTGTGAGTAAGTGTTTGTGTGTATGTCTGTGTGTGTGTGAGGTAACGAGGCAATTCACTGGGGCTGGAGGGCAATTCATTGGGGCTGGGGGAGGTCACAGGGCAATTCTCTGGGGCTGGAGGCAATTCACTATGGCTGGGGGAGGTCACTGGGCAATTGTCTGGGGCTGGTGGGCAATTCACTGGGGCTGGGGAGATCACAGGACAATTATCTGGGGCCGGGGGGGGCAATTCACTAGGGCTGGGGGAGGTCACGGGGCAAATCTCTGGGCTGGATGGGCAATTCTCTGGGGTTGGGGAGGTCACCGGGCAATTCTCTGGGGCTGGGGGGCAATTCACTGGGGTTGGGGGAGGAAATGGGGCAATTCTCTGGGGCTGAGGAGCAATTATCTGGGGCTGGGGGGCAGTTCTTTGGGGCTGTGGGAGGTTACAAGGGAAATTCCCTGGGGGTGGGGGGCAATTCACTGGGGTTGGGGAGGTCATGGGGCAATTCTCTGGGGATGGCGGGATATGGGGAGAGATATGTATAGAGGGAAACAGAAATGGATAGATGGGTAACAGAGGGGCGGGGATTGAATAAGTGGAAAAGATGGAAAGGGGAGAGTGATGGGGCATAGGAGGCATAAGTGTTGGAAGGTGAATAGAAGATGAAGGAGATACATGGTATAGGGTGAACAGTGAATTGGGGAAAGGAGATTAGAGAGAATGAAAGGTTTAGGAGAGTGGATGGAGAGAGGAATGCGGGTTAGTGAGAAGCAGTATAGGGAGATAATTAATATTTTACATGCACCTTATTGAAATTATTATATTTATATAAATTTATGATAAAGTTGGCTTTTATGAAAGACTAGGGACTGTTGTTTCTAGGGTAAAACATGTTGGTTTTTTTATTTTCTAGGGTCTCTACAATCAGACAATATACAATTGTATAGTATTATGTTATCGACAGAGATAGACTAACCTCTTTTTTTAGGGGAAGTGTATTTTGTACTTCTCCACTCAGGAAAAGCCTTCTGTGCTTTTAATGATCTGTCTTGGTTAGACATAAAGGTAATATTGCCCAAATCTATGCTCAGTGTACTCGTAAGATCCAGGGCTTTTATTATTAGATAAACTTTCATGGATAGTGTTTGCATTTGTAAAAGTAGAAAACACTAAGAGAAAGAAATGCTTTTTAAAAAAATTAAATTAGTAGTTTATTATTTTTCTCCAGTTTTGCATACAATTTAAATAACAAATATACCAATAGTTAGCTGATCTTCTACTGAAAAAAACAATGTTTAGTACTATATAATATATAGGGTTAGTAAGGAAGATAACACAGACTTTACTTTTTTTTTGATAAACGGATGATTAAAGCAAACAATAATAAGAAATGGCAACATCTTAGTCAATTCCCATTATTTCATGCTCTCTGTCGGATATTGTCTGTCTGATATTTCAGTGCCCTACAGAGAAATTAGAATATTTATATTTAATGACAGTTGTATAGCTACATTCAGTGCCAAGAAGTCTGTTCAAGCCATTATAAAGTATCAGCACCTCATATTAATGCCAACAAATACATATTTTGGTATAATACAATGTTTAAATCTTAATGGCAATGGGCTCATCTGTCACTTTATCAGAAATATCTATAAAATAAAGGATTTATCATACTATATATATATATATATATATATATATATATATATATATATATATATATATATATATGAGTATCACAAACACAGTATATACACATTTATAGACAGCTTGTCATATAAAGCTCATAGTTTTTGTCTTTTACAACCCCAAAGGCTAAATGCAATGGTGGATGCTACAAAACCCACACAGAACACAATAAAATTAATGGGAGGGTCTATCAAGGCTTAAAAAAAAGATTTATAGATGATTATTAAAAAAAAAATATTCACAATTGATTATGAGTGTTCAGCATTATGGAGTAGAGCAAACTCCATACTTTCAGGGTCCATTATATAAAAAGGCAGTCAGTAGCCAAGCAGATATAATTCTCCTGTGTGTTTAATTATGTTCTTGGAGATGTGAAGACAGACTAAAACTTTACACCAATTCAGAACTTTCTGTTTTTTCTCCTTTGTGAGCTCTAATGTGTTTACTAAGATTGCTGGGATCACTGAAACGTTTCCCACATTCAGGACATAAAAATGGCTTATCCCCTGTGTGAGTTCGCAAATGTTGCTTGAGATTTGCAGCCCAACTGAAACATTTCCCACATTCAGAACATACAAATGGTTTTTCGCCTGTGTGAGTTCTCATGTGTCGATTGAGTTGTGCAGACAGAGTGAAGCATTTCCCGCATTCCGAACACACAAATGTTTTTTTCCCAGTGTGTATTCTCACATGTTTATTAAGACTGCTGGCCTCACAAAAACATTTCCCACACTCAGAACATACAAAAGGTTTCTCACCTGTGTGAACTCTTAAATGTTGATTGAGATATGTGACTCGACTGAAGCATTTCCCACATTCAGAACATGAAAATGGTTTATCTCCTGTGTGCGCTTTCATATGTTGATTGAAACTTTTGGCAATACTGAAACATTTTCCACACTCAGAACATAAAAATGGTTTTGCTCCTGTGTGAGTTCTTATATGTAAATTGAGTTTTGTGGCCTGGTTGAAACAAATCCCACATTCAAAACACGCAAAGGGTTTTTCTCCTGTATGAGTTCTCAAATGTTTAGAGAGACTGCTGGACTCGCTGAAACATTTCCCACATTCCGAACATGCAAATGGTTTCTCCCCAGTGTGTGTTTTCATATGTTGATTAAGATTTGTGGCTCGACTGAAAAATTTTCCGCATTCAGAACATGCAAATGGTTTTTCCCCTGTATGAATTACCATATGTTTAGAGAGACTGCTGGTCTCACTGAAACATTTCCCACATTCAGAACATGCAAATGGTTTTTCCCCAGTGTGCGTTTTCATATGTTGATTAAGATTTGTGGCCCGACTGAAAAATGTACCACATTCAGAACATGCAAATGCTTTTTCCCCGGTGTGAGTTCTCATATGTCTCTTGAGATGTGAGGCATGACTGAAACATTTCAAACATTCAGAACATACATATGTTTTTTCTCCTGTGTGAGTTTTCTTGTGTTCCTTAACACCGGAGGCACGGCTGAAACATTTCCCACATTCAGAACATGCAAATGTTTTGTCTCTTGTGGGAGTTATCGGCTTTGCCTGCAGATTACTATGTGAATTACTGACATTTTCCAATAAACAAACTGGTGAACTAGGAATGAGTTCCTCTTCAAGGGTATTCCAAATCACATATCTAGCTGCTGGAGAAAAAGAAAAGCACCATGAGAGAATGATTTTAAAATCTGAGCATTTTAACATACTTCTAAATGGATAGGACTAGTATATATATATATTACCAATTATTGTCAAATCTGGGGTATTGTTTAACTAAATATTATAGGTTGCAAAATTGTATTTAAAAAAAAATGTAACTAAAATTTTACATATTGCCACTTGTATATGCAGTTATAAATTGCTGCATGCTTTAATTTTTTTGCCGGCTGCTGTCTGTTACTTCCTGAGGTGGATGCATATGTAAACTAAAAAGCAAGCAATTAGTGCCAATGGGAGCACAGACTTTAGTTACTGTCAATTTCCCACTGTACAGATACAAAGTTCCTGTGTATGCAAAGTCTCCTTTCTCAGACGATTATGCTACTGACAGTAAAATGGTAGATTGTACGGGATCATAAATGCATATTTGAGATTGTATTACTTTTTATTAATATGCTAAAAATGTGTGAGTTTCTTCAAAAGAGTACATTTGAAAAAATATATCCACAGTAGCCCTTTAAATTGTGCTATACTAATAATTATGTATCACCAATTTATTGTTTTAATGTTGTCTTCATCAGTTATTTATAAACACCTTACAGCGAACAAGCCAATCCTATTAGGAAGATTCAGCTGCCTGAATAAAATGAACATGGAACTAGAAGCTGTAGGAATTGACAAATAAAAATGTATTTAAATAGCAACATGAATTATATAATACAACTAGCGAATTGCCCGTCAAAAAATGACGGCAATGAAATTGTAAGGTAGCTAATGCTGTTTGGTGTATAATAATGAAATATGTAATACATTACTAAATAAATATACTGTACCTATTTTGAAGCATTGTGATGAAGAGCTGGCAATCTGTGTTGATGTTGCTGCAGCATTAGTGGTGTGGAGCTGCTGTGTAAGCGTGCTGAATGTGTGCACTGTGTGGTATGAATATCCGTAGGTCGTTTGTGGCGTTTTGTGAGTTTCTTGTGGCGTTTTGCGAGTTTCTTGTGGCGTTTTGCGAGTTTCTTGTGGTGTTTTGCGAGTTTAGAGTGCTGTAGCCTCGTTTTCATTTTGTTCGGCGGCCATTTTTTCTCTCGCTTAGATTTTTTTTTAGTCTCTAAACTCTTTTATTTCGAGTAAAATGAAGGTCTAAGTTGCATTTTTGAGGTCCTGGGTGCTCCCTCTTGGTGTAGGTAAGGTTTTTATGTATGTGCTGTGTGTATGTATTGTGTTTTACATTTTGTAATGTTCGCGAGTTGCGTCCGAGTGTTGCGAGGCCGTAATGTGTGTGAACGTGTGTCGTATGTTGTTTGCGAGTGTCGTAATGTGTGTGTCGTGCTGTTTGGGTTGCGACGTGAAGTTTGCAAGGGTCGCAGTTGCTGGCATGGAGCGCCGTAGGCGCTCCATGCCAGCAACTGAGACCCTCGGCCAGTGCCCTCGCTTCGCGAGGGCCTTGGCTCGCTATGCGAGGGCCGCGACTCGCGTAGCGAGCCCGCAGCATTAGCAACAACTCGTACGCTCACAACTATATATGTGATGTTATAGCCTCAAGTAAATTGCTGCAGTAAGAACACATTCAATGCCTTTTTCGCAATGTAATTTGATGGGTAAATGACAGATTGCCGTCTCATTTGTACCTAGAAATAAATTTTTGAGTCGAAGATAGAGTCAATTATTGGATACTGAGTGGATGTTACTTTGGCAGAAAAATAAAGATTTATTATTCTTCCACTAATGTTTCTATTCATATATATATAACAGGATGGTGACTAATAGTGTGAATTTATCACTAAGTAGACCGAAATGAATGTACTTCAATAAGACTAAGAAAGAAAGAACTGCAAGAATTATATAAAATGAGGATTTGGTCATTAGACCAGCAGATAGTGGGGTGTTTATAGTGCTTATGAAGTATGAGGATTATAAGAAAGATATATTGAGTCAACTAGGTGATACCAACATTGAATAATGACACCATGTTGGAATAAAAATAATAATTTTTGATGCTGTATTAGATCAATCAACCCAGTTCAATCAAATGTTCCAGTTGACATTTTGTACATTTATTAATGAAAGTAATTGTCTCAATGTTTGCTGATGACATTAAGTTGTGCAGGGTGATTAAATCAGAAATGGTGTACTTTCCCTTCAAAGGGATTTGTATACATTAGAGAAATGGGTAACTGAATGGCTGATGACTTTTAATACAAATACATTTAAAATAATGCATTTGGGAAGGAAAAATACCCATTCAATTTATATTCTTAATAAAGCAAATCTAGGGGTATCAGATACTGAAAGGGATTTGGGAGTGCTTGTGGACAACCACCTAGGAAACAGTGCTCAATGCCAAGTAGTTTCTGCAAAGGCAAATACAATATTAGTATTAAGAACAATATAGAAGCAAGGGAAAGAAATATAATTCTGCCACTATACAAATCCCTCATTTGGAATATGGAGTACAATTTTGGGCACCACTTCATAAAAAGGACATTTTAGAGCGGGAAAAAAATACAGAGAAGGGCAACAAAACTAATAAGGGAAATGGAGGGCCTAAGTTATGAAGAAAGACTAACCAAATTAAACTTATTTTCTCTAGAAAAAAAGACATCTAAGAGAGGATAAGGTTTTTTTTAAGTGAACCTTTTGTGCCAAGAGTTTTTCAACTGACAAGAGGAATGATTCATTGTTTAAAAATAAAATTGTCTATGTTTTATGTATGAAAATAATGTATATGTTTGTTTAATAAACATAAAAAAAATAAAGAATAAAAAAATAAAAAAAAATGGCAGCTCTTGCTGGAGAACTAAACTGGAAACTAGTCAGACAGATATTTTAGCACAAAGCTTCATAGAATTATAAAACTACTGTAAACTCAGAAGAAATAATTTATCAGGTAATGATCGTTGGATTTCTTTGATTGAATAAATGGGGTTCTTATGCAGCCAATTTTACCAGTTATTAGACTCTAGTGTCGTTTCTGTTATGGGGCCAGAGACAAGACCCTCCATTGAATGGAGTCCACGACTTTTACAATATAAGGATTGAGGTAAGTGGGGTGAATGTATGTATAGAGTTCATAGAGTGTATCTGCCTAGAGAGGCCTAGGGAGGTGCTGAGCTCACAGTTTAATAGCAAATAATAAAAAATTCATTGCATTGGAAGCTTATTGTGATATCTATACAGATTTGTATTACACATTACTCAAAATATATTATTAAAAGAATAGTCCTAAATGGCTAATTACATTAAATACATTAATATCCATTCACTCACCTGTACAAGGATTTGAAGGGATTTCAAGTTGCTGAATAGATTTCTCATCTCGCTTACACTTTTCTTCCTCATTAAGTAATTCAGGATATAGATTTCCATCTTGTAGGCCTGTTAGTCACAGAGAGAGCAGCATATGGACAAGTATCTGACATTAAATATAAATATATACATACAAATATACAGACTGATGTTTCATAGCTTTGCTAATTACCTGTTTAGGACCAATGTAAGAATGTTATACATGAAAAACAAAAAAACTGACCTAATTAATTCAACAATATTATTAATACATTTATTCTGTACATTGCTGCATGGATGTGTTAGAATGTTAAAGCCTGTATAGACTGATATTAGCAATGATTTGTCAGCCACTGCCCCTCTGATCTCCATCAAGCTCATGTTCATTGCTTCAATGACCTCATCTATCAATTCCTGACTCTGTCATCAGCTTCTTTTTGAGCCTTTATTCTTCCCCAGCATATGAGTCTTCTATAAAAAAACATATTTTCTCATGAACTTGCCAAAATATTTAAGATTTAACCTCATGATCAAACCTTCCAGTGAACAGTTTGGCTTGGTTTCCTGTAGTATGCATTAATTGGATCCTTTTGCAGACAACACCACAATTCAAAGGCATCAATTCTATGGAGCTCAGCCTTCTTTATGGTCCAGCTCCCAAATCGCTATGTTACTCCTGGGAATACCATAGTTCATACTATGCAGACCTTTGTTGATTGTTATATCTTTACTTCTTAATAATGTATACAGACTTGCTATTGCTTTCATTCCCAGAAGCAAACGTTTTTCAATTTCATGGCTACAGTCTCCATCTGCAAAGGTCTTGGATCCCAGGAAAATAAAAACTGTCACTGCCTCTACTGAGATTGCTGTTTCCTATGATCTTTGTCTTTTTAATGTTGAGCAGCAGACCAGCTTTTGTAGTCCACCCACCCACATCGATAGGTCCTTTACTTCCTGCTCTCTTACAGCCATCAGTGTAGTATTTCTCCTTGCAATATATAATATAATTCTGGCTTTGGATTCTTCCAGTGAAGATTTTAGCAATAAGTTAGAGTTACGATCTGGGAGGATTCTAGAAATTAATAATTCTGAACCATATATTAGCACAAGAGCATACAAGAGCTGCACAAAGAATGCTGTAAATCTTAGGAATTATTTACACTAGAGATCAACAGCTATCACAATCTATAGAAAGTTTTTAATGCTCTTTCTGAAAACACACACATGTTGTGGCGAGAGTGTGACCTTAAAGAATTTATTTTTACTTTTCTTATTTTGTATTAAGTACTCACCTTCCCTGATATTTACAGGAATCTTCTCCTTCACCTGCTGCCGATCTCTTACATTCAGCTCTTCTTGTTCAACCTTGGAGACAGTTGTAGGCTTCACATCTAAAAGTCCTACACAGATACAGATGATCGATTATAGACTTACACCATTTTAATTATTTAATATCAATCTAGTGATTGTATCTTAGAAACTATTCAAATCCTTTAGATGAAAGATACACAAAGACAAAAACAACCAAATGCTGTTACTTTTGTATGGATATAAGAACATATATTGTGTCATTGGTTATAAAATCACCTTTGACATGTGCTGCTTGTAAAACGTCTTGGTTGAGTATTGAAGGGTATATACAGCTCAATAAATACTGAGGGCCTCATTCAATTGCGATTTGGCCAATTGAATAGGGCTCTATATAAGCACATAGCATATATTGTTTACAGACGTTTTTAGTTAGTGAAGACCTTGCTTTTAGATAGAAGATCACTAACTAAAAACTTCTGTAAAAAAAATATGCTCTGTGCTCATATAGAGCTCTATTCAATTGGCCAAATCGCAATTGAATGAGGCCCTGAGGTAGTACATTTTTTTTTTTAAATAACATATAAGAGAACTGAGAAAAAAAAATGTCATCATCAGTTTTCATTTAACCAGAAATGATGTGTCTCTTGTAGCTACCACTAATTAAAAGTATGTGTAAGTTACATGTATTATAGAAGCGATTCAGTAGTGTATGGTAAAAAAATTGCATGGAAAAAATAGCAAAATAAACATTATTAAACCTACGTTTTGATAAACTCTTTAGTTTGCAAGCAGTTGATTTTCCCTATTTTTTTGTGCAGGGAATAAAACCCTAATTCAATACTTCTTATAGAGTAAGAAATTATCAAATCATCAGATATCCACCGACAAAGAAGGAATCAATGGGTCACTGTAGACTCTATTTTGCAGTGTATTTACAATGTAGCAACTAAAAAACACTTTAATGAAGAACTAATTAAAAATACAAGTAGTCCTGCACTGAAAAGTTTGCACAGATCACAATTGGTGGGACTCTGATAAGTACACAACCCAGATCTGCTGGGGGCACTGAACTGCGGGGCATATCAGCCTAAGGAGATGTAGCTGAAGGAGCCGAGCACAGTTCCCGCCGGCAGGGCCTGAGAGATGCCAAGATCTCAGTACAGAATCTAGATATGAACAGACAAGACAGACTACAACAGACCTAAATACTTGAGAGGTAAAAGCTAATACCGAGTGACCCCCCCAGTGGCATCCATCCGTTGTCTGGACACTCAATGGCTACCCCGGGTAGAAGCAGCTCCATAAAAATGGGGAAAAACAAAAAGTCATTAACAACCAAAAAAATTGACGAACATTTCAAGGCTTCAGACACACAGGTGGCACTGATGAAGGACCCTGTCTCGGAGCAATCTGACACCTCTGACCTGGATCCCCTGGAGGGGGCCCCACAGCCTGAAGTCTCCATCAACAGCGATTCAATGGCAAGAATTGAGGCTCTCCTGGCCTCTCACATAGACAGGGCGGTCATATCTTTGCAGAAAGACATACATGAGATTGGCCAAAGGACCCATCAACTTGAAGAGACCGTTGACCAAGTGGTAGAGGCCCAGGAGAGAGACAGGGCCACCATTGCGGATAACACCTCCCGTATTTGTGGCATAGAAGATAAACTGGAGGATTTGGAGAATAGATCCAGGCGATTCAACCTGAGGATCAGAGGCGTGCCTACGGCAATAGTCGACCTTCCTCGCTACCTTAAGGCCACGATCGACGAGATCCTCTCAGGTCATCCAGACCACGAATGGGAAGTGGAGCGTGCCCATAGAGCCCTTGGGGGAAGTCGTAACCTAGACCTTCCCAAAGACATCATTGTAAGGCTACTACGCCAACAATCAAGGGATCTAATCCTGGCAACTACCCGCAAGAAGGCTGTGATCACAGGCCCAGACGGGGCCAAACTTCAATTTTTTGCGGATCTCTCCCCTTCCACACTTCAAAAACGGAGACAGGCATCACCACCACGGCATCAGGTACCGTTGGGGATTCCCATTTGCCCTTATTTTTTCAGTAGGGAGCACCCAGTATACAACACGTTCTCTAGAAGACTGCCAAGAACTTCTGAAGAGTCTGGATCTCTCTGGGGGGGACCCGACCTCGACATCACTTGCATCAACAGCTTTACCTCTCCCGAAAAGGCAATGGTCTGAAGTGACCAGGCACAAGAGGCCCACTGACCAAGCCTCAAAGACCACTCATAGACGACCCTCCCAGATCATGGACTCGTAAATGCAATAATTCAGCTGCTGCCAACTCCAGTGACTTTCAAATAGGCTGGTCCGCTTGAAAAGACAACTGGCTAGCAAAGACTTATTTCGGCATCCTAAGGATTTACAAGGGCTTAAAAACACCATATCAAAATTCCCTGGTAGAGACTTCCCAGGACGTGTTATTTTTCTTACTTTTTTTACTTAGGTCCTCAAAGGAGCCTGGGGCCCTTAGCGGGGCCATGTTTACCAAAGACTTTTGGAATGTTACTAATCCATGTTTTGCTTTTCCTCCCCTCTTCAGCAGGTGTTAGCTGACTGAAAAAGCTATAAGTTTTAATACACATGCAGATAGTATAGCCAGTCCGTCAAGATCTTTCTTTACTGGACCGGGTCTAAAGGTTTACTCTGCTTTAGTCAAGATAAAAAATTATGTTGTTAAACGTTTAAATAAGCTATTCATGGTTCTGTCTTTATTCTGTTTTCTTAATACTTTTCTAGGTTACTTTTGCTTGGCCTTGCCGGCGGGAATTGGAACAGAGGCTCTAGGGTTCCAAGAGGGTAGAATGTTTAAGACAAGACGGGTGGTCTTGGGACAGTCAGACCTTTTGGCAGCAACTGTTCTCTCTTCCCTCTGGGTTTTCTTCATTGCTGCTCTTCTCCTTGTCACCTATCAGCATGGGCTCTCTTGCCCCTGTACTCCCCCCTACTGCCTAAACGAAACTTGCCACTTGGTGCCTCCTAGTTCTTGTTTTCTCTTTCTCTATGGCTCTTTAGGGGATTTTGAGCCAAATCAGGGTTTGCTCTACATAGCTGGGCTTAAGGCGGCGGCCTGTCTGCTGGACAGTGGGCCAAGTTGCCTGGCCTCAGAGAGTGGAGGACCCCTGGTACTATTGGAACGGATCTCATTTCAGCCTATTGAGTTGGGTTCTAGTAGTTCTGAGATACTGCCAGACTTGTCCGGTATAATCCTGCCTCCCTTAGACTTCTGGGGACCGCCTCTGCACTACTTATACTCATGCCTCTTTTCCCCCCACAGAGCTAATCATACTGGACCTCTTCTTGGCCAGGCTCAACCACTCCTATCCCCCAGAGGGGGAAATCCGCTCTGCACTCCCTCCTCGGCGCTCCTCCGGAAGGGTAAGGCTACATTAATGCACCAGAAATATACACCTCAAGTCTATCCATGACCGCACCAATGACACTACTTACCCATAATGTGAAAGGTTTCAACTCCCCTTTCAAGCGAAGGAAGGCTTTCCTATACTATAAGACCCTTAACCCCATGGTGATCTTCTTACAGGAGACACATTTCGCCAGGAATAAAGCCCCAACCTACCTCGACAAAAATTATCCTCATTTTTACTACTCTACCCAGGTCTCCAAAAAAGAAGGAGTGGCGATTTTGCTCCACAAGAGCCTCCAATTTCAAATGACAACCAAGATAGTGGACCGGGAGGGCTATTACATCATTTTAAAGGGGACGATTCTGGGTTCTCCAGTTTCACTAGCCTCCTTCCATGCCCCCACGAAAGCACCACATAAGACCCTGATCAGATTTTTAAGGGTCCTGGAGGGGGGAGAATGGGGCAAACTAATTATAGGAGGGGACTTTAATCTGGTATTAGACCCAGTGGCAGATAGATCTAAAACTTCACAAGAAGTTCGCTTCTCCAAAAAAAACAGGCAAATCTTAAAACTTCTGCACTCCTTAGATCTGGTTGACGCCTGGAGAGGTCTGCACCCCAGAGGAAGGGACTATACTTTTTATTCCCCCACACACGGGACTTATTCCCGTATAGACACAATATATATATGTAATTCGCTTCTAGACAGCTCAAACAAAGCGGCTATTGTTCCGTGCACCTGGTCGGACCACGCGGCGGTCACAATAGAGGTAGACCTGGGAGCTCAATTTCGGATGCCCTATACCTGGAGACTTAATGAATACTTAGTTTCGCAATCCAGATTCCAGGAGCAAACTGAGAGGGAGTTGGTGGAATTTTTTGAGTCCAATGCGGGTGGGGAGACAGGGGCGGGTTGGGTCTGGATGGCGCACAAAGCCTACATAAGGGGGGTGTTTATCAAGCTAGCCTCCCAATTCAGAAAACAGAACAGGCTAAAAGAAAAGGAGCTATCAGGGAAACTAACTCAGTTAGAGCGGCAACATCAGCTTTCTCCTTCGATAGCTTTAAGGAAACAGATAGATAAGGCCAGGCTAGAGCTGGATAGTATTTTGACCATAAAAACGGATAAGGCATTAAGGAGGACTCAACATTTGTTTTATGCTAAGGCGAATAAACCTGACAAGCTACTAGCAAGGAGCTTAAAAGCTAAATATGCTCAAGCCAGGGTATCCCAAATCAAAAATAGGAAATGCGATCTCACCTACAGCCAAAATGAAATCCAGGAGGTCTTTAGGGACTTTTATCAAAATATTTACTCCACTCAGAAATTGGCCTCAGAAAATGTTATTCATTACTACCTAAACTCCCTTGATTTGCCCCAAATTTCACCCCTGGACTTACAAAATTTGAATAAAGATGTGACGGTCAAAAAATTTTTAGATGCCATTAAGGAACTGAAGCTAGGGAAGTCCCCCGGTCCGGACGGGTTCACTAACATCTATTACAAAAAGTTCTCGGACATACTGGCCCCCCATTTATGTAGTCTCTTCAATTCAATTCTAAGAGGAGAGACAACTCCCCCAGAGCTGAATCATGCAGACTTGACGCTCTTCCCCAAGGAGGGCCGGGATCCAAAGGAAGCTAAAAATTATAGACCAATCTCGCTTCTTAATGGGGATGTCAAACTGCTGGCCAAAATTTTCTCCCAGAGGATCTCGATCTTCCTACCCGCCTTAATACATAAGGACCAATCAGGCTTTATTCCAAACAGGCAGACTAGTGATAACATCAGGAGGACTTTAAACGTCATTCATTTGGCCAGGGCTAGGGGTCTCCCTGTGTGCCTACTCGCATTGGACATCGAAAAGGCGTTGGATACCCTGGAATGGCCCTTCCTATTTGCCACTTTGGATAAGTTTGGGTTCAGAGGAAACTTCTTAAACCTGCTGCGTACTTATTATACACTCCCCAGGGCCACACTAAAATTGCCTGGTTCTCATACGGCCTGTATTAAAATCGAGAGAGGTACGAGACAGGGCTGCCCATTGTCTCCTCTTCTCTTTGTTCTGGCCATTGAGCCTTTGGCTCAGGCGATCAGAGTTAACTCCTCTATAGAGGGGGTGCGGGTGGGACACCAGCAACTAAAATGCTCCTTGTTTGCTGATGACCTGCTTTGCACCCTTTCGAACCCTAGCTCTTCTGTAGGCGCCCTGATGGACACGATAGGAGTCTTTAGCAATGTGTCAGGCCTGAGGTTAAACCAGGACAAGACAGAAGCTTTGAGTGTTGGGATCCCTTTGGATATTTTGAATCACCTGAAGGGAGTACACAAATTTATATGGCCCCCCTCACACATCAAATATCTAGGGATTAATTTGACCAACTCATTAACTAATTTGTATAAAGCTAACTACCCACCTCTCTATAGGGCTCTGCGGCGAGACCTGGAAAATTGGACAAACCGACATATCTCATGGACGGGTAGAGTAGTCACGGTTAAAATGAATATTTTGCCAAGGCTGCTCTATCTTGCCAGGACGCTGCCAATCCAGATAAAAAATACAGAATTGGCCCGCTTCCAGACCCAAGTGTTTAAGTTCATATGGAGAAATAGACCCCCTAAGATAGCGAGAAAAACGATGTACGTACATAAATCCAAGGGGGGCCTATCTTGCCCTAATTTCCTGAGTTACTTCAGAGCAGCCCAGCTTGCCTCTATCCCACTAGCTCACTCCATTCCACTTCAACCAAACTGGGTCTTTGTAGAGGAGTTGCAGATGGCCCCGCTTACGTGGGGTATTATCCTGTGGGCTCCAGGTGCAAGCGCTTTTTACTCTAGAATACAGAACCCCATAACTAAGTTTACACTGAGAGTTTGGATATGGGCTAGGAGGAAATACAAACTGACTTACCCGGTTTCTCCCCTCACATCGATCTTTACATCGCCCTCCTTATTAACCACCATCACTGCAGAGTCCAAGGAATATTGGACTTCGCATGGTCTGGATAAGCTGGGGGCTTGGTTTGAGGGAGGGATTATGAGAACTTCAGAATCCATGATTAGGAACTTCGAGGTTCCACACCGGGAACACTTTAATTACATTAAAATAAGGAGCTGGATTGATGAGATACAAAGAACCCATGGACCCCCGAGGGAAACTTGGATGTCGGTGGTGTGTAAGAGTGAGGCCCTGTCCAAAGGAATCTTGGGGTCAATATACCAAATCTTCAATAGTCCACCAAGCACTTGGAGGCCTTCCTTTGTATCGAGGTGGGAGTTGGACCTAGGGCAAATTTGGGATGGGAATAAATGGGCTGAATCCTTAACGAACCTATCTAAGGGTTCACTTAATTATAGTTTATTAGAAACCTCCCTTAAGATTTTACATCGGGCATGTACAACTCCAGTTCGACTAAATAAGATATCCCAAACAAACTCAGATAGATGTTTTAGGGGGTGTCACGGAAGGGGAGACTTCATTCATACTTGGTGGAGTTGTCCTAAGGTATTTAAAATTTGGTCTGAGACGACCAATCTAATTTCGCTAATACTCAAAACCCCACTCCAACCATCAATAGCAGTCTGTCTCCTGGGAGCACGCTTCTCAAAATTGGGAAGGGAGGGGAATAAACTGGCCCAACTGATATTTCTAGCAGCTAAGAACACCATCACAAGACGATGGAAGAGTAGGGATATTAATTTCCATGATGTAACAAACAAAATAAACTTTATTTGCATTAATGAGCGGATAACCCATATCATATCAGATACACATCACTGCTTCCTGGAGGTTTGGGAACCCTGGATTCTATTCACAGACAGTAATATATAATAAATAAGTTAAGGGAACACATTAAAGAAGCCATTCCTGATGTGCGGCTGGGGAGTGGAGTGTGGAGCGGACGGGGAGAAGTGGTGAGAGGTCCTGGAGAGATATTTCTTCAGTACGCCAAAGGTACAGGGGGGGAGGATGGCTACCTTAAGATTGGCTGAGCAGGGAATTAATGGGGGATGACACCCCACCATAGGTGTTATATAATGTCACTTGTTTTTGTTTTTTTGTTTTTTTTCTATTTTATCTTCTTTTAACATATCTCCTGCTGCTCAGGTTCATCCATGGAAATGTGAATTACTGCAATTTGAGCAATGTGACTTTATAAGCTGTATATATTGCTGAGTATTAAGAAACTAGTGTGAATATTTTTGGACAGAATCACAAAAAAAAAGAAAAAGAGTTGGAATGGAGTTTTTATTTAAATGGAATGGTTTTAATATATTAGCAATATGATGTTAGTTATAAGACAACATGTGGACTATGTTTTTCATTATTCTTTTTGTTTTGTCATTGCAATTCCAGAACTTCTCAATAAAATTTATGTTATAAAAAAAAAAAAAAAATACAAAGCAGAATTTAAACTTAAAAACTCTAGCAGAGACTTTTTCGAATTCCTAATGTGTATCCATGTATCCAAGATTCCTAATGTGTATCCACGTCTTAATGTTAATTGCTATACCAAAGTCTGGCGCATAGGTCGCTATAAACCATATGCATACTGAAGTTGATACAGTGTAATATTACTTGTGTCTCTGAGTCAAACAAAACTGAATGGAGATCATAGGACACTCATTTATTAAAGTGATTGTACCGCTCAAAATTCAGCAGACTTTCCACATGGACTATATCGCCCTTTTCTGAGATATAAACAATGAGTGCTACTTCTGCGAATTAAATTCACTCACTGGCCTATAGTGTAGCTGGCCATGAGTATAGGAACCTCTGAACAAGATGACTAAACCTCTATAAGTTTTAATAATACCATTATCATTAAGGCTCAATGGTAAGGAATAAGGTCAACATCAATGCTTACAGATGGATACAGTTTAATGTTGAAATACAGCTAAAAGGGCTATTCTACCTAATACGAAATGCTTCCTAATTATAGAATGCCTAATCACTGTGTACTAGGATAAAACAATAAGGAGGTATAATCTATCCGAAAGCTGATAGTAAGTAATAGCTTAGCCCAGCTATTTGCCTCAAAGACTGAATTAAATAAGTTTTTGAACCCCAAAATAAATGCTAATAAACATTTGATCTTGAACTCATCAAATAAAAGCT